>OV049925.1:117183534-117683821 GCA_920104205.1 Eupeodes latifasciatus | reverse complement strand
TAATAATAATAATAATAATAATAATAATAATAATAATAATAATAATAATAATAATAATAATAATAATAATAATAATAATAATAATAATAATAATAATAATAATAATAATAATAATAATAATAATAATAATAATAATAATAATAATAATAATAATAATAATAATAATAATAATAATAATAATAATAATAATAATAATAATAATAATAATAATAATAATAATAATAATAATAATAATAATAATAATAATAATAATAATAATAATAATAATAATAATAATAATAATAATAATAATAATAATAATAATAATAATAATAATAATAATAATAATAATAATAATAATAATAATAATAATAATAATAATAATAATAATAATAATAATAATAATAATAATAATAATAATAATAATAATAATAATAATAATAATAATAATAATAATAATAATAATGATAATAATAATAATAATAAAAATCTTTTATATTGACTCTAGGGACCTTAAAACGTCGAGAAATTTCAAAATGTTCAATTCGACAATTCGTACGGATAACAATAACTTCCTATGGGAAGTTAAAAATGACTTAAGCGAATCGACTTTAAATCTTTATTTCCAGGTTTGACTAATGGTTTGGGCTGTGTGGGCGAGGCCAGACAAACAGATAGACAGACGGACGGAATTGTGGGACCCACTTTTTCGATTTCTCTATCATAGTTATGTCATGTTTGGTTACAATCTCGAGTTGAAATTTGTTTACGAATGTAATGATTGCCATATAGTTCGTATATGTAAAGATTGTCAAAAGTCAGAGTTTTCAATGCTTCTAAAAACCTGAAACTTTACTTGAATTATTTAATATGATGTGTAGAAGTATTTTAGAATACGAAGCGGTTGTATGATCTCCTATTTACAAAACTCGTGAGGATACTATAAAAAGAGTTCAGCGAAAATTAACTAGATGACACCAGATCACAGTGTTTACGAGGATAGATTGAAGCTTTTCAAAGTGCTCATTATATCAACGTAGGTTAATTTTAACCGAAACTTACTTGATGCACTGATTTTTTCATTTTTTTTTCTTTACTTTTATTTCATTTACTTAAGACAGATATACGTTATGTAATTTATTTTGTTTGGCTTGAAATTTGTTAGCTTTCTAAACTATAAGCTTTCGAAAATTTGTATAACACCTCTTTTTATATTTTTAGTTTTTGAGCTTAACTCTTTCAAATTAAATAAATTTTAGAAAAACTACTTACTTTGAACTTGAAACCAGGTTTTCTCAATATTTTGTATATTCTCAAATTAAATAGAATTGTTTATTTAAATTACGAAATGTATGCATACAACTTAATTTGTTTGATGTTGCTTACATATGTACATATGTACATTCCACAAATTATAAGAATTATTGTTTGCTGTTCTAAAAGCTTTAAGGCTGCTTTTACTTCTGAGTGAGCATGAATTTTAATTCAATTTTCTGTAAGTCTTAATAAATCTCGAAATCATCCATTAGAAAATTTTGAGAAAGATGAAGCAACAACAAAAATTAAAAAAATAAATAAATGCAAATCAATTACGAAATCTCTTGGTTTATTTAAGTTTTTTTTGTTGTTTATTCCTTAAATTAAAAATAAAAATCACAAACAAGAAAATTATAAAAGGAACTAAATTTTCTTCGCAGATGACAAAAAGAAAAAAAATTATGAAAATTAAAAGAAAGAAGAAGAATAAGAAAATATCTCATAGATAATAATATACATTTATACAGAAAATAAAATCTAGATATTAAATCATAGCCATAAAGACAGAAGAGAATATATATGTACATAAAAACAGGAGTGAAAAAAAGGGAAGAAAAAAAAATAAATGTTATTGTTGAGTGTCCACCCTAATTAACTAGTAATTTTCTTTCAAAACCGAGATAACAAGAAAGCACAGAAAAACGAAGAAAATGAAGTAACTAGGTAGGTAGGTAAAAAGAAAATAATATAAAGAAGGAACTATGGGAAATATGACATCGTTTGACTTCCACCCAAAGGATCCAGAGATATCCATCACGTGTTTTATTCTTTTTTTTTCTTTTTCTTTTCTTTCTATTCCTATTTAGTTTTTTCTTTTTTTTTTTTTTTTCATATTCATTGGTCATTTTCACTCCCTTTGTATACATTTTTGTTGAATGTATTTCCTGGAATGGTATGATGACGTCCTAGTCGTCGTTTTGTCGTCCTGTCCGTTCGTCGTTGTCGGTCGGTTTCTGATGGTTGATGATGTTGGTCAACTGCTATTTCAGCCATTTTATGGTTTAAGGCAATGTCACAGTCACAGTCACAGATGGTTCTAATTAGTTAAATATAATACATTTCACGTGAATAAGTTGAAAGAAAAATGGTTTACCACAATTTGCTTTTTCTGTTTTTTTTTTTCAGTTTGTTGACAAATTTTTAGGTTGCGTTCAATTAGTGTTAATTTTTATTTTTCATTTATTTTCATGTCGGTTGTTGTTGAGGGTGGAAATTCATAGGGATACGTATTTTTCGAAGAAAGAAATATTTATTTACCTTAATAATATTTTATTTAAATAAAAATATCATTTGGTTGTTTCCAAATTCGACAAAAGTTTCTAAGACAAAGAGCTGAAGTTCGACAAGTCAACTTTTCGAAAATAAAAACATTCGAAGGACACGAAGTCTCCGAAATGCAAAGTTTCGAAAGACGAAAATTCGAAAAAGTACAATATTTCGAAAAACAAAAGGTTGAAGAACCAATTGCTCGAAGAGAAATAGTTCAAAAGACAAAACTTTAAGAGGAAAATGCTCTTAATGGCAAAAGTTTAAAAGACAAATATTTGAAAGACAAAAGTTTTGAAAGGGCAAATGTTCAAAAGGGCATAAGTTCAAAAAATAAATGCTGAAAAACACAAAAGTTTTAGAGAACAAAGGTTCGGTAAGACAAAAAGTCGAAAGGATAAAGATTTAAAATATAAAGCTTGGAATGGAAAAATTAATATTTGAAAAGCCAAATGTTCGAAAGAAAAGTGTTTGAAAAGACCAAATTTCAGAAGAAAAAATTTCAAAGGCTTGAAAGACAAAAGTTAGAAAACACAAAGTTAAGGAAGACAAAGGTTCTAAAGGGCAATAGTTCAAAGATTCAAAAGATATGTGTTCAAAAAGAGATATTATTAGAAGACAAAGGTTGCACAAAAATTATAAAGACAAAGACTAAAAAAAGACACATTTTTGTGAGACAAATGTTCAAAACAGCAAAAGGTCATAAGGCAAAGATTCGAAAGACATAGTTTAAGAAGACAAATATTTCATAAACAAAAATTACTAAAGACAAAGTTTTAAAAAGAATATGGTTTAAAAAGGCAAAATTTTGCCCATGTTCTGCATTTCACTTATTGAGAATAAACTTTGCGAAAGTGAATTTGGGTGTTCCACAATTCGTTAATGTGAATTGGATTTTCGAACATGCAAATGGATGTTCTGTATTTCGGTTTGTTCCATTTTTTGAACGCATATTCAAATCACATTTTTTATGTCTGTGAATTGATCTTTGATAGCTTCATTCTGCTTCGGAGGGTTGCAGCAAGTTTTTGAATTGAAGGAATCGATGAAGGTATTATAAAAGGTTCTATTTCCCTTAGAACATATAAAAAAGCGCCTTTGCGTAATCTAAAATTACAATGGAAACTTAAAAGAGGAAATCAAAAATTTACTTTATTTATCAAAACAATTCTACATAATTTTCACACACTTATGTACATTGTGTCAGGTAAATCGAATATATTTGATTTGTCTCGCAAAATTCGTCTTATTTTTTCTCTTGAATTCTGCTTCCTTTTTTCACTTAAAATTGTCAATAATATTGGATCCATCTTCAAAACAGCAAAAAATTTTACTTCAGAAACAAAATAAAAATTGATGATCCTTCAATTCTGACAGTTCGAAGCAATTTCGAAATCGATCGAATTGAAGAACGTGCAATTTCATTTCACGTGAAATTGAAAAGTGATTTCAATTCACTTTCGATCGAAACTCGGAACATGGGCGTTTAAAGAATAAAATGTTCAAAACGACAAAAGTTCGAAAGTAAAATGGATGAAAAGACATACCTTGGAAAAGACAAAATTTTTGAAAACACAATATATTTACAAAGGTTCGAAATGTCAAAATTTCAAGCGAAGACTATTCGAAAAAAGCAAAGCTTAAGAGGAGGAAAGTTCGAAGTAACAATAAGGTTCGAATGAAAAACGATTAAAAGGATTAAGATTCGAAAGGGTAAAAGTTCAAAACGTAGATATTCGAAAGACAAAGGTTCAAAAAGACAAATTTCAAAAAAGACAAAGATTTGAATGTGCAAATATAAATGTTGGAAATGACAAGAAATTCATTCAAAATGAAATTACAAGACATTCATTTAAAAGACTGAATTAAAAAAGTCTCACATCATACATCTTAAATAAAGAAAAAAAAAACACTTAAATTGCAAATTTATCATCCATATTAAGGATTCAAAGGTAATTTTAAGGGAGAGCTTTTTAAACACCAACATACTGTAAATAGTTTGTTTTTCATTACCTTGAATACCCAATTTATAGCATTCCTCCTTACTTTTCTATAGGCAAAAACATTTTCCCGTTGTCTAGAAAATGTTGACCAATATTAAACAAACAAAAACTGAAATTGTCCAAATGCTTTTTATTTCACGATCACTGTTTCAAAAAAAGTAAAGATGCTTATATTTTAGTTCCTGTATACGACTGTTGAAGAAATAAAAAGAAACCTCGAAATAAGGAGTGAGAATAACAAACCAAAACTCTCTTCTTATACAATCCCTCCCCCCCCTCTCGCTACGATGATCTCCTCTTTTACTCACATTGAACAATTCCAACATGGAAGGTTTAACAATGGAAAATACCGGAAAATTACGTTCATTTCGAAACAAACAATCCCTTCCGCCAGGATGCAATTGGATACAAAGGTATCTCCTAAATATGTACAATGCATATCCTCTTTATAACCAACCGTCGCGTCCCCTCCCGCAACCCCCTTTCCTATCGTATGTCTACGTAGATATTTTACCTTTGTTGTATGTTCGCCTCGCTATACTCGTACACAACCACCGCACTGATGTAAATTGGTACACTCGAATGGGTTGTTTTTGTTGTTATTGTTCAGTCCTGAATGCATGCGATTCCAACGCCTGCATTGAATCTTAAATCCACGTATCCTTTCGCATATAAGCAGCGAGCATCACACAATAGAAAAGATACAAGATACAAGGGTATATACATAATATACAACACATTCATTTGACGTTAAGCTAAAGGCAAGAACATACCACGGTATGAAAACAGATAAAAAAGAAAGCACGGTATGGTAATGGCATCAAGGACTTAAAGTACCTTCGTCGTCGTCCTTGCTGCCGTCGCTTTTCCTGGGGTCTCTATATATCTGTCTTTCCCGCTCTCTCTCTGTCTTTTCTTTTTAACTTGTGATTTAGAACAAAAACGACTGCAACTTATTACATGGATATGCTACGCACAATGTTGCACATTGTTACACAACACACAATCCCTCCCACTTTGTATATGGTGTCCTTTAGAAAATAGCTGTGTTACAGAGGACTTTGAATCTTCAATTTGGCCACCTAGAGGAACATCAGGATGTACTACCTTCTACTTCGTCCTTGCATACACTTTTCTCCTTTCTCTCTCTCTGTCCATTTTTGTATTTAAAAAGGACAAATAAGAATTTAAGCATTTCACAAATGCAGACTATTCGATGTTCACGTTCCGTCCATACTAAGAGTAGTTTGTACGGTACTAAGGACATATCGAGTGCATCTCGACTTCGACATCAGACATATGTATATCCCATAGATAAACCCAAACTTTGATTCGTCTGATCAGTGAAGTAAATACTTAAAATCCGCATCAGGTTTTTAAGCTTTATAAAAGAGATGCTGCACAATTGTAGTACTTTGTATATATGCGAATATAACTGCTAGAGTACTAGAACTGATATTTTGAATAGAATGTATCTGATGTGTTTTCCACATTTACAAAACTAGAAGAAAATTCCAGCTTAAACACAACATCATGCTAAAGCAGTTTAGAAGAAGAAGAAAAAACATCCGCATCCGCATTTACCATGCAGAAATTTTGCCATAGCTCGTTACGTATTAAAAATGCATCAGTGAAATGCAGCATCATACAGAGAGGTTACCTTATATAGTACCAAGGTAGTCTATACATGAGGAAAAGGACGAGTATTTCACTGATGCTGATGGTAATGGTAATGGTTAAGTTTTAGAAGAAGAAGAATTTACTTCGTTCGTTCTCTGCCACTGTGGATTCAAGTGGTTACGTGCAATGTGCATTATGCGGCATTTGCCGGCTAAATAGAGGTTTTATGTTTCAAGAATTGTTATTTGGTTACACATAATGCTTTCTGTTTTTAAAACTAGAAGCTTAAAATGTCAATTTTTGACAAGTTACACAAGTTTGAAGCTAAAATGTTGGAAATTAAGAATGTACATTAAAAAGTAATATTGTTTTATGGTAATGATTTTAGTGTCACAAGGGTTGAATTATACTCTGAGGAATTTTTTTTTAAATGTATAAGTAAAAAACATAAAATACTAAAATTGATCATTCAAGAAGTTGATATTTTAAAATAAAGCTATATTTATGATAAGGTTAAATAAATAAATTGGGTAGCGCAACAGTCCGTAGAGAACCAGGGCCTAGTGACTTACAACTCTCAACCATTCCTGTGTGCGAGTAATTGCAGGGATGGAGGGGACCTACAGTTTATAAGCCGAATCCGAACGGCTAATTTGAGAAAGCACTTTTTCATGACAAGAATTATTCTTGGAGAGACAGTCATCCATCATGCCAAGGGTACTAAATAAGGTTAAGAAAGGCAAATAATGTCTGAGGTTTTTAATAAAACTAAGAAAAAAAGACTTTGAAAACTTTAAAAACGATTACATTGATATATTTTTCAAAATTAATTGTCACTATGTAGGCCCTCGTTAAGACGTTAAAATTTCTAATGAAAAAGTAGACACTTTAAAGTCTAAACAAGAACCTGGTGCAAAAATAAAACAACAACAACAATTAATTATAAAACAGATTACGAAATAAGTCTTAGTTTTGTGTTATTAATAACGCCAACAAAGCAATACAAACTTTTATTAAGATAATAGAACTCAAGACTCATATAATTTTAAAAATCTAAAATCAAAATTTTTGGTTTAAATAAAAGAGGATACTCGTACATTTTTTTTTTAGTATTTAGTATTTTTATTCAGTTTGAAAGCTTACACAGTAAGATACAATATCTTATAAACTAGTGAAAGCTAAATTAGAGTTTTCATGAATTATTAACGTTACGTTGAAATTTCAGATGAATATATACAATTCAAAAAAAAGATAATTAATTCAATCAGTTGTTTCAAAATAAAGTTTAAGTTCTTTTTTCATTTTTATAGTGCTATTTATTCTTCTTATGTCTCTGGGCAATGAATTCCATATTCGAGTTGAGTGTACAAAAAAATGACGTTCGGCAGGTAAACAGTTAAAACGAGGGAGAATCAAGTGGTTATTTCTACTTGATAGGAATTGTAGTTCATTAAATAGATCTACAGGTTGACTGGTTAAAAGAATATCCATAAACAAGACTATAGCGCGAAAATTCATGAAGTTGTCGATTGTCATATTGAGTAATTTTGGGGCAAGGTGAGATACTCTATCGTAGCGGCGCGGCGTAATCCAAATACATATCTTACGGTGCTGTTGAAGGCTACCTTAACTTTCCTTTTACTTACATAATCCAGCTTGCCGAACAATTCACAACCGTATGCCAGCAGCGGAAGAATTAGACTTTTGGCGAGCATCAGACGTATATTAGTAGGAATGAAGTTTTGTGTTTGCCATAGCGCACGGAGCACACCATAAGTTTTGCTAATTGTATAACTTACATGATCCTTCCATGACAAATTTCTATTAAAAATAACCCCAAGGTTCATAGCCGACTGTACAAATTCTATTGAAGAATCGTTTAAGGTAATCGGAGGAAAATAGGAGAGGTCATGAATATTATTTGATACTATTAAACACTTAGACTTTTTGGGATTAAGTATTAGATCAAAGTTTTGTGACCACTGTACGATCCTTGCTAAATCTTCATTTACACAGGTTGAAAAGTGTTCGATAAGCCCCAAAGGACAACTAACATACATCTGAACATCATCTGCATACATGCAGTTCATGTATATAGAGCGAAAATAATAGTGGTCCCAGAATTGATCCCTGGGGAACTCCACTAACGAGTGGTAAGAAATTGGACTGAACTTTGTTTAATTCAACCGCTTGCTGTCGACCTGTTAAATACGAAGACAGCAGTTTGACAGCAGTTAACGAGAGTTTGTATGACCGAAAAAGTTTTGAACACAACTTTGAGTGGTTAACCATGTCGAACGCCTTAGAAAAGTCAAGTAGAATCAAAAAAGTTACCTTATCTTCATCAATTGCTTTTCTTATATGTTCAGAAACACTTATAAGAGCCGTAATACAGTTGTTTTTCTTACGAAAACCAGATTGCTTAAGTGTGAGTAAGTTCTCACGTTCTAGAAATACACTCATTTGCTTCTGCATAATTCGTTCAAAAACCTTAGACAAAAATGGTAGTATTGAAATTGGCCTGAACTCGTCACCTTTTATGGTTTTGGGAACTGGAATAATTTTAGCCATTTTCCACTGGATTGGAAGTACTCCGGTTGTTAAGATAGCGTTGAAGATAAAAGTTAGATAAGGAAGAAGAAAGGGTAAAAGTAACTTTAAAAAAGAAGGGTGAATTTGATCGAGACCTATAGCATTTGACTTAATTGATAAAATCGCTTCAACCACATCCTCAGCTGTTATATTATTAAAAGAGAAAACATCCTCGTTTTCAGAACTTCTTTCTTGTAAAAAGTTGTCTTGTACATCGGAGATAGCGGAAAGTTGTGCAGCGAACTTCTCATTAAGTGAGTCAACATTAAATAATTCGAGGGTTTTGCATGCGGTTTTACCTATTCCCAAATTTTTTAAGTTTGCCCAGATGTGCTTACTATTTAAACTTGAGTTGAACTTATTAGAATATAATTGAGATTTAGCTCTCCGAATTTCAAGAACAGTTTTATTCCTCAAAGCACGGTAGATACTATATATCTCCATTAGTCAAAATCTTTTCCAACGGGCATATGCCAGATCACGTTGCTTTATTAAATCCCGAATCGTATTTGTAAACCAGGGTTTATTGCGTGGTATGACATGTTTTGTTTTAAGAGGAACATGTTTGTCATAGAGACTTAAGATGTTGTCTTCACGTTTCGCTCTTGTTCTCGATGAATAGTTTTCTAGACGATTATCATGCTGTTCCATTGATTCATGCTACGGGCATTGTGGACGTTAGATTTCTTTGGTGGCATTTTACTGAGAATAGTGATTGTTAGTTAAAATTCAATCAAAATAAAAAAAATATAAAATTTTGCAGTCAAGATAACCCTGTTTAAAAATATTCATTGAAAAAAATTTACTTTTATGTAATTTGAATTTTTTTCAATTTCTTTCTATGTATATATAAATATACAATTTACATAGAGCGAATTTTTTCAATTTTTTTCACTCAATATTTTTAATCAGGGAAAACTAACCTATGCTTACAATTTTTAAAAAAGTATACATTTTTTTGTACTTTAATTTGTCTCTTTATATATTTTATTGTACGAGTATTAATGAAACTGTAATTTAGTAGTTGAAAAGAAATATTCAGAATTATATAGAGCACATGAAATTAAATGAGAAATAATCCAGAAAAAGCGATGTTACGTTATAGATCGATCAAGAAATTGGCGCCATCTATGAGAAGTTCACGAAAGATGGTCCGACAGTTTTCTGTAAAAAATCTGATTTAAGGCGCCATCTGTTCGAGACTTATGAAACTTACGATTAATAACAAACATCAACATTAACAATCAGTTTATTGTTAATTATTATAAATTATTAAGACCATTAATCGAAATAAAAACTATCCTATATCTCAAGTTAGACCAAGTAACACATAAAATGCCAACTTTTATCGAAATCGGTTGACTTGGTGAAGAGTTCACTGGGAACATACATATGACACTGGATTTTTATATTTATATTTATATTTATATTTATATTTATATTTATATTTATATTTATATTTATATTTATATTTATATTTATATTTATATTTATATTTATATTTATATTTATATTTATATTTATATTTATTTTTATATTTATATTTATATTTATATTTATATTTATATTTATATTTATATTTATATTTATATTTATATTTATATTTATATTTATATTTATATTTATATTTATATTTATATTTATATTTATACTAGCAAACCCGAAGAACTCCGTTTCGCCACCAGATGGCTCTGTTTTTTGTAACATTTCGTTTGGGGATTAAAAGATGAAGACAAATTATTTTTTTTGTTTTATATTTAAAAACGAAAATTTTTTTTTCATTTTACAACAGTAATGAATTCATTTCGATTACAAAAATGAAGTGTAATTAAGTTGAAATTCTCTTAGTAGAAAATGAAAGTGAGTCCAAAGTAAATACTGAATCGAAGCGTTATACTTGTCTGCAAATTATCCGTTTCATTGAAGTACTCTTTGGTAAACCACATTTTTTGTTTTTTGGTCGGACGTTAACACAAACAAAGCGGATGGTTTTCCAACTCGTGAACACGCAACGTATAGCTACCCATGTGAAAAACAATGATTTTCTAAATTTGTCAGGCAAACACTAAGCAATTGGCCTTGCGACTTGTTAATTGTCATTGCGAACGCAAGGCAAACCGGAAATTGCAATCGTTTGAAGTCAAACGGAAGATCAGTCGGAATCATTGGTATTCGAGAAATACATACATTTTCACCTGCGTACTTTCCGTTAATAATGGTTGCCTCAATCAAATTTGGCATAAGTCTTTTCCACCGCAAGTCGAGTACCGTTGCAAAGTCGCATTGGATTCAAATTACGCAATATCATAATAACTGTACCAAATTTGGGTTGCAAGTTATGTGGTGGAAATCCTAGTTAATCCAGAGAGTTGAAAAACTCCGTTAAATAATTTACTACATCATCGCGATTTGTTATGGAATCAACGGATTTGTATGTCACCAAATCGCCAGCGATTTTTGATTGAATGGTGAAATTCAGTGCGTGTACATCATAATTCTTTGCGGCGAAAATTGCTCGTTGACTTAACCAAGCATAATTCAGATAATTCTCAGTAATGTTTGGGAAAACATTTTCAATAAGAGCTAATTGAGAGTCTACAAATCGGCAAAAGTCGTTGGTAAGAGTAATTAATCCAGTTGTCGCATCAACTGGCACTTTTCCATTTCCAACAGCTAACAATTGTTTGGAAAATTGTGCAGCACTTTTTTTGAAGTTGAACTCTCATATTAGTGGTTAGCGATAATGTTTTTATGTTATTCCACAAAAGTGATTCCTTCTGGAAAACATTAAATTCATCTGCAGGCGTTCCACGAGAAGTTACTGGCAACGTCTGCCTGCAATCACCTGCCAACAATATCATCAAGTCGCAAAGATGTTGTTACTTCGTCGAGGATCCATCGGTGTGAAGTTAAGTGCTTCAAGTGATTTCTCATATGCCATTGTGCACTCATCCCAAACAATGAGCTTGCATTGCATCAACAATTTTCCCATTGCACTGGATCGGGAAATATTGCATGTTGGAGTATCAATAGTGTTTAAATTGAGTGAAAACTTAAGCGCAGAATGTGCAGTATGACCGCCATCTAGAAGAGTTGCTGCAATTCCAGATGATGCTAACGCCAAAGCTACATATTATGTCACATCTTGATTGAAAAGTGGCCAAAATCAATGAAATGACAAATGTTTTCCCTGTTCCTCCAGGTGCGTCCAGGAAGAATAGACCACCAGTATTATTGTCCACCGCTTGCATTAATGTTTCGTATACTTGTTTTTGCTGTTCATTCAGCAACGGCACATTATTTCGAACGAATTCCTGCAATGTATCAACTTCTATTGTAGCTCTCGATTTAATTCTTGGTTCAATGCATCGTGCATCCATCGATTTGGCGCAATCATTCCTACTTCAATCAGTAGCTTGTTTGCAATAATCAAGCATTGATCCTAAATCAGAATCATTCCTTGATTGTAGATTTCATACGTTATTTGAAGTCGATATCTCTCACGTTTCTAGAGATATGGTTGACTCAAAAAGGTTCCCAAAAGTAAGCTATGGTTTAGAACATAGGGCCCTTGAAACGTCAAAAAATTTAAAAAATTTCAATTCCACAAATCGGAAATTTTACAATAGCTTTCTTTGGGAAGCTAAACGGAGTTCACCGCTTTTCTGTTAAAATTTTTCCGGAATTTTGTCTGCGTGTCACGGAGCCTGAGACCTTTCCAACGAATGCAAAACCGTAGAAATTGGTTCGTGCGTTGTGGAGTTATAGCGTCAGGAAGAAAACCCAACTAATTTTTATATAGTAGATTTATATTTATATTTATATTTATATTTATATTTATATTTATATTTATATTTATAGCTGTATTTTAAAACTAGTAAAGAAAGTAACAGCAAAAAGAATTGTGCCAAAATTGTTATAATTTATTTAAATATTTGTTGGAGGTTTTTTTAATTTTTTAAAAATTCTACTCTTAAGGAGAAATTGTGATCCATGTTAAGTTGGACAATAAAATTGGAAAAATTATCCCAAATAATTCAATTTTGAAATTTGTTTAAATGATGAAATTTTTCGTTTTATTTTCTTTTTAAATACTTAAATATTTGTGTCCACTGATATTCATGCTTTATATATGTGTTTATGATTGAAGAAGCAAAATGTGGCATTGACATAAGTATCACTTTTAATGAACCTCCACCGTTAGACTTTTACATAAAGTCTTCCATTTAAAATGAAATTAAAAAAAAAAATATTACGTATACGCCATAGAGCACCACCCACATGTCATTAGCATTTTTCTTTAAAAAAGGTACACGTATTCTTTATTATAATTTTATTTTGTTCGTCTGCCATCTGCTCACTTTCCAATACATTAACCTGTGAATTATCATTTCAGAGATAACAAGACTTAAACAATATTATCACTCTTTTCTCTGCACAGCACATCCATTCGTTAGCGGTCGCGGTGCTGTGCTGGTGCTGATGCTGGTGCTCTGGCACAAATACACGGTTTTATGTCGCCCACATTTGTTTTAAAGACAACAACAACAAAACCTTATTCATCGTTTGTCTGTTGCTTTATCAGTCTGTTTGTCTGTCTACGAAAAAATATAACAATCCTCGCAAAAATAAAATCACAAACAAAAACAAAAATAAATTATCCTTTCTCAACCTCAACCCCACAAAAGTTTCCTTTATTTTTGATTTGGTGTCTTTTTTTATCTCTCATGTGTCAGCCCAGAGTGAGTGAGTCCGCTATTTGTCTGGTTTATCACTTCATATCCACTTTAAAATCCGAAAATACGAAAAATGTAGAAAATGCTAATATCCTGCAGTCCTTTATTCTGTATTCTAGGAGAGATTCTAGGACTATAACTACACCTACTTCATCATCACTAACACAACTAAGTCGTGCTCTGCCATAAAGGTGCACCCACTTTAGAAAAAAATGAGTCTAGGTATACTTTTGCCAAGTTTAAAAAAGTTGTTTTTCAATGGAGGAGTTCAACGCAAAAAAAAAATGTCCTGGCAGACAGTCAGTCAGACATATAGGGGCCTCACTTCCTGCATACTTCTCTTATATAGCCTGGGCCTGCTGCCTCTGCTACTACTTCTACCGCTACCGCTATCGCTTCCGTATAGTGTAGAGCGTAGCTATAGCTACCGCGTGCAGCCGTCAGAGCTGCAAAATTTTCAAGTTGGGAAGAAGTGGTGCGCAATAAAACTTATATGCAGATGTGATTTGTTATGGTTGGATGGAAGGAACCACCAGCATTAAATTTATGAAATTATTATGCGCATTTACCTGGCATTAACATAATACGTATATGAGCCATTGTATGGGATGAATACGAGTGATGTGGTGGGTGTGGAACCTATCTGGTATATGGCATAAAGGAAGACGATGGCGATGACGAAGCGGCCGGCGCGGCGCGGCGTGTTCGGTAACGGAAACCTACCATTGCCAGGATATTGGCTGAAGTACCTACCTTTTCTACTATTGTGCGGATCTCTCTTATCTATGCGCCTGCAGTTGAACAACTCCCGAGTTGAGCAGCTAAAGCTGGATGATGGAGAGTTTTCATATTTTTTTATTATTATTATTTTTATTTTTTTTACATTTTTCCAGACTGTCGTTTTTGGAAAATTAAATTGGATCCTTTCATTTTCATTTTGCTTCTTTGGTTTCAAATGATTTTTTTGTACTTTTCATATGATTTTTGTTCACTTGCCGACTCTGAATCTAGATTGTGGTGCGGCGGAGTAAGAGAAGACAGCGACGACGACGCGACGATAAAAGTCGGATCGGAACATCCTTGGAGTTGAGTGGATTTTATAATGTATGTCTATATTATATCCTTGTATCTTTCTCTCTCTATCTCTCTGACGTGAATGAATCCCAAAGCTTTATTGGATATTAGATTTTAATTCAAAAATTAAATCATATTAAAATGATTGCAATGTGCTAGGGGTCCGGGGGTTTACGTACTTTACGAAATGACGATGTCTGAAAATAGTGATGAGCTCATAGAAATAAGTATATTTTGTGTGTATATTTGTTGCAAAACCAAAAAATACAGCTTTTGTAGATATTTACAGAAGAGATATTTATGTTTAAATAAAAAAATAAAAAAAGGATTTGGTTTCGTATTCGTTTTCACTGATGTGTGTCAGAAAGTTGCTTTTTTATTAATCTAGTTCCGGTGGAGCATGGTGATTTTTTGAAAGGACTTTCCGTAATTGGCTTCATTAATTTTGAAAATTTTAATTCATATTTCAGATTTTAAAATGTGAATATGTTTTTTTTTTTGTATGTGTGTCAAAGTTGTTGAAACAAAGTCATAGATCATATTTTTATTTCTCGTTTGTAGGTATTAAAAAAGTCTCATTTAGTTTTATAATTATTATTTACATACGTTTTTTTAATTACATACTCGTACAGATGTACATATGTATGTATGTATATAAGCTATAGTGGACATATATTGGATTTTATTTTAATTTTTTTTTGGAGTGTAATTAAAAATGATATTTTGAGCTTAAGTATCTTTTATTAGGATGGTGGATTTTATCGCAGCAATTAAAATTTGTTTAATATTAATATGAAATGTTTTTATTGTTTTGAAGATAAAATATAAAAATCTTCAAATGAATTTGATTTGTTTGCATAAAATTGATTAATACTCTCTGAAACGGCACTAAGTCATTTCTCACAAAACCACAACACCCAAATCCTTAAATGTCATAAAGCCCAAAAAGGGTTTTATGATATTGGGATTGGGTTTGTTGACATTTATTTTGGGCATTACGACGATTGAGAAATGACTTTGAAACGCGTTTAAACAATGAAGTATATATGGGAGTGGGCCATTTTGTCCTCTGGCAGGACCCCTGCTTGGATTCACTATAAGATTTGGGGTAGGTAAAAAGTTAGTTGTATTCCATGTTTCTTTTCATTTCAATACGAGTAATCTGGATCTTTGGATCAACACAACATTGCACCTACCCGAAATCATATATAGTGAGCCAAAGCAGGGAGTTCGCAAGGTGGTAGCATGCTAAGCGCTAGCACTATGAGTAAGCAAACCATTTCATTTTATTTCAATTTGAAAATTGCCCTTATTTCGCCTTCTGAAAGTAAAATAAATCCAAACTTATTTGCTATGCTTTCTTGATGTTCCGAGTTTTTAGGCGATTTAACATTTTTTCTATTAATGTTCATGTAAAAGTAAAAATGTTGTATTGCCAAAAATAAACAAAAAATTGTGTCTGAAGGCTTAATTGTTAAAACACATAACATCTTTTGGGCGATATTTCTATTATTATAATATTACATTTCTTTTGGGTTTTGTGGCATTTTTCTGAAAAAGTTTAAGGGCTATAGAACCATTTTTGGGCGATATGAAATTTTTAATATTTTGGCGTTATTTTATTGGGCAATTAAGCCGAACTTTTCTTTTTATTTGTAATTTCATAAAACTCAAACAAGTTTTAACGCCCAAATGTTTGGTAATATTGTCCAAAATTGTACAGCAACAAAATGTTAATAAAATTGTTTTAGGCATTATGACTTCGTGAAAAAATTAAAAAAAAAAAAAAAATAATTTAAAAAAGTTTTTTCAAAAAGTGTGGGTTTCAATATTTTAGGTACTTTTTCTAAAAAAATACACAAAGAAATAAATTTGAATATAAAAACTTAATATTAAATTTATACAAATATTTTTGCTTTTGTTTATTTCCAGGTAAGGATCTAGTTTAAAAAATACATTACTAAAAAATTAGACAGGTAAGTTTATGTCCTGAATACTGAATTTTTAATTTAGTGCTTTGTTTTCCATATAACCTGACAATCAAACTGCGGAATAGTTCAATATTCTACAATAGTTTTGGAATGACTAGAATATGACTAGAATATGACTAGAATATGATATAGTTCCATAAAATTGATACAGATTTTGAATTTTGTAAGTTCTAAAACTCTAAGCGGTCAGCAACAGGCGGACCGCGGTCCATGTCCGGACCGCGAAAGGTTAAACTGCGGACCGCGGAACCACAAAAGGTCAAACTTAGCCACAATTTAATAACATATGTACGTATGTAAATTTAAACAAAATTAAAAAATGCTTATTTAACACACAAGCAAGTGCATTTGCAACTCCTTTACGCAATTTTAAATATGGCAGTTAGGTATTCACAGACAAATAAATTAAACTGACATACAAAATGTAAACAATCGCTTTTTTTGTAAGTAAAATTCTCTCTACAGTCGAATAGGTTGTCAGTCTTATTGTGATATCTAATTACGGAGCTTTCGTTCGATATCGATTTTTTATAAATTTTCGTATTTTAAAACGTTTCCACAAAAAAATAGTTTCTTTCTGAATGTGAAACGACGTATTCGGATTTATTGGAACACAACAATATTCGTTGGCTAAGTAAAGGTCATGTTATTGAACGCTTCTGGATGATTAAAGAGCAAGTTATCTTCTTCTTGCAAACCTTTGATACGACGGAAGCACTTGAAGTTCATTATAAAAGAGTCCAATTGTACTAGCTTTGGCTTTTCTAAAAGATGTTCTGAAATATTTATATGAGCTTAACATCCGGTTACAAGGAAATGGGAAATTAATATGCGATTTAATACAAAGCGTGGCCGCTTTTCGTCGTAAGCTGGATGTTTTCGTAAAATATATTGCTAAAAAAGAATTCATTCATTCCCAACAATTCTTGAATATAAAAAGAAGAACTCTGAAGAAGAAGACATTGCAGTGCTTTCAAACTTTCTATCCGATCTTAAAAGCAAATTTGCTGTAAAATTTCAAGATTTTTCAAAAATTGGGAAGCTATCTCAATTCCTTAAATTGCCTTATGAAGCCACTGCAGTAGCAGAATGGACTGAAGTGGCTGCGAAGTTATTCGATTTTTCAAAAGCTTCATTACAATTGGAATTATTTGACCTTCAAGAAGATATGTCCCTGCAAATATTTAAAACTGCATCCACTGAAGAATTTTCGGTAAGCATGTCCAGAAAAATATCAAATATCAAAAATGCAAAAAACTAGCTATCTACTTGGCTACTAAGTTTGGCTCGACATATATATGCGAATCGTCTTTCTCAAAAATGAATTTTTTGAAGAACAAATATCGTTCGAGAAGATCAGACTCCCACCTTGATGATACTCTTCGCATTTGCTGTTGTTCCCCGCGTATAAAAAACTTGCTCAAGACCATCGTTGTAATTTTTTTAATATTACAGTTACTTAAATGAAGCAAAATAAAAACTACAAAACTTTTTTAACTATTTTTCTGGACCTCGATTAAAATGTTTTCAACCATATCTGGACCCCACTTCAAACTACTTGCCGACCCCTGTCTAAACAGTAAAATTTTTCTCAATTGAAATTTCCTTGGATATTTTAGTTGATATTAAGACTTTAAGGTTTCTAGACTTCATTGGTAATAGGTGCACTTGCTTATCAGGCTATGAATCAATAAGATAGAAAGTCCCAATGTCTATTCATTTAAATTGATCCTAAGGATATAGTGAAGCTCTCGAATTTCTTGCATTCAGCTTCTTTCTAACACGATGGTTTCATCCAGATTATTAAAATCCATAAAATCACTTACATATAACATACTAACATTTTTTTCAAATCGTTCAGATTACTTTTTAAAATTGATCTTGAGGGCAAGGCCAACGACGACCGTACCTTCGTCTCCTTATCTGTGACCTTCTTTATTCTACAGAATAACCGCATAGGCGGTATAACCGTGGCATGATGGTTAGTGCGTTGGACTGTCATGCTAAAGGTCTTGGGTTCCTGTCTGTGCCATCTAAAGTTTTTTCACGGGTACAGCCTCTTGCGAGGAATTGACAAATTCTCCAAGATTAATTCCTGTCATGAAAAGTGTTTTCTCAAATGAGCCGTTCAGATTCGGCTTAAAACTGTAGGTTCCCTCCATCCCTGAAAACAGTACTTGCATACAGGAATGGTTGAGAATTGTAAGTCAATAGGCCCTGGTTCTCAACGGACTGTTGTACCACCTAATTTATTTAGTTGTCCTTGATAATTTACCTTGAGCTTCTAGGTCAGCTAATTCTTTACGAACCGAGGCCCTAGTAGTAGTGAAAAATTTGGCAAGGAGCTCTGCAGAGTCTTACACTACAATAATGTTTCTGTGATTTAACAGGTGTGGCTTAAGCAATGTGGCCATATCTAGTGTCAAAGTTCAGACAGAAAGGGTTGCTTTTCGAAGATTCTTTTCTACAAAATAAAATAAAGGAAGTGATGAATTTTTGTATTTTTAAGTTATTTTTAAATGTATTTCCAATAAAATACATTAAAATGGAATTAGCAATGTTTCACTGATACCCCATAAAATAACACAATTTAAACTATATATCGATTTTTTAAATCTCATTTTTTGACTCATTAAATTCTTGGAACACAAACTTTGTAGACTAAAAATCAACATCTAACAAAAAGAAATAACACGACTTATCCATTTCATCAATCAATCCATCAAAACGTTTCTTTTTTTTTCATTGAGTTAATTTTCATTCAACCATCAAATCAAACCAAACCAAAGTTACGTTGTTCATTTTCTAAATCCTTATACAACTTACCGCATGTCCCTTCAAGGAACCAACCTACCCTACATACATATGTATATACATAATTTTCTTATGTATTGCCTCAACTCAAGACTAAATAGCTCAATGAAGTATAACAAAATTCACACAGCACCTAATTGGCTCTGCTTTAACAAAAACACCAATCAATTATTCACAAAATAAATCGTAGAAAAGCCTAGAAGAAATGTAATTTCATTACAATGTCACCTAAACACAAATGATTGAATAGTGGCTATTCACGTTATTAACACGCCATATACAAGAGAGAGAGAGTCCTTTTTTGTACAACCATACAACCTTCACCCACTCCCACCCCATCAACCATCATGTAAAACAGTTTTATATGTAGATTGTGGTAGATATTGATACAAGGAACAAGGAGCAAGGACCAAGCAGGTATTGTTTCATATATTCCATTATCATTATCACTCGATTTTCGTAAAAGAGGACGAATATTGCCGTTTTTCTATAGCATCCCATAATTTCCGGCAAAAAGAGTATGGGTGAGGAGAAAAGAAGAACAATGTGTCAGCAAGGACAATACGCGAATGTGAATGAGTACAGAATAGAGTACATAGTATATATACCCGTATGTATATGATGTGCGGAACGATATCACGCAAGGATATAAATTACGTAAATTTACCTTACACACTCTCATTCTGCTCGTACTTTTCCATCTTCTGCTTCTTTACGCCCTTCTTGTCTCATTTATGTTTTCTCCCTTTTTTTTCTGTGTTGAAAGGAGGAATAATGAAGGAACGAAATTATACCTCACGTAGGCAGAGGATATTTTTATTTCGTATTTTCCAGAGTTGGTTTGTTTTTTGATTCACGTATAAACATAGGCTTACAACGAGCGACACGGTAGGCAGGTATGGCGCACCTTTGACAACCTGTCAGCTTCGTATTTTGATTATGCTTCTTGTGATATTTATTCCTTTTTCAATTTTTGTCCCTGTTTATTTTTTTGTTTTATTATTTTGTACGCTATATTTCCGTCATGGCTCAGGATTTGGCTTAGTTTAAAGGCCTACAACATCAGGCCAGGAGGGTGACATTTTATACCTTATGGGATATATTTATTGCTCCTATATAGTGAGGTGGTTTTGAAATTTGTGTCAGTTATTTTTTTTTTGTTCTTTTAATCTTTTAAGTAAATAGATTCCTAAACCGCGAATGGTGGGTGGATTTTTTGCTGAATGGAACGTAGGAGGGAAGGAGGAAGGAAGGGGGATTTAAATTTAAAATTTTTTAATGCTTCTTAGGATTCTTACATTTTTTGGTGTGCTGTTTGAGAGATTCCTCTTTATGAATTTTAAGACTTAAAGTCTATATTTAAGGTACTGTCCACATGATGGTTTTATGTTCTTATTTTGTTGAGCTTTTGACAGTGAGATTTTAAAAGGTTTTTTCTTTAAGAAATTAAAATCAGTCATTTGTGTTTGATGTCAAAACTCAAATCTTGAAAGCTTAATATGACGTACTTACTGTTCTCTAGTGGTACGTTAGGCCTTAACTACTCCCACGTGCCATAACGCCTGTAAATTCCGGAGATATATTAAACATCCCACCAACTGTTTATCACTCTTGGTCTCCTGATTTTTTTGCCTTCTTTAGTGAGTGTGTGGTTCTATGACATTGACTGAGCTATAATGTATAGTTATACCTGTCATTAACTTTCCGGAGAGTTTGTCTAATGTACTGATACTTGCGCTTTGGCATAAAAGTTTCAATGGAATTCTGACTCTGGGTCGGAAAAACTTTAGTATATATTGTAGATATCTGTTACTCAAAGATTGTAGATTCTAGATAAAGTTGGTGTTATTTTCTAGGTGATGATGCATCCGTACTGATTCAACATTTAAGCGGAAATACCATAGCCTTGTGTATTAACTGAGAAAGTTATTCTTGCAATCATTGAACAACATCAAGAACGCAACCTTTGATTTCTCGATACGACTATAGTGATCTTGTTTGCAACCGCCTTATGAAACCTTTTCTATTCTCTGCTTCTAGTTCTTTAATGAGAGGCTCCGAAGCTGAAGTTCTTAGTTTTGTCCATAAACAATTTCAGAGCAACGATTTTGACTAAGATCTTCACCCTTTCTGTCATTTATTACAGACCCAAGATCCTATAAGAAACCATTGCCATATTCTAGATGTGAATTGCCATAAGCCCATCATATTCCGTTTCTTGTCAAGGCTGCCTGCAACACATTACTGATCACCAATAAGAAGAGAAGTGGTGACAGTACACAGCCCTGCTTGCTTTCATTTTGGACAAACTTTAATGAAAGATAGATGGATAGATAGATAGATAGATAGATAGATAGATAGATAGTTAGATAGATAGATAGATAGATAGATAGATAGATAGATAGATAGATAGATAGATAGATAGATAGATAGATAGATAGATAGATAGATAGATAGATAGATAGATAGATAGATAGATAGATAGATAGATAGATAGATAGATAGATAGATAGATAGATAGATAGATAGATAGATAGATAGATAGATAGATAGATAGATAGATAGATAGATAGATAGATAGATAGATAGATAGATAGATAGATAGATAGATAGATAGATAGATAGATAGATAGATAGATAGATAGATAGATAGATAGATAGATAGATAGATAGATAGATAGATAGATAGATAGATAGATAGATAGATAGATAGATAGATAGATAGATAGATAGATAGATAGATAGATAGATAGATAGATAGATAGATAGATAGATAGATAGATAGATAGATAGATAGATAGATAGATAGATAGATAGATAGATAGATAGATAGATAGATAGATAGATAGATAGATAGATAGATAGATAGATAGATAGATAGATAGATAGATAGATAGATAGATAGATAGATAGATAGATAGATAGATAGATAGATAGATAGATAGATAGATAGATAGATAGATAGATGGATAGATAGATAGATAGATAGATAGATAGATAGATAGATAGATAGATAGATAGATAGATAGATAGATAGATAGATAGATAGATAGATAGATAGATAGATAGATAGATAGATAGATAGATAGATAGATAGATAGATAATTGATTTTTATTGATTTAAAGATTATTTTACAATTATTACATAAATATTATATTACAAAAATCAGAATAGCATGGCATTTGCCGTCTGCCAGATTGACAACTTTAATAAATTAAATTACTGTAATTAACAGCAACAAAAAAACAATAAAAAAAAAAACATTTTAAAAAGGCCAATTTAAAAAACAGATAACAAAAAAGAAAAAAAAAACAAATGACTATCAAATTTCAAGCGTCAGAAGTCTTCGTTCATAATTCTGGATCTATATCGTAACGCAACTTTGCAATAGTTATAGAGCTTGGAGACATCCATCTCATTCAGCATACTAAGAACTCGTTCCTCTGATAAAAAGTCACTTCCAAGAATATTTCTTTTAGTTTCCCTTAAAGTTCGACACGTTCCGACGAAATGTATAACGTTCTCTCTTTCTGATAAATTACAAATAGTACACTCCAGTGGTAAATCGGGTCTGTGCGGTATGAAGTTCAGGTTGAGTAGTTCGCTTCCTAACTTGACCATTGTAGCAATGACGTTTCCATTATTATCATCATGGAAGTAGTTCCTTTCTACGAGATTATGGTTGAGCCTACTGTAAGTTCTTCTGAACAAGGACCCAGCTGCTTCCGCTGCATATTCTGCTCTACACTTCTCATCTACCGCTGCTATACCTAACCTTGTACATAAGGGCTTTACCGTGCGGTGCATCTTCAACATTTAAATTAAAATTTAAATTGCATCCTTCTGCGAGACTCAACCACTCACTGAACCAGTGATTTTGGTCTTCTACGGCTTTTACTACTAGTTTTCTAACAAGTCGGTATTCGTTCATACTAAAAACGTCCAAGAGATAATCCGCTTGCATCTTAAGGGTCTTTATAAATAGAGGTGATAGTCCGGTTTCCAGCATAATCACGTAATTTGGAGTATTTTTTGGCAGACGAAATATTCTCTTCACATAATGTGTTAAGAGTTTCTCCACCGTGTGAAACTTTTTGCATCCCCATACTTGTGAGCCATACAAAAGGATACTTTCTGCAACTGCTTCAAATACCTTATGTTTTCGTTCATGAAGCATCTTTTCCATGAAATATTAATAGCAGTTTTTGCCTTTTGTAGTTTCTCGCTAAAATGTTTCTCCAAATTCAGGTTTCTTGAAAAAATTACTCCTAGGTATTTGTACTCGTTAACACATTCTATATCTTCTCCGTTGAAATTCCACTTTTCATTCGAAGCATTTCGATTTAGATTTTTGAGTATTGACTGTAAGGTTCCAAAGACAGCAGTAGTGGTATACTCTATTTATGTTTCTGGGGAATACGCAAAAATTACTATATCATCAGCAAACATTAATGCCTTAATACGAAATCCTGCTAAATCAACACTACCTGGAAGGTAATCTACAAGGTCATCTATGAAGAGCGAAAACAAGATGGGACTCAATGTACACCCCTGTCTTACTCCCGAGTTGGTTGTGAACCAATCAGAAAGCTCAGCTCCGTTCCACACTGCAGCCTGTGTTCCTCTATACAGCTCTTCTAGAGCGCGTCCGAACTTCAGAGACAAGCCCAGACCATATAGCTTGTAGAATAAAGCACCTCGGTTGATTGAGTCGAATGCTGATTTAAAGTCAATAAAGAATGCATACAATTTTCTTCCCTGTTTAATAAAGCTTTCAGCTAGCCTCCTGACAATGAAAATGTTATCTATTGTAGAGTACCCTGATCTAAAGCCCGCTTGAGTCTCTTTTAACAGGTTCTGATCTGTAATCCACGTTGTGAGTCTCTTCTGTAACAAGGTTGTAAAAATCTTATAAGTCGAATTAAGAAAAGAAATTCCACGATAGTTCGCTGCATCCAACAAGGATCCTTTTTTGTGTATCGGGAAGATTATAGCGTCTCGAAATTCATTTACGGAAATATGCTCCTCAAATACTCCATTGAAAAGTATTACCAGACGTTTTTTTAACATGACTGTTCCGTATTTATAGAACTCCACAGGAATACCATTTGCACCCGCCGGCCGCTTTTCCATCTTCCTTGAGTTAATTCCACTTCTTGAAGGTTAATTTCCGTATCTAGGATTTCGTTGTTGAATCCAGGTATCGCATAGTGCCAATTTGTTTAAATGCTGCTTGGATTCAATAATTCTATGAAATGAGTGGATAGAATGTTTTTACAAAGTTTCTTATGCACTGCGAATTGTTTACCATTCAATTCCCACGCAAGTTTCCAAAAATCGGTGGCGGTTTTGTAGGTTGCCAGTTTAGATGCCTGCAGTTCTTCATAATTCTTCTTTTTGTTTTTACATAGCTCTTTATATTGAGAGTTGGCCTCTAAGTAGTTTCTTCTAAATAATCCTTCGGAATTCCGGAAATTTCTCAACCATGCAAAGGATTTCTTACGGGCTTTTTGGCATTCTTCATCAAACCAAGGCTCCTTTATAAATTTTCTCCTTTTTCCACAGCCTTGTTGTTGAGGGTAAGTTGACTTTATAATTTGCTCTAACATAGGGAAGTCTACATTTTGTTGTGACTGAAGTTTCAAATCAAGTTGTTGTCTATATGATTGTATTCTTGAGATATTCCATTTGAGTCTAGGAAGTAATAGCGTGTTACAGTTTTCTTTATTAGGTTGTATAAGCCATTGGAAAGTAACAACCACTGGAAAATGATCCGAGTATGGGATTTCTTTGATCTCTAAGTCTTTCACAAAAGGCTCCCAATCTTCACCTAAAATTGCATAATCTATCACTGATGCTCCTTGTCCTCCACAAAATGTATGATTTCCCTCACAATCACTCGAACTGGTTCCATTTTGAATACGAAGTCGAAATGAATCACATAATTCTAACATTTTCCTTCCTCTGGCCTCAAAATGCCCTTTACTTCGTTCATTACTCCTGACTCAAGACCGATTCTCGCGTTCAAATCACCAATCAGCATAAGGTTTGAAGATCCTCTTTCGTTAATTTCGTCCGACAAAGTTTAATGTTTTCCTACCTTTGTATGAAACCTCAAATTTAAACATATCATACAAGTTGCCTAGTAGTACCCCTGGTGTGAGCGTTATGGCGTAGGAGTATTATGTCAGAGGTCTTGAGTTCAACCCTGCCTGTGCTACCTAAAATTTTTCATGGGTTTCGAATCTCGCGGGGTATTGGTAAATTCTCCAAAAGTAATTTTTCGGTTGAAATGTCCTTTTTTAATTAGCTGTTTATATTCGGCATACAAAATATAAGTCCCCTCCATCGCTGAAATTACTAGCATCCAAGAAGGTTGCAAGTCTATAAGCCTCTAATAGCAATTGTGCCACATAAGTAATTTCTTGATTGCACTCTTTGGGATGCGTTTTCAGATACCCATGCAGTGGTAATCACTAACAATTGTCCCAAATATGATAATTAGAAAAACGATTTTAAGGATCTGTAAGCAGATGGAGAAAAGATTCTATATAGATATAGAAAGGACCTTATGAACAATTGAAATATTCTTAGAAATTATTTGTGTAGATCTAAATGTGTGGATTCTTCTGGACAAACAAGATTTAGATGGCATTTCTATGGATTGGAAGGACATCTCCAATTATTTAGCTCTTATCCAGAAGAACTCTGTAATGAGGAATTTTTCTCATGAATTTATACAAAAAAATGTTCTTTAACATTGTTGTTTGTTTTCTTTGAGCACTCTATTTATGCTTTTATTCTTTTTCTCTTCATTACTTCCCGTCTATTTTGTTAAATCTTAATATAATTATTATTGGAAAAAATTGATTGACATTCCTTTTGAATTTCCACAAAAATAATAAAGAACTCAATACGATAATATAAATGAACAAAACGAAGAAAACGTCCAAAGAAAAAAGAAAAAAAAATATCAAAACAAAACAAAACAAGACCAAGAACAAGAACAAAATGAAATAAAACTAAAGTTTAATTAAATTTGCCTCTCCGTTTAATTCGAATGTCCTTGATGTTATCCTGATATTGGTTTTTGTTGTTAGTGGTATAGTGTGTGGGTGTGTGTTAGGGAGAATATATTCACAACCATGACCATCTATAAGGCAAAGGAAATAGAGAAAGGAACACTCTTCTCTATAGATATTCGAATACATACATACATCAATATAAAAGAAGGAAAATTGGAAAATTCCTTTAACAATCGATGAGTTTGTTTTAAAGCATCATCATCTTCATTCAATCAGTTTGTTATTCTGAAAGATGTTTTTCCTATCTCTCTCCTGTGGATTCTCAACATTTTTAAAGCAAACACGGGCAGACTAAAATAAAATATATATAATTTAAAAAATTTCACTAACTATAAACGAATCAAAGAGTCCTTGGCGAAGTGTATTCTCATAGAAGAGAAGAAGACAAACAAAGACGATGATAAAGATCTAAAGAAAACCCATATAACACGATGCCAATTTTGAAAAAGAAAATATTTAAAGATTCGACAAAAAAGAAACAAACACAAAAATTCAAAAAAAAAAAAAAAAACATCAAGGATCTTATAGTCAGTTGGGGGGCTATATTGGTTGATTGTTTAACATCAGTTGAATTAGATAAATTGGATTTGGTTTTTAATATATTTTATAAGATTTCCTTTGAAAAAATTAATAAAGATTTGGGCATTTTTGTTACGATTGGAGTATTTTTTTTGGCGGAGGAGAGAAGAGTGTATAGGAAAAACGAACGATATTGGATGATTTTTGTTTTTAAATCATGAATTTCTTTAAGAAGATTTTAAGATAGAGATGGGCAACATAGCAGAACCGTATTTCTTTATATTTTATATCTTAATTGGGTATAATTTTTGAGATAAAAAATCAGAGATTGTGTAACAAAATTTAAAATAAAGGACATCTATCGAATTTTTGGATAAAGAACTATCAAAAAAAAACAATTAGTTATTTTTTGGATTCATTATTATTTTTATAGAATTTTTGGCATAATATGCAGGATTAAATTTAATTCTTTAACAACAAAACATAAAAAGTGCATTAAAAAGCACAAGAAAATAGATTTCTTTGGAAAGTTTAACTGACTCAGAAAATGATTAGAGGAATGAAAAATTTTCAAACCTATACTAACCTCTATTCATAATTCTCCATTATTTTATATTTTTTAAATGTACACCTTTAAAAAATAAACATAACATTGTGCATTTGGAAGCTAAGATAAATCAAAAACAACACCTTTTATGGTAATTTTTGAATACATTATTTACTTTAGAAATTCTCATTAGTTGTGAGTCCTTACTCGAATCTAATGCAGTATAAAAAGCTTTTATAAGTACGCTTTAGAATTAAATTTGGTTCTGGTTTTGTATATTAATCTTATCATTTTGTTTTAAATATTATTTTAATTTTTTTTTAAATTTATTATTTTAATTCATTTTATATTATATATATGTATATTATGACAACAAAAACAAAAAATTTGTTGCTTGTTTCAATGAGAAACCGTGTAAGCATTCGGCTAAGTATTTTTTTTATGTTTATCTTGGGTTGGGGACGAATACTGTTTGGATCATATCATATGGTATAAGCCAGACATACTATAAGGCATGATAAATAAGATGGCAGAATACTGTCAACGGTGGAATCTTGCTATAAACCTGGAGAAATCGAAAGCGATGGTATTTAGAAAAAGAGGTGGTAGACTTAGCCAGGCCTGGACGGCATAATGCCGATCATGCTTCATAAAACGCAATTTCTGGCGATTTCTTGGCTGGAGATGATCTTTAAAGGATGTCTCTGTCTAAATCATGTTCCCGAGTCTTGGAGACATGTTAGAGTAGTTTTTATCCCGAAGTTCGGCAGCCGAGGACATGAATCCGCGAAGGATTTTAGACCAATAAGCCTTACTTCCTTCGTGCTTAAGACAATGGAGCGCATTCTTGACTACCATATCAGAGGCATTTTAGATGTATGCCCTCTTGAGAGTTCTCAACACGCTCATCTTAAGGGCAAGTCTACGGAGACAGCCCTACATGAGGTAGTGCGTACAGTTGAAAAAACCATACACTACAAAGAATTTACTCTCGCTACCTTCTTAGACATAGAAGGAGCTTTCAACAACGTCTTAACAGAATCTATTCAAGAATCACTGGTTGATCAGGGTGTAGAGGACTACATCAGAAATTGGATTGTTTCCATGCTCAGTGATAGAAAAATTCAAGGGGGTGTTCTGTCCCCCCTTCTTTGGCTTCTGGTCATGAACAAAATTCTTATTAAACTGGAAAGTTGTGGTGTGAAGGCCCTTGCTTACGCAGATGATTTGGTGATACTGGTATCAGGAAAGTTCACTTCCGTGATTAGTGAGATTACGGAGATGGCATTGCTAAAAGTAAGCAACTGGGCTACAAGCTGTGGCCTGGGTGTCAATAAAAGCAAAACTGAACTGATGCTCTTTACTACGAAAACAAAAGTACCACCCTTCACCCTCCCCCGCCTCAACGGTGAAACTCTTTCCTTGTCTTCCAGCGCTAGATATTTGGGAGTAATACCTGGAAACTTAATATCGAAGAAAGGGCCAAGAAAGCC
Organism: Eupeodes latifasciatus; assembly: GCA_920104205.1. NCBI lineage: Eukaryota > Metazoa > Arthropoda > Insecta > Diptera > Syrphidae > Eupeodes > Eupeodes latifasciatus. Next base: position 117,654,784 of record OV049925.1, on the reverse strand, counting down.
AGCATAGCTTTCTATGCCTGCAATAAAACTTTTGGCAAAAATTGGGGTTTGCAATCGAAGATGATTTTGTGGACGTATACAGCCGTGGTACGTCCAATCTTGTCCTATGGTTCGATTGTTTGGTGGCCCGCGCTTAGCAAAGCCTACACTATAACTAAATTAAAAAAGGTTCAGAGAACAGCTGGTGTTGGCGGCTCCACGGGAGCTTTGCGCTCATGTCCATCGGACGCCCTAAACGTTTTTCTCTACCTCTTACCAATAGACCTGCATATCAAATACTTAGTATCTTGCAGCGCGTTGAGACTTAGGGAATCGAATAGTTGGTATTCTAGGCCCTTTGGTCATAGTAATATCACTAATCTCATCCCAGCGAACATCTTTTCGATAGAAACCGACTACTGCACCCCTACTGTGGACCTCAGTGCGGATTTTAAAATTATCATCCCATCTCGAAATGAATGGGATGATGACTTAGTGACGAGAAGCTTCGACACAACTATTTTCACTGACGGCTCGAAGATGGAGTGTGGGGTCGGTGCAGGAATTTTTTCCGAGTCTCTACATGTCTCCAGGTCTTTGCGACTTCCTGACTTTGCTAGTGTTTTTCAGGCTGAACTACTCGCGATCAAGGAAGCATGCAAGTTACTAAAACTAGATCAAAATCAAAACCGCAATACAGCTATTTTTTCGGACAGTCAGGCGGCTATTCAAGCGAATGGCTCGTCCACTTCATCCTCCAAACTGGTTCAACAATGCCGAAGTGAGTTAGCGGGCAAGAACATTAGACTCAGGGTCACTCTCATCTGGATTCCGGGTCATAGAGGCTTTGAGGGCAATGAACGAGCTGACGAGCTGGCTAGGCAAGGATCAGCCCTTCATAGCTCACTCGCGGAAAGAGTCAACATTCCTCTTGGTGGTTGGTGAAGGGCAAGATCTTCTCTATTTTCCTCGCTGAATCAAACCACAGGTGGAACAGCCTAACCAACTGTATCATAGCTAGAAGGATATGGCCCACTACAACAAATCCCGTACTAATAATCTCATTTGCAGACCCAGGCAAGACATAGCCAGGGTCGTTGCTACATGCACCGGACACTGGCCTGTTGGAGAACACGCATCTAAGCTGGGCATCCCCCACAATACTTTCTGTCGTAGTTGTGAGGACCAGCGAGAAAAAGAAACTGTTCTTCACTTCTATGCAAGTGTCCTGCCTTAGCCAAAACGAGACGCAAAACATTGGGAAAGTCCTCTTTCAACGACTTCAATGAGCTCTCAGAACTGGAGATCAAAGATTTGATCTCGTTTCTAAACGCAACAAAGTGGATTTGAGGCGTATTTTTTCTTTATAATCCCCCTTTTATCTTTATAGGTCAAGAGAGTATTTTATGGTATCAAAACTAGACTTAGCCAACAAGAAAACTGGAACGTCAACGGAGCAACCATTGAAGTTATTAGCAAATACAAGTACTTTGGTATATGGCTAACTTCCGGACTAAGCCTAACGGACCACTTCAAAGAACTATCTAAACAAGCTAGACAGAGCTTAAATTTTACGTGGAATCGGTTTATCACTAATAAAGATGTCAAATTAACTTCTAAGATCGATATCTTCAACGCGATTACCAGGGCTATTCTCGGTTATGGAGCACAAGTATCGGGGGACTTACAACATGATGAAGTGGAAAAGATGCAAATATACTTCTACAAAAAAGTACTGGGTCTGCCAAGTGTGACGCCTAACTATGTCTTGAACCTTGAATGCCAGTTGAAACCTGTCGTTGAGTACACGATGAGATGTCATATGTACTATGTGGGAAGAGTTCTCAGTCCTTACGCAAATAACAGGTTACCAAAATTTTTAGCCAAGCTGATAATTGAAAAGAAGATTTTCTGTTTTAGGAGTTGGGAAAATAGCCTCAATGGGGAAGATGTAGAACAGTTGGATGAGATCGTGACCAACAAAACTCTGTCTGAGCTGGTTGTGGATGGCGTAGCAGTTAAAATAATCGAGCGCGAGCACTTAGAGTCTCTTACCATTTGCTTGATTTTACTGCTGGTGAAGTTTACGTCTCGGATGACTGGGATGTCTCCAAAATTTGAAAGCAAGAGCAGGGCTCATTATGCTCAATAGAACACGAAGGACAGAAACTGAAAATCTAAACTGTACTCTCTGCAATTCAAACGAAGAAGAGACCCTTGCACATTTTGTGTGAACTTGCCCAATTTTAAGAAGTATTCGCCGAGAGACATTAGGAAGTGGTTCACTTGATATGAACACTATAATAGATTTCTTAAATGGAATAAAGGATTGGAACTGCATCATCAAATACTTACAAATATCACTGAATTATCGCCAACAACTCCTAAATGAATTTAACAACTAGAATTTGAAACGTATCTTAATTTTATTTTTGCCTTACAAATAATTATAAATCTAGGGAAGTTTTAAAAAAAAAAAACTGTATTGATTGCGACAGACGACAAAAGTCATTGTTGAACCTTTTTGTTTAAAGAAATAATAACACATTTGTTAAATTATTACTAATTCTATAAGAATTGAATCAAATCATAAAAATATAAGAAACAATTTAATGTATGGATAAAGTGAAATAAACAACATTACATACTTACTTACTGTATGGATCATAATACTGTATTTAAAATACTGTATCTCAAAATAATGCATTTCAAAATACTGTATGTACGAAATACTGTATGATCAAAATACTGCATCTCAAAACTCTGTAATTCAAAATTGTGAATATAAAAATTCTGTATTTGAAAATGCTGTAAATAAGGCTAAAAAATAAAAATCGTTTTGACAATGTAGATTAGATTAGATAAGATAAATTCTTTATTTTTTTCTTATTAAAGTTTAACAATAATTCTTACTTAAGAATAAGGACTTGGCAATTCTGCGTGATTTCACAACAAGAGAAAAATAATAAAAGTAAAATAATTGAACTAAATAATTATTTTATAATTTAAAAAATGTTAAAAGTTTGAAAAAAAAACAATAAAAATAATACAACAATTTGGTAGGATTCGTATACTAAAATAAATTAGGTAAGCAATAGAAAAAAAAACTTGATAAGCAATCATTAACAATTTTGATATGATTTGAAACACAAAAAAGATATCAATTTTAATATGATTTGAAACATAAAAAGTTTACAATTTTAAAGTGATTTGAAACACAAAATTTAAATATTTTAAATAATGGTAGCCTGATAAGTAAACATTAAAAATGTTGGTATGATTTGAAACACAAAAATAATATCAATTTTAATATGATTAGAAACATAAAAAAGATCAATTTTAAAGTGATTTGAAACACAAAATTAAAAAGTTATAAATAATGTTAACTGGCCGAATGATTAGACTTTACGTTGGGAAACTGTTTCGGAAATGTAGGGCGTGCTTACAGAAATTATATAGGATGGACCATCCTAGCGAACCATTTAATATCTCATGAAGTCTGTTTACAGTGAGATGGCTTTCATTTAAATGTAATCGACGAATTTCCTGTAATATCGGGCATACCGCAATAAAATGATGTATATCTTCAATTTCTCTTCTGTTACATAAATTACAAATTTGTGGAAGATCAGCTCGATGAGGCACATAGTTAAGATTTAAAATTTCAACTCGTGCTGTAAAGATATAACTTATAGCTTCAGTCGATAATTCATTATTGAAATCGTTAGCTTCTGATGGTAATTGGTGATTGAGGTTCCTATAGGTGTTCCTGGAGGATGTTAACGATGCTTGAGAGAGATGCTGATTGTAATTTCTTTCATCAATTTTAGCAGTAACATTTGCAAACATAGAGCTCCATTCATCTACATTTGACTCCAATAAAGTTAAGTTAGCTTCATGTGAGATAGCTAGCTGATTCCATTCTGTGAAAGGGGTGGCATTAGATTGCAGTAGTCTTAGCAAGATGGTTTTATGGAGACTTCTTTCATCCCTCTTCATCACTCTTATTAAATAATCCGAGTTCATTTTGAGGTTTTGAGTAGGTATATATTGGCGTTACGTCACACTCCACGTAAATAGCATAATTTGGTGTTGAATTTGGTAATCTAAACAATCCTTTGAAAAAAAGTCTTTGAATTGCTTCAAACTCCTTGAGAGCTAAAGTATCCAAAAACTTGAGCACGGTAGCACATACAAGTGTTGACAGTTGCTTGAAAGACCCGATATTTTGACACAAGATCGATTTTTGAATTGGCAAAAAACTTTGGCCATAATAAACTCAACGCAATTTTAGCCTCTTTGCTTTTTTGTTTGACATGCTTAGAACAATTTAAATTATGCGTAAGCAAAACTCCAAGATATGTAAACTCTTGTACTACTTTAATACGTTCATTATTGAGTGACCAATTCCCTTCCGGCAGCCTTCTTTTTTGACGCGCTTCAAAAATAATTATTTTCGTTTTGTTTGTGTTAACATGCAAGCCCCACCTCTCGCAGAAGGAGTTCAATCTGTTTATTTGGAGCTGCAGAGTGAAAGGATTTTCAGCTAGAACAACTAAATCGTCCGCGTATAGTAAAACTTTCACTTGGATATCGGCGAAGAGTATTCCTCCTGGAAGTTCATCACAGATATCGTCGATAAACAAAGCAAACATTATTGGGCTCAAAATGCAGCCTTGTGGAACACCCGCTGTTGTTTCAAACCAATCCGAAAACTCTGATCCATCCCATACAGAGGCGATTGATGACTCCAAAAATTTAGAATACGTCATCAGGAATTTTTGGGAGATCCCTAGTAATGATAGCTTATACATCAAAGCCTGTCTGTTGACCTTATCAAATGCTGCTTTGAAATCTACAAAACAAGCATACAATTTCTTTTTCTTTTCAATAGACTTCCTGGCAATACTGGTAAGTGGAAAAATGTGATCCATCGTTGAAAAGCCTGACCGAAAACCAGCTTGAAACTTGCTTAGTCGATTAGTGTTCTCGATCCACTTAGTAAGCCTTTCGTACAGAATTGAAGTCAGAATCTTCCTCATAGTGTTAAGAATAGAAATTCCTCTGTAGTTTTCCGCAAGATTTGAATCTCCTTTATTGAAAATGGCAAAAATGACTGCTTTATTAAAATTTTTTGGCACATAAGCATCATTATATAACCTGTCAAGTACTCCACAAGATAGTTTTTAAATTGATCAGTGCTGTTTTTGTAAAACTCGACAGGAATCCCATCTATGCCTGGAGCTTTGTTATTCTTGGACTTACTCAAACTCGTTTCCAGATCACTCCAAGATATTGGACTATCTAATTCACTGACTGTGAAGTTGGGAAGTGCGTAGGAGAAATAATGTTGATTCTCATCGACCGACAAAAGTGTTTTAAAATGAGCAGCAAGTGTCTCAGCTCTGAGAGCATTCACCATATTTCTATTACGTCCACCCAATTCTCGAACATTTCTCCAAAATTCCTTTGAATTCTTGCAGTTAGTGAGTTTTTTTGCTAGGTTGTTAAGGTAATCCGTTTTTTTCGTTGTACATAGTTGTTTGTATTCCTTGTTGACATGTAGGTAAATATTTTTGAAAATTAAAGCGTTTTAGATACACAAAAGATAATTTATGTAATCTTTTGCAATCGCTATCGAACCATACGTTTTTAAAATTAAAATGTGAGTTGGGGTTGTTGTTAGGTGACGGAGCTGACGCTTTAATAATTCGTATTAAATGCTCATCATAATGTTCTAATCTGCCTAAAGGATGAGTAGGAGGAGAGTTACACGGTCTATTTAAATGAGATTTCTAGAGTTGAGCATTTTTCTCATTCCAATTCAATTTCAAAAATTTGTTTAAGTTACTTTGTGAAACATTATTGATCAACTGAGATTCAATTACTATAGGCAAGAGTGCTGAAAAATTCGCCAATTCCACTTTGAAATCTGTAATTGTATTCCGCCAATTTCCCGCTATTGCTCCGATGACAATGTAAGAAGTGCGCACTTTTTTACATTATCAAAACGAGTTTTAGCCTTATTTACAGCATTTTCAAATACAGAATTTTGAATACAGAATACTCTTTTTTTAAGAAATTATCATAATAATTTTTCATTAGCATGTTTTTATATACTTCCCTTGAACAATAACATAATGTACCTATGAGAATTCATAAGTCTTTCAAATAATAAAAACAAAAACAACATTAATGGTATCTTCTTCTTATTTTCTCTTTCTCATATTCTTTTTCTTAGTTATTTGTATCTCTCTCACATTTGTATATAAATTGTTCCTATCATAATCAACAATTGCACCAAAATCATTTATCTGTCAAAACTTCCAGTATTATACAGTATTATGAGATACAGTATTTTGACAATACAGCATTTTGAGACACAGTATTTTACATTTACAGTATTTTGAAAAATATTAACCATACAGTATTATGACCACACAGTATCGTACAGTATTATACAGAATTTTGAATAACAGTATTTTAAAATACAGCATTTCAACCCGCTCCCGTTTATCCCAAACTAGACTAGTTTGTTTGTTTGAAGCGGCTCGAAATGCTGTATTTTAAAATACTGTATGGTTAAAATTCTGTATCATACTGTATGATACTGTATATTCATAATACTGTATGGTTAATATACTGTATCTCAAAATGCTGTGTTGTCAAAATACTGTATCTGATAATACTGTATCTCAAAATTCTTCTTATCAAAATGCTGTATGAGCAAAACATTATCTAAAAATACTGTACTTTTGCAAAATTCCGCTCTTAAGCTTCCTTTATAGAGAACAACAAAAGCAGAACTCGATTTATGTATGTATGTACATTACATGTATCATTTATTGCAACTCCAAATTTCACTTAATTCTTAAATTTGCATTAGCTTTTAAATATCAACTAAATGAACGGACACATGGAAGTTTTGACAGATCAATAAGTTCGGTGTAATTGTTTATGGAATTGTTGATTGTGGTAACAACAATTCATATACAACTGTGAGAGAAATAACAATTAATGAGAAAAAAATGGGAAGAGAAAATAAGACGAAGATACCATTTATTTGTTTTTTTTTTTATTAATTCAAAGACTTATGAATTATCATATGTTATTGTTCAAGGGAAGTATATTAAAACTTTATGCCAATGAACAAATATTATGATGTATTCTTTATAAAAGTAATCTGTTTTTAAAATTCTGTATTGCAACATGCTGTAAATAGGCTGACAAATAAAAATCGTTTTGATAATATAAAAAAGAGCACACTTTTTTACATTATCAAAACGATTTTTATTTGTCAGCCTATTTACAGCATTTTGAAATACAGAATTTTGGTATACAGAATTTTAAGAAACAGAATTTTGAGCTATAGTATTTTGATCATACAGTATTTTGTACATACAGTATTTTGTACATACAGTATTTTGAAATACAGTATTTTGAGATACAGTATTTTAAATACAGTATTATGATCCATACAGGATTTCGAACCCAACCCGTGTGGTTTTCAATCTGGCAATACTTTTTTTTTTACAGATGTCACTTGATTTTTGCTTAGGTTGATTTTCTATTTTATATTAAAAAGATTAATTCCGGAACAACGTTTGGAAATCATGCAACTTTATTATTAAAATCATGGTTTATTTTGCGTTATACTGCGCCCGCCGTCGTAGCCATTTGCCCGAAATTATTCTTAGAAAATAATGGAAAACTTTTTATCTGTATAATTAAGCTAAATTCACGGCCATAACTTTAAAAAATATGCATTTTATTTCTTCTTGGAAACCACACGTCTTAAAAAAACACCCTTTAGTACCACATAGAAACAATTTCGTAAATAAACAAAGCCTGGAAATTCCTAGTTTTAACGAGTTTTATAAATTTACAAAGACAATATATACAAAGTATGTCAAAATATGATAGATTAGAATGAGTTCAAAAATGTATTTATCCATCAAGACATTTAAAATATGTTTAAAACCATTAATTCGATTTTAGTAACAAAATCAATGTTGTATTTATTAGTTAAAAACCAAATGTAAGCAATAAATTAGCTTTATTTTTTTTTTTAAATATGGTAATGGTTACATCATTCAAATTTTGAAAGCAAGCTATTTCGTATAGTTTTATGATGGGTGCACTGCGGCGTATGCGTAATTTTCTTATTCAACTGAAATAAATGTATCTCCATTGTCTTAACGACTGAGGAGTTAGCTACCTTTTTTGAGTATCTTAAATTGATTCAAATACTTTACATACTTTTCCTTCAATATAAATTTTGCTTATTATGAAAATGTATCAGTTTTCATGTCCAAAATCTATTTTAAAATTTCCAATAAGGGTTAAATCATGTTAAAATAGTAGAACTAAAGAAAATTTGCATTCCTCGTCAAAAAATAAGGAATAAGTTAACAATATTTAAAATTCAGTAAATTATTTGTTAAAATTACAATTATCTATAACACTTATTCTAAAAGCATCATACCCATAGAAGAACTAAAAACCTAACATAATTTCAATAAAAAGATCGAGTTGTATTATGAAAGTATAAAACTCTTAGAGTCTAATGGCTCGCGTACACTTAATCCATCATCAGCCGAATTTCGCTCGGGCGTTGTCGGCCGAACACGGCCGATCGAACTAAACATATAGAAAGAAAAGAGAGCGCGTACACCACTGAAAGCGGCATCGTCCTATAACGCCCAATAGTAACCGATCGACCGACATAATCCAAACATGTTTGGATTTTTTGTCCGTTGTCGGGTCAATTCATACCAAAAAAAAGAGGCTGGGTTGCGACCAACACTGATAACTTCCCATCCCGTCTGTCGATTTATCTTGCTTAAAAGTTTGTCTATATGTATCAATTTTTACCAAATTTGCGTACTATTTTTTGTAGATTTTATTTTTTTATGAAAAAACGGACTGTTGGATTTTTATAAAAAAAAATTACTGAATATCGAAAACAATATTTTCTGTGAAATAAAATAAGTTTGAAGCCAATATTTTAACCTTTTGAAAAGCTATTTAAGTCGAAAGTAAATTTTTTCCAAGTTTTAGTATTGTTTTTTTCAGGTTTTTATTTTTTTGTAAAAAAACTGTCAATTCGATTTTTCTCAAAATTTTTCCTAATGTTGAAAACAATATTTCTTATAAGTTAAAAAATTAGTAAGAAGCCATTATCTCAAATTTTTGAAAAGATATTTGAGTCGAAAATCAATTTTTACCAACTTTTGTTAATTTTTCTTTCGGTTTTTAATTTTTTGTAAAAAAAACTTTCAATTCGATTTTTTTCAAAATTTTACTGAATGTTGACAACAATATTCCTTTTAAGATAAAATAAGTTTGAAGCCTAAGTCTCAAGTTTTTGAAAAGATATTTGAGTCGAAATTCAATTTTTCCCAACTTTGAGTAAAGTTTTTTTTAGTTTTTTTTTTTTATAAAAAAAACTGTCAATTAGATTTTTCTCAAAATTTTATCAGATGTCAAACACATTATTCTGCGTTGCACGAAATTGTTTTGGAGATGAAATCATATTTTGTTCGTAAAATTTTCGAGGTGACAAATTTTTTTTTCAGTTTTTTTGATTTATAAAAAAACCGTTAATTGGATTTTTTTCCAAAAATATACTTGTTTTGTATTACTTTACAATATATAATATAAAATTTAATTCAAGTCTCTAGCATCATTAGTTCATGAAATATTTAGGGTTAACCAAAATTTTCAACTTTTTTTTAAACTGCTATGGTAAAAAAAACCACCCACGCAATTTTCTTGAGAGCCCTTTCTGCATCTTTACCTTATTACGAGTATCTGTATAACAAAATTTATTAGAAGTCGATATCTCTTCTGGTTCTTGAGCTATGGAAGACGAAAAAAACGTACGAACGTACGTACACACGCACGAACAAACAACTTTTCTTAAAATCTTTTATTTCGACTCTAGGGGCCTTGAAACGTCGAGAAATGTCTATATACGTTGACGGTATGAATTTCGAAAATATACATTTCTTTGAAATCTTCCATTAAAAAAATTATTATTTTTACATCCAAGGTTCACAAATTCAGACTTCAGGTCCAGACCGATATCGTCCCCGGTCGAAAGCAGTATATGCAGTCAAACGTCCGAGATGGTCGTCCGAATTTTTCCGACCCGATATTGGCCGATAATTGGGTTTTAGTGTACGCGAGCTGTAAGAACTCTAAGGTCTTGTTTCATAGAAAATTCGTATCTATTTAGCCAAGGATATTTTAATGAGCGGCAATGGAGCCAATACACTTTTACTTTGAATGTAAATTCACCTGTATCAATAATGAAAAACAACAATAATGGTAGCATTGTACATTTTTGTTTGGGTATACTACGGCGTATACGCATTTTTTTTTCAAACGAAACCCATTAAACAAATTTACCTTGAACAAGAAACTTTGCTTCAATTTACAACTATTTTACAACTCCATCCATGATATAGGATAGAACAGTGTCTAACAGAGAATTTAGTTTTTAATAAAATCAAGTGTCCTTAAATTTAAAAATAATCAAAGTCTTTGAATTGCAATATACTATTTTCTTACCACAGTTTTCTTCACATAATTACATTTTCTTAAAGTTATTTGGAAATAAAGTGCTAAAAAACATTTAAAAGTGTCTTTATTTCATGTTTTTGAAACCTTGACGAAAAACTAATATACATAAACTAAAATATTTACATATTGAATAATAAAATACTCTTTTATACAAACCATTAATATTAAATTATTTTCATCATACAGTGCAAGTGAGCACATAATATCACCAAAATAAAAACAAAACCAACACAACAAAAATTACGTCCAAGCTGTAGGAGCTCTTATATGAAAAGCTAGCAGAACGTATGCCAACATAAGTTCATAACTCGTTATAGTAGTTAAAATTCATAATTAAATTTTCACACCCCATATGAATGAAGCTGAAGCGAAAATTTTGCAGACAACTCGCAGTTGTCCTATACTCACACACACTCGTACACGTGCTATATACCACAACCATGATCATCATCATCATCGTCATCAGTAGCAACACAAAATAATGTTCTACAAATATTGCCACCCCTCCCCAAAAACCTCCCTTTTCAGTGCCAATGTGAAAGTGAGGTAAAGGTTTACACTTCACACTAAATGGAAGATGGTAAAAAAAGAAGAAAAAACACACCAAGTGTAATAATGAAGAAGACGAAAAAAATTGTGTTCAAAGTGAGTAATTTTCATTAAAACGGTATCCAAGCGATTCAGGAATCTCTAAGCTAAAATTTGTCTATGCACGCAAAAAACGAAAAGAAATTCTGCAAATAGGTTTTGGGTTTTTCCACCATCATCAGGACCTTGCAGGGCAAACAAAATTTCTTGAAACAAACACGACCCTGATGGGCACCATGCATACGGCGTCGTAGTTGTAGAGTCGCAGGGTGTGCGAGGATACGAGGAGTATATATGAACAAGGACATGCAGAGTTGAATTTAGAACCCCTTTTCAAACAGTCTTCGGGGTAGATTTTAACTTTGTTTTTTTTTTTTTTTTTTTGATTTTGTGCTGTCGGTGATTTTCACACTCTTTGCCATGGTTGAGTAGAGCAAAGCAGAGTAGTAGAGCGAGTTCTGTTGCTGTAGGACGAGGACGTTAATACAGAATTGGCATTCGGTGCATGCTGTTGGGCTTAAGACAATAGTGCCAACAGGGGGCTCTTCATTGTTAATGCAAACATGAAACCTATTACGAATTGAATGAATCGCCACAGCTAACGGCTACCATAGAAGTTATACTGAGATTTTTCCTCGCCAAAGGGCACTGATTCTGAAGCTCAAAAAATAAAAAAATAAAAAAAACACACGTTACTTTTATACATACACAGACGACACGAAGCATACCTAACCTCTAAACTTTTATATGCCCGCCCAAGGGGTTTTTATAGTTTTTGAAAATTCATTTTTAAGGACATAAAATTTGGAAAATGAAACCAAGGAAATATTTATTTAGGCCAACTTTAATTGGCTTTAGTTTGCTTACAGTTATTAAAAAAATATATGATTTTAATTTATATTTTGCAAGCAAGCAAGCTTGGTTTGGAAAAAGAAGAGAGGAGAAAAAATAAAACGAGTAATTTAATTTGTGTAATGTTTTCATTGGAGAATATTCAACTTTCATGCAGTCTAAAAAAAAATTTGGTTTTCTTTTTCAAAATATCTTCAAAGCTTTTAATTGCATTAACAGCAAATTGTGAATGTAACATTTGGATCGTTAATAGTTATTGTAAATAAATTAAATTGAAACTTTTTTTAACCAGCCACAATAATTTTTTTATTTAAATACTTAACAACACAAAAAGCTAATTTGTATTTAAAATACTTTTGTTTTGATTTGATTGGGATTTTTGAAAGGCTGTAATTTTTGATTATATTTTTGGGACTTCTCTACTACTGACAAGAAATTACAATACAAAATAGTTTTTGAAATAAGTCATTAGGTAGATTTGAATGATGATTAGTGACTACTTTAAGTTAATGAGCTCTTCAGTTAAAATTCCGAAAGAGATTTAAGCTTTTAATACAAAAATCGATTTTAACATTGACCAGATACAGAAGGAAAGATCATATTTTTAAATGATCAAAATCAATTATCAATTATTAATAAGCATAAAATGTATTAAAACTATCAAGAACCGAACATCAATTTTTACCAAATTTGCGTACTATTTTTTGTAGATTTTATTTTTTTACTAGCTGACCCGGCGAACTTCGTATCGCCTAACAGTCAATGAATGTCGTGTTACTTTTTAGCTGAACTAATTTAGGGTTTGATGAACGTAAAACAATGATACAAAATAATATATTTATATATGTAGATAGAAACAAAAACGTATTTTATTATGATGAATGATGATGAAAACATACATACAGAATGAGAATAAAAATAAAAAAAATAAAAAATAATAATTAAGTATCGGGTGATTTTTTAAGAGCTTGAGAACTTTTAAAAAAAAAAAAAACGCATAAAATTTGCAAAATCTCATCGATTCTTTATTTAAAACGTTAGATTGGTCCATGACATTTACTTTTTGAAGATAATTTCATTTAAATGTTGACCGCGGCTGCGTCTTAGGTGGTCCATTCGGAAAGTCCAATTTTGGGTAACTTTTTCGAGCATTTCGGCCGGAATAGCCCGAATTTCTTCGGAAAAGTTGTCTTCCAAAGCTGGAATAGTTGCTGGCTTATTTGTGTAGACTTTAGACTTGACGTAGCCCCACAAAAAATAGTCTAAAGGCGTCAAATCGCATGATCTTGGTGGCCAACTTACCGGTCCATTCCTTGAGATGAATTGTTCTCCGAAGTTTTCCCTCAAAATGGCCATAGAATCGCGAGCTGTGTGGCATGTAGCGCCATCTTGTTGAAACCACATGTCAACCAAGTTCAGTTCTTCCATTTTTGGCAACAAAAAGTTTGTTAGCATTGAACGATAGCGATCGCCATTCACCGTAACGTTGCGTCCAACAGTGCATTTTTCGGGATGCATGGGCAGTTCTTGAACGGCTTCTGGTTGCTCTTCACTCCAAATGCGGCAATTTTGCTTATTTACGTAGCCATTCAACCAGAAATGAGCCTCATCGCTGAAAAACGTAAAGCGCGAAACACATTTCGAACCGAACACTGATTTTGGTAATAAAATTCAATGATTTGCAAGCGTTGCTCGTTAGTAAGTCTATTCATGATGAAATGTCAAAGCATACTGAGCATCTTTCTCTTTGACACCATGTCTGAAATCCCGCGTGATCTGTCAAATACTAATGCATGAAAATCCTAACCTCAAAAAAATCACCCGATACTTCAAACTCATGTCAGTAAAAAATGATTGAAAACTATGTTGTGCAGATTGGAAAAAAAAATAAAACTCGGATTAATTCATTAATAGGATTTTCATTCAAGCACTTTGTGGTAAACGACATTCTTTGTTTTTTGGTCAGGCGCAAGAACAAATAAAGCGGATGGTTTGCCGACACGTGAGCATGCCATGTACAATTGACCATGAGAAAAACATGCATTTTCTAGATTGAGGCCACAAATAGTCAAGGATTGGCCCTGTGATTTGTTGATCGTCATGGCGAAGGCAAGACGAATCGGGAATTGAATTCGTTTAAACTCAAAGGGCATATCCGTTGGGATCAACGGAATCCTTGGAATAAGAACTTCCTCATCTTTAAATTTTCCTTTAAGTATCGACGCGTGAATCGTATTGCTCATCAGTTTTCTTATCACCAAACGCGTTCCATGACACAGTTTTGGTTGGTTTAAATTTCTAAGCATGATGACTACCGAGCCAACTTTAAGCTTTAAATTGTGCGGTGGTAAACCAGGCACATCCAAGGAGTTTAAAAATTCAGTTGTATAATTAATGGCTTCTTCTTCGTTTGTTACACAGTCGATAGATTTGAATGAATACAGAGTACCTACGATTTGATTTTGAATTATAAAATTGAGGTCATCTACATCCTTAGTTTTAGCGGCCAAAATTGTTCGCTCACTTAACCATTTAGTATTTTTGTGGTTAGCAATGATATCCGGGAATACTTTGTTGATAAGCTCGTCTTTTGATGATACGAAATTGCAAAAATTTGGAGGAAATGAAATCAAACCGCTCGATTTGTCAACAGGAACACGGCCATTACCGATAGTCAGCAATTGCTTCGAGAAATCATCAGCAGATAGATCGTTCAACAGTGCAACTCTCATATTTACAGACAGTTGAAGTTTCTTTACATATCGCCACAGATTTGATGCTTTGAGGCAAGCGTTTATTTCGTCGGCAGCAGTAGATCTTGGAATGACTGGTAGTGTTTGTCGGAAATCGCCAGATAATAAAATCTTAGCACCACCACTGTCAACTACGAAATCATTTCCTTTCACTTTAGTTGTGATAGTTCTACCATTATCATCGGGCGATCGACGCCGATACAATGGATAACCATCGTTGCCTGTAATGGTCTCTGCCGTCAATTTTCGTGGATGATACCGTTTGGAACACTTGCCGTCGACCATGCATGGTGATTGTCGGTTGATAGTGCCACACGGTCCATGAATCATATTCGTGACTACAACATCATGTAGGTCTGGATCGGTTTCAGGAGCAGGAATCTCCGCACATATGATGTCATCTATTTGATCTGGCCGAATTCTTTCGACTAACCAAATCAGAATGTGAGCATGCGGTAGGCCTCGTTTTTGCCATTCGATTGAATACATCCAGCATCGAGTATTCCCAAAGACGTGTTGCTTAACAATGTAATTCATTAGTGACCGAATTTTTTGCCTGAAAACACGTGCGGTGATGTCGTGTCGATAACTTGATGTTTGTCCGGGAAGCAGCAATTGAATAATTTCTATCCATTTCGGATTACATGTAAATGTAATGAATAGATCTGGCCGACCATAATGACGAACATATGTCATTGCATCTTGCGCATATTCATGCAAATGACGCGGGCTACCTATATATGTCACCGGTAAAATAGTCAATCGACCAACATTTTCTGAATCTCCTTCTGTGCTAATTGCATCGCGTAAATGGATATACTCTTCCGAACGCAATTTAGCTTGATTCAACCGAATGAAAGTCAGGCGCTCCGTTTCGATTTTAACGTACATGTCAACGCAATATTGTTGAAGCAGTCGACGAAATCGCAACAAATAATTGTCAGAATTTTCACGAATCATCAAACGATATGCGTAATAATTCATCGAACTAACCTTCTTGGTAGTTTCCTCACCTGAAACAAATGCAGTAAAAATTGTATTTTAGAACCCGTAATAGGTTAACGACTCTTACAGCTACTCTCTACTAAATTATAAATTACAACTTTTTTTGAGTACTAAAAGCAAATAGAATAAAATGTATATCAAGTTAAAATGAAAACAACAATATTGATCTTACCATTCAATGGATTAATCATTTTGATATTAAAGTGATATCCATGGTCTCCTTGCCAAAACAACAGCGGGTATTGTAACGCGTCATATGAACGGTGTGTTTCATATATTCTTTGTAGTTGCCCAGTATTGCGCCGTGTAAATACAATATCACGTGTTTCCAAGTTTTCACCAACAATCAGGATTGCCACTTCATCGATTGTTGGAGCATTAAATGTGCGTTCATGTGTTCCAGCTGGTCTTTTATCTGCTCTGATCACAACTTTATAGTCATCACTTGGCATGCGCTCTAAAGCAGTCTTGACAGCCTGACCAATGCATGATGCTCATGAAGCATTTGCTGCAGATCATGGAGAATTGCTCTTTTCGTATCTGTGTTGTTCTTCCATATTGCCCATGAAGTATATTTGCAAGAATTTATGCTGTGCATCTTCTATAGGTTGCAATGATTCAATGCGATGGCAATTTTATTGTTTTCGGGATGGAAACAAATCCAACAAATCCAAAACCATGGAAATCGGTCCAGCCGTTCTCGAGTTTTAAGTGTTGTAACAAACACGACTTTCTTTTATATATATAGATGAAAAAACGGACTGATGGATTTTTATAAAAAAAAAACTACTGAATATCGAAAACAATATTTTCTGTGAAATAAAAAGAGTTTGATGACAATATTTTTAATTTTTGAAAAGTTATTTGAGTCGTAAGTAAATTTTTACCAAGTATGTATTGTTTTTTTGTTAGGTTTTTATTTTTTTGTAAAAACCTGTCCATTAGATTTTTCTCAAAATTTTACTGAATGTCGACAACAATATTTTTTAAAAGATAAAAGTAGTTTAAAGCCAATATCTCAAAGTTTTGAAAATTTAAGCCGAAAATCAATTTTTACCAACTTTTATTAATTTTTTTGTTTAGGTTTAAAAAAAAAAAAACGTCGCGAACGTACGGACGTACGGACATACGGACGTACGAAAGTACGTAACCACGCACGTACAGACATCTTTCTAAAAAAAATTTATTTCGACTCTAGGGACCTTGAAACGTCGAGAAATGTCAAAGTTTTCAATTTGACAAATCGGACCCATTACAATAACTTCCTATGGGAAATTAATAAAATATGAGCTTTTTCAGGAAAAACTTCTGAGAAGAGAACATTTGAAAACAAAATAGCGGTTCTATAAGAGGAGTATAATTCTACATCTACAGCGATACAAAAATTGATTTCTTATACTTATTGAAATAAGCCAAATTAAGAAATAAAAATTCTATCTGTCCATTTTTTTTTTTTCTAAAAAATCGAATTTTCGATTTCTGACCATCATTTTTGTGTGGAATTAAAAATTGACCCAATAGTTAAGGCTGTACATACAGACAGAATTACAAAATTTCTGACTTTCGAGCAGGAAAGACTTAGGTAGTGTGGAGTTTATTTACAAGTGTTGTGGAAATTAGAAAAGTCATTAAATTCTTAGCTAGTCACTCGTTAAATAAGTAGTTCGATAGCGCAGCGCTAGTGTGTTGGCTTGAGAACCAAGGGTCGTGAGTTCGATCCCTGCATTGGGTGAAATTTTTTTTTATTAATTTCGAGTCGCGATGATAAACCTAATAAAGGAAAAAGCAGCAGGGGCATTGAAAAATGCTTCGGCCAAATCATCCGATGGTAAATTAGCGGTGGAAAACACCGTAGGTAATGAAGGAAGGAAGAAGAGGAGGCGGACCACAAGAGCAAAGCCAAATTTGGATGGTAAAAGGCCAGCCACCATCTCAACCAAGCTGCAAGTTGAGGTGGTTGACACTCAAAGAGCAGCAAAGACAACGGCAACGACAAATATCCAACGGCAATACGAAGATGATATTTGTTCCGATGACTCTGGGGAGTACATGTCCGGAGAAGGGGAGGGACTGTACAGGGCCGGCGGCAGCAATATGTTCGCTGGGCTGTCCACTGAATACACTGACGAGGAGGTGGAGGAAGTCCTCCTAACAAAGCAGGCAAGCATTAATAAATGCGAGAAATTGCTTAATACGCTTAAGGAGGAAATTAAGCCCCTTCTACAACGCCTCAAGCAAAAACAGGAGACGCGCCGGCAAGAAGAGGCAGCGGAATTAAAAAAGAGGCAACTGCAGAGGCAGCAACAGCAAAGCCAACAACAACAACCACAGCAGCAAAAACAACAACAACAACAACCACAGCAGATGAAACAGCAAAAGCAAGTTGCTACTAATAACAAGCAACATCAAAAGGAGCAGCCTAGACCCAACACAGGGGCGGTGCAATCAGGCCCCAGCTCATCGGGGGCCCCCAAACCAATGGAGGCAGCAGCATCAGCCGTAATACCAACAGCAGCACCAGCAGTAGCACAAGCAGCAGATCCGGTTGCATCAACATCAGCAGCAGCAAAGCAGCAACAACAGCAACTCCAGCAACACCAGCAACAACCACGGCAAAAGTCCGAGAAAGTGCCACCAATAAGGACGTACAAGGTCGACCTACAGGACTTAAAACAGGTATGTAAGTCGGCCACGGATAATAAATTTAGTATTAAAATTATAAATGAAAAGCAGAAGCGGTATTCGGTCCAATGCTTCACATTGGCCGAATACAAAATAGTTAAAGAGTGTCTAAAAGCAGCCACTGCTGAATTCTTCAGCTTCACTCCTAGGAGTGAAAAACCGAAGACGGTCCTTTTGAAGGGCATCAGTTCCTGCACGGAACCAGAAGAGCTCCTAGCTGAGCTCCGTCAGAATGCCAGCGATGACCTCGAATTCATCGGAGTCAAGCCTTTTTCTACGGTAAGGTCCAGACGGGAGGGGCATAAACTGCCAATATTCATTGTAACTCTGTCGCCCCAAAGTAGACTGGAGAGTCTCAGGAATATTACCGTCCTAGACTACCAGGTCATACACTGGGAAAAATTAATGAGGCACGACGACATGCTGCAATGCATGCGCTGCCAAAGGTTCGGTCACGCTGCAGCCAACTGTGGAATGCAGTTGCGCTGTGTGAAATGCGCCGAAACCCACAATAGGGGTGAATGCAGGCTAGGGACTGAGCGGGTCGAAGACATGACCCAGCTCAAGTGTGTAATATGCGGGAACGAGGGGCACCCCGCAAATTATCGGGGCTGTCCTAAGGTCCAAGAGATACGGGACAAACAGGCCAGCCAAAAAGCCGCAGAAAGTCGAACCGTACGACAAGCTCCGACAACAAATTCATTCGTGAGACCCGATGTTTCTTACGCCAGATCTGCGAAAGGAATGGGTAAAGCGAGACAGGCTCCACCACCGGTCGTCCCACAGGCCCAAGAGCCTAAGGCGCCGGCGGGGCAGCCAGACATTCTGTCCTTGTTGCTGAGCATTCAAGGCCAGTTGGCAGGACTGCAAAGTCAGATCGTGGAGCAAGCCGGAAGAGTAGATAAACTCTACTCTATGATGGCTGGCCAAGCGCAAATTCAGGGTTAAGGGCGCGCTGCCGAAGACGCGCCTTAGGATCCTAGGTTTGAATGTGAATTCATTGATTAGGATCGAACGTAGAGCCAATTTGTTCCAGCTGTTAAAAGACCACAGTCCTGATGTGTTTATGGCTAGCGAAACCAAGCTAAACCAGAAACATAAACTGACTAACAACAATTACAATATCGTAAGAAGGGATCGACCCGGCTCTACTCAAGGAGGCGGTGTTGCAATCTTCATACGTAAGGGCATTAATTATAAAGTCGTATACAATAATGATTTGCGAAAGCTCAGGACGCTAGAAGTTTGCGTCGTATGCATCTCTCTCACTCAAGGGAAGCGGATGTATATGATTGCGGCTTATGCGGCTGACGCTCCGCAGGCTACTATCTTTATTTCAGAGCTCGAGATTCTTTTCAGAGTACTTAAACTGAGCTTGGAAGAAAACTACTTCATTATGGCCGGAGATTTGAACGCGAAACATGAAGATTGGGGAAATCAAACAAATAATCCAAGAGGTAATCATCTTTTTAATTTGATGAATCTTCACGGTGTTGAATATGGTGTTGACCTGCTGGCTACTGAAAGGCCATCGTTCCCAAGGAGCGGTTCCTTTCTGGACCTTTTGCTGTACGATACCAGACTGACAATAACGAACAAAGTGGGTAATCACCCTCGAAACTGTTTACAGACAGTCGATTACGACAGTGACCACTGCGGACTCGCTGCTGTAATTCAGATTCCGAACGAGCTTGTGGAATTGGATGAATTCGTTCCAACGCATTCCTACAATTATAGTAAGATGCGATGGCCACGTTTCACCCAAGTCCTTGCAAGAGAACTTCGTTCGAGTGACATAGCCCCACCAAACAACAGAAACTTGACAAATACAGAAATCGACCAACACCTTGAACAGATGGACAAGATAATAAAACGAACAATGGAACGGACAATACCGAAATACAAGGAACGCGACCAAAACAACGTCTACAGTAACGCGACTATAGACGCACTACACAGACAGAAAAGCGGACTACTGACAAGACTGAAAAACTTGTACAGACGATTTACAGACCCGTACGACCTGGAGATTAGGACACTGAAGTCGTCGATTAAAAACGTCAACACCCTGATCAAGGAAAACTACAGGTTATCTATTAATTTGTACTGGGACAAGAAAATTCGGGCCGTTAATTCTAGCGACCCGAGTATGTTCCCTAAGATTAATAAGATATTTAGGTCCAAGAACCAGAACGACCTTCCGTGTCTTAAACTCCTGAGAACAGTAGAGAACACAGACGTACTTCTGACAGCGCAAATTGATCCTGAGGAAGCCGTCTTGGATGATGACTTCTTTGTGATTGAAGATCCGCAGGAGAAAGTGGAGACAGTTGGTGCTGCTTTCCAGCAAGTGTATAAGGTGAATGCTGGCACTCGCCCGAACCACGACCTGGAGAACAGAGCCTTACTTCATCACTTCTACCTGAGGAATGATATTTCGCATTGGCGATCCGAGAACCGTGGTTTTACCCGGTTTGATGACGACTTTTTAGCAAACGCTATAATCGCCGATCGAACGGGCCCAAGTCCCTTGCTCATCACGAAGGTAGAACTCCAGCTCATCTTCGATTCAATAAGGAATAAGAAGTCAGCAGGTGTCGACGGTATATCCAATATTGTACTAAGACACCTACCGATTGAAGCAATAGACATCTACACCACTCTGTTCAACAACGCGCTGAATAATGCATATTATCCAGTGCGTTGGAAGACAGCAGTGGTTCATCCTCTCCCGAAAAAGGGAAAGGACAACTCCAATCCTTCAAATCTCCGGTCAATAAGTCTTCTTCCAAGCATCAGCAAGGTATTTGAAAAGGTAATCAATAGGGCTCTGGCTGAGTGGGCTGCAGACAACAGTATAATTCCGGATAATCAGTTCGGGTTCAAGGCAGGACATGACACAATTCATGCCGCGTCTAAGCTCGTTTCTGATATCCAATGGAACAAGTCCAAGAAACAATGCACGGGTGCTGTTCTGGTTGATTTAGAGAAGGCCTTCGACACCGTATGGTTAGAAGGGTTGTACCTCAAACTCACAAGACTAGGCATCAGTAAACCATTATTGTATATGCTTTATGATATGCTCAACGGTAGAAAGTTTGTTGTCAAGAGTGGCAATGTAACTTCTACCACCATCTTTGAAATTAAAAACGGTCTTCAACAGGGAGCGGTGAACTCGCCGATCCTCTTCAGCATTTACACCAGCGATCTGATAGGTAGCTTAACTAACGCAATTGCGTATGCCGACGACCTGATTGCGTACAGAACGGCTCGAAAGGTTGAAGTTATTAGAATTCTGTTACAGCGTGACTTCGAGAAGATTCAGCGATACTGCGACGATTGGAAACTGAAAATAAATGTCCAAAAGTCGGAGACAATCTTGTTCCGGACTCCGTTGGCTAAAGCCTCGCGAGATACGTGTAAGAATTGGCGCAAGATGGTCATTGTTGACCCGCACGGACAGGCATTGACGAGCAAAAGTGTAGTGAAGTACCTCGGTATCTGGTTGGACCAGTATCTATATTTCGACAGACATATGGATGCTGCTCTGACTAAGGCCAGAGGAGCCTTCGCTCTGACGAAACGGCTGTTTTACAGCAGTCGGCTTGACCCCAGAGTGAAGGTAATTTGCTACATGGCCCTCATACGGCCAATGATTGTTTATGGTTGTCCAGTGTGGTTCAACATTGCCCCTTCCCAAATGGAGAAGTTTCGGGTGTTCGAGAGACAGTGTCTTCGGCGCTGTCTCGGTTTGTATCGGACACCGGAATCTTCTTATCTGCATTATTATTCAAACGAGGTTCTATACAACGAGGCTCGAATCAATAGAATTGACAATTTCGTGATAAAACTTGTTCGGGGTCACATTGCGAGGGCTATGACTTCGACCAACAATTTGATTTTCGGTCCGTTCTATCCGAACGACAACTACTTCGACAATGCACGCTTGAGCGGCTTTATCCCACCAGAGGCATTCCTCTATCTAGACCAGTGCGGCATGATACAGGATAGATTGGCAGTACCGCTTATCTACCACGTCAGGCGAAAAACCGTAGACCGGCGGCTCCTGTATGAACGGGGCATCCTCGCTCGTGATGGAGCGGAGCTGCTTCGGTTCAGTAGGGCTGTGTCCGAAAAGGACCGCATTGATAGGGTGAAGCAGGAGAACCAGTTTTGGTGGCTTCAAACTGCAACTGATAATGGGTAATCCGGGATGGGGTATTTTTGCCTTGGCCGGCTTACATACTTGTTTTAGTCTTAAGTTTTAGGTTTAAGTAGAGCAGGAATGGTGGCACAATAAAATAAAAAAAATAAAAAAAGAATAAAAAAACAAAATCTCATAAAATACAAAAAAAAAAAGAAATCAAAAAAAAAAAAAAAAAAAAAAAAAAAAAAAAAAAAAAATGCAAACACATCACAGACAATATTATAAAAATCCTCGATGGAATTACAAATAGAAGGACATAGTTGTTTTGCCGCTGTGGTTGTTCTAGTTTTAAGTAGTTTGTAGGTAGATTAGGTAATTTTAAGTTTTATTTTAAGGACTTTAGTATGTAAGTAAAAACCCCAAAAAATGATAAAGATTTTAGTTTTTAAACTTTTCTAAAAAAAAAAAAAAACATAAATTGAAATAAATAAAACAATCTTAGTTCGTAGGCCGAAAGGCATTAATTTTAAGAATCATGAATTTCTTAGAGCGCCCGATTAGGGCCAGTAAGTTATATTTAAGTAGAATTAATTAGGCTAGTTTCCCATTTTGTCTAGCATGTAAGTAGAGTTAAGTTTAAATGAATAAAAAAAAAATGAATTAAAAAAAAAAAAAAAAAAAAAAAAAAATTTCAAGACCACTTTTTTCGACTTCTCTACCTTCGTAATGATAAATTAAAATCTCGAGTTTGAATATATTAAGGAAGTACATAGATCCTATATGTCCAGAGTGAAAGATTTATATTTCAATACGTCGAACTGTACACCAGGCTTAGAAGTTAATAAACTTTCAATTTTATCCTACTGATTTTTGTAAAACGTTAAAACCTCTTATTGTGAACCTTAATTCATAAAATACATACAATTTATAAAAAGTAATTGTTTAGTTTTATCAGGTATAATGAAACAGTTTAAATACTTTGTATCGCACTTAAAATTATTTAATAATCATATAAAATGAAAGTTGATGAATTTGTGCTATGTTTTTGGAACAGGGCTGAATTTCCGATTCATATTATGTTCTTGGTCCAAGCCCCAGTTAAAAGTAGTACTTTTAGGAACAAAGTGTAAGGAAGTTTAATACAAATTTTGTTTTCATATAAAAAAGTGGGGGTCATATCCATTAACGCAACACGATTAGTTGTGAATTGAAGGGATTTCCTATGAAAAAACAAACACATTTTTTTTCCAGGGAGGGGTCATTATTAAAATTTAATAGCTCCTAATCTACCTACATACATACAGTTCTAGGGAATTCAATAACTAAAAAAGCAACAAAAACAATTAGCCGAATCAAGTCGTTATACGTAATATTGAATTTTCAAACATTTTTTACAAACTTTTTAGAATTTTGTTTTCTTCTTAGAATTATATTTATTTTTCAAATCAAATTAAAGTCAATTTTCACGAGCACTCTTGCTATTGTAAAACGTAATTAAATCTTTAAGGATTATATGCTTAAATTATTGTTTTTGTCACAAATAAATACTTAAAGCTAACCCAATTGTGTCTAACACAAAATTTAAAAAAATCTCCCCTAATTGTTAAATTATTTCCGAAATATTTCCTCTCTATTTTTCATCTATAAAATCATTTTTTCCTCTTAATTACAAACAACACACACAAAAACATACACAAAATAATCCCTGCATTATAATTTAATTTGATATTTGCATAAAATTATTATCGATCGCCATTGACCATTATTATTTCCTCTAAGCTTCCTCCTCATCATTATATAGGACATCATTAAATGTGATGATCCACCCTTAAATATTTAGTATAGAAGAAATAAACAAAAAATAACACCAACAAGGATCTGCTCTGTTTGGCTCCCTAATGAGGATACCGCTCCTAATGTGTAATCATAATACCACGAAAAATGTTAAACGGAAGGATTTGAAACTTTTGTCGAAAATGTCGATGTCTATATATATGTATGTATGTAGATACTAAAACCAGTTAAATGGTGGTTAATATACATTATATATATATATTATATAATTTGTATATAAGCCTCATTCTATGCGCCTCATTACTCTAACTGGTTTTGTGGTTTTCGAAATATTAAATTTAAAAGGAGTGAGTTTTTTTTTTTTTGAAGGTATCCGTTGCTGTTGCTTTTCCTGTTTTTGTTGATGTTTTAGTGTTTTTTGGTTTATTTTCATATTGCAGGTGGTTATGATGGAATTTTATTTTGACCAAAAAACCTGGGAGTCCCAGACCATGATACAATTTTGGTGGCTCTAGGTCCGGGACTCCATCCAGGTACACATCGCGTTAGTTTTTGGTTGTGTTCATACAACAAAAATAAAATCCAACAATTCCGGATGTTTGGAATTATTTAGAATATTTGATGAGATTTTAATTAAGTTTTTTGAGGATTTGCAAACGGCTGCGGCGCCGCGGTCCGGCGTGGAGGGGATATGGTTGGACGGTCGGTCGGTTGGGTGTTTAAATCTTTTATAATATTTTATTCGCGAGTGCTCTCATTGATAAACCACCTTTTATTTAAATTCAAACTATAGCTAAAGCGATGAATGGAACTCAGGACTGCATTGGATTTAAAATAATTCTATAGCCTTGTCCTAAACCTAGCCTCTGTGTTTAGTATTTTAGATATTTAGATATTCATTGGGAATTGCATACTAAATTTAACACTTTTCATATAAAGCGGTATACTTTTGTCCGCGAATACAGTTGATGGTATAATCAAATTTATAGCGGGCCAGAGTGTGTGTTCGTGGAGGTGTGATGATGTGTGCGAGTGCGATGAATTTCCCATTAAATCCTTTTAATTATGAAATTTGAATTGTGAGCCAGAAACGTAACGATAGTCGTTTTTCAAATTATTTATGAAACAGAGAGCGTGCAATCATCGTATTACACTATCCACTATATGCATCAGACACTTTATACTATTATACCATGATGTGTGAATATTGCAAATGGATACAATTTATAGTGAATAATTATTGTTCCGGTTCCGGTGGGTTGTTGTATGAGTTGTCGGAGATACATATGTTGACACACGATGGCGGCGGCGGCGGCGGCAGTGGTCTTCTAGTACAAGAGAGGAGTATAGGCTTTGATTGAATGTGGTTGGTAAGTATAAGGATATGGCTTTGGGGTTCGATATCACTGAATTGATGATGAGATATGTAGGAACAGGGAACATTATACAGTATACACGCGATGGTTTATATGCGTGATTGGCAGTGTCAATTGATGTGCGGGCAATGTCAATGGTGTGATAATGGTTAGTCAAATGCCAACCTAACATTTATAACACAAAATTAGATTGAGTTTCGTATTTGTCGGAAGGAAATAAATAGAAATATTTCACGCTATGATCATAAAATGGAAGAAGCGAACTTCTGTTTGATTTGATAGGATTTCACGCGGATTATGGAAAAAGCGAGTTATTGAATTTTCGCAAATGGAATTAGGTCAAAAAAGTTGTAATTTTGGGATTCTGTTAACTAACCAGCTTGTGCTTATAAAATTATGGGTAGTAGAGGATTATTTTTTGAAATGAGCAAAGGCTTTTTTAAGTCCTGGAATCGGCCTTAATTTGAATGAATTAATGAGTTTGGTAGAACAACTGTGTACATTGAACAAAGACTAGATTAGAATTTGATGAGATTATTTCGTTAGGCTCATCTTGGTATCGATGTTTTTAGATTTCTTTTTAACAATTTACATGCATTTAAAGGCTTACTATTTGCCTTAATTAAACACAGAGCGAACGTTAGGATAATAGGTAAGGATTTAATAGAATATACCGCTGTGAATTAGTCTTAAAGTTTTGAATATTAAAATGGTAGGGAAAAGCAGAGTTGGATAAAGCATTTCACATTCTTTGTGTGCGGCGGCGGGAAGTCCAATCTTTATACTAGACAGATCGCATCGTCTGGAATTGATACCATTTTCAAAGTTTTTTCTTTTTGGATTTAATTCAAAAGATTTAAGCTTGTTATAAATATGAGGCTTGTACAGAAGTGGTGGCAAATTTCTTACACCGTCTGAAAAATCCTTAACACTAAGTAGAATTTCTGACCACGTCGAATATGTAATTATTCCATAAGAAGTGATCTGTAATAAACATGCCGGGTTTTAAAAGTAGATAAGTATGCTTAATGCTAGTGCCGCTTATGGAAAGTAGCATTAGATGTGGTTTTTCGATTTGACAACAGGAGACAGCGTTATAGGTTCTTGAAGCCTTAGTTTCTACATGTTTAAAGTTTTAATGAAATTTGTCAGTTTATTGTTGGTTATTTTATAAATAATTCTGTCATTTAAAATTAGATCTCCAATGAGATCAGCTACAACTATGGCAGTTTACGGTTCAAAATTTGAAGTTGTCTAATTTCAGTAAAATATCAAGAATGGTCTGGAAATTTTAAGTGATATCTTAAAATTTCTAGGGAGACCTGAAGGTTCCAAGGGTGAGCTTGCAATATCAAAGGAAAGTTTGGAGATTTCAAGGCAGGTCTTAAAATATCGAGAGAGGTCTTTAAATATCAAGGGAGGTCTAATTTTTTGAAGAGAGGTGTTAAAAATTCAATTAAGTTTAGAAATTTCTTGAAATATTGAACAAGGTCTTTAAATACAAAAGGTTTGGATATTGCAAGCTAGGATTACAGATTGTAAGCAGGTCGTAAACTATTAAAGAAGTTCTAGAAATTTTAAAGGAGGTCTGTTGATCCCAAGGCAAGTATAGACAAAATTCCAGGCGAGGTCTTGTGATTCTGAGAGAAGTCTTGAAATATAATATCAAGGGAAGTCTTTAAATTACAAGGGATGTGAGTTTCAAGATTCCAATGGTAGTGTGGAAATTTTAAGGGAGGTCTCAAAATTTTAAAGCAGGTGTTAAAAATCTTGAAATATGTTACATTTAGTAAAAATTATTTGATGCTGTAAGCGTAATTACGGCAAGTATTGGTCTAATATTGTGTTCTATTTTAAATAGCATAACTTTTTCTTTACAATAAAATAAACATCTATAATTGGTTTCGTTTTTTTTTTTTAATATCAAAATCTGTTATTGGAAAACGCTATATTAAATCAAAAAGATATCCTTGTTAAAGTGTTTAACAATATTGTATAAATTTTCCACCAAAACCCATTGATTGTTTCCTTTTCGTTGCAATTTCAATTCTCAAATAGAAATTAAATTCAAACACAATTTCCGTTGTCTTCAAGCCGAAAGTAAGACACACCGCACAAAGAAAAAATGCCTTCCAATCTTTAATCGAATTCGACAGACCAATTTCAAAGAAAACAAGACACACTTTTCTAAAAAACAACATAAAAAAAAGAAAAAAAGGAAACACCATCGAAGGAAAACACACTCACACAATTCCCTTTAGTCCTTCGTATTTTTCTTCTTCTCCTCTTCAATAGAGCTCAATTCATAAATAAGCTGTCGCAGTTTCTGCAAGTTCGTACCATTTTTTTTCTTCCTTCTTGATTGCAACTATCCTTTTGTACAACCTCATAGTTTGTGTTGGCACAGAAAAAAAGGAAGCCAAAAAAAAAGAAACAGGATAAAAATGGGAAAAGAAATGGAACTTCTTCATCCTCTTCGGATGGCTGTTTCGATTTCAATATCACTCTTGGTCTTTTGTTTTCTTTTTAACTTTTTATTTGTTCTTTTTTGAATTCACAAATGTCATCCTGTATTGTTTGTGTCTTTCGTTCGTTTTGAGGATTACAAGAGTCCTTGGTGGAACTACTCTGCGATACTGCTGCTTTTCAGCAGTGCGATGTGATGCTTCATGCAAAACTCCAATATGGATGACCGTTTTTTTTGTTTGCTGTCCCTCGAAATAAATTCACTGCCACAGGCAATAGACCCGTTCTTTCCATACCTTCAATGCTTTGGCATAAAAAGTAAAAAATGCCAAAAATTATATATATATATATCAAGCCCCTGAGATAGTTGGTAGCAGCCGAGCCGCCTGAAACTAGAACGGAGATAGAGAAATAGAACAACTTCATGAAAAGGACACACAGCACACACAATATTCGTTCGACGTTATACTCTACGCCCATCCCGCCGCGTCGTGACACACTCGGGGGCGTATACGCTACTTATTTTCACACTTTTGAGTTCAAAACGCTGCAAGGCAGCTGCATCAACACTACAATACTACATACAGCAACGATCCCTTGTGCTGTGCAGTGCAGTGCTGTTTTACTTTTTTCTACAATTTCCCGGAATTGAGTATTGGAGGATATGCAAGGAAGACAACCTAGCGAGTCACCAAAAACCAAAACCCATATACCTATACCGCCAGCAGTTTCCTGCGAAGTGGTTGCCTTTCGGTGCTCGAAATCTGCATGTGAGATGTTAATGGATGGAAGAAGATATCTCTTTCTATATTTTCCAACTCTTGTGCATGACAGAAAGTTTTAAAAAAAAGTGCTATGATGGAAAATTTGTTTCTATTTATGTTTGTAACCGAAAGAGTGTGCCATCGTCGCACAGTTTATGAGAAGGTGGGTGAATTGGAATTGCAAACGTTCAAGATTTATTGAACTTGATTTGTTTTCGGAAGTAGATAAGGAGTTTATTTTTGAAAAAAAAAAAAAATTTAAATGAGTTTTTTGGAATAATGTTATGAAAAAAAGCGTTAACTAGCTTACTAGGTTCCAAAACTTATCTAACTCCTAGACAACTCCCAAAAACTATTATAAAAACCTTCTTGGTGAAGTGAAAATTGAAATGTATCACTGTTTTCTGTCAATATTTTGGCATACAGAATCCCAAACCGCAAATTTTGTATTAACAAAACATTAAAAACAGGCTAAAAATCGAGTTTTAATTCGAAAATAAAATAAAAAAGAGGCTGGGATGCGACCTACACTGATAACTTTCCATCCCGTCTGTCGATTTGTCTTGCTTAAAAGTTTGTCTATATCAATTTTTACCAAATTTGGGTACTATTTTTTGTAGATTTTATTTTTTTATGAAAAAACGGACTGATTTTTATAAAAAAATTACTGAATATCGAAAACAATATTTTCTGTGAAATAAAATAAGTTTGAAGCCAATATTTTTAATTTTTGAAAAGCTATTTAGTAAATTTTTACCAAGTTTTAGTATTGTTTTTTTTTTTAGGTTTTTATTTTTTGTAAAAAAAACTGTCAATTCGATTTTTCTCAAAATTTTATCGAATGTTGAAAACAATATTTCTTATAAGATAAAAATAGTTTGAAGCCAATGCCTCAAATTTTTGAAAAGATATTTGAGTCGAAAATCAATTTTTACTAACTTTTGTTAAATTTTTCTTTAGATTTTTATTTTTTTGTAAGAAAAACTGTCAATTCGATTTTTCTTAAAATTTTTTCATTTTTCAGAATGTTGAAAACAATATTTCTTATAAGATAAAATAAGCTTGAAGCCATAATCTCAAGTTTTTGAAAAGATATTTGAGTCGAAATTCAATTTTCACCAACTTTGAGCAATGTTTTTTTTTTTTTAGATTTTTATTTTTTATAAAAAAAAACTATCAATTAGATTTTTCTCAAAATTTTTTCAGATGTCAAAAACATTATTTTTTGTTGCACAAAATTGTTTTAGAGATGAAATCATATTTTAGTCGTAAAATTTTCGAGGTGACAATTTTTTTTCAGTTTCTTTGATTTATAAAAAAACCGTTAATTGAATTTTTTTCCAAAAATATACTCGTTTTGTATCACGTTACAATATATTATATAAAATTATATTCAAGTCTCTAGCATTATTGATATATCGTGAGATATTTAGGGTTAACCAAAATTTTCACCTTTTTTTTAAACTGCTATGGTAAAAAAAACCACCCGCGAAATTTTCTTGAGAGCCCTTTCTGCATCTTTCTGCCTTATTATCTGTATAACAAAATTTATTTGAAGTCAATATCTCTTCTGGTTCTTGAGCTATGGACGACGAAAAAACGTCGCGAACGTACGGACGTACGAACGTACGTACACACGCACGCACAGACATCTTTCTAAAAATCTTTTATTTCGACTCTAGGGACCTTGAAACATCGAGAAATGTAAACATTTTTAATTCGACAAATCGGACCCATTACAATTACTTCCTATGGGAAGTATATAAATAATAAACATACGTTTTATAAGTTTGTTCACACGACTTTTAAAAAATATTGAAAATATAAACCTTTTGCATTATATCGTTGAATTAAAGCCACTCAAAGCTTAATGCAATAAATCACTTCACATATGAACTCATTCGTTCGAAATATCAGTAAACATATAAATTCAATTCTTTTTGCACTCATTTTATAAATGTTTTTATAGAATGATACTTTATTTTGTATTTATTCTATGACGTTTTGACATACATATATTTAAATGAAGTATAAATAACTACTGTTGTAATGTTAAAAATTTAAATATCATGTTTATCACCTTTAATTCTTCTATTCATAAAAACGTTGATGGAATTCATGATGTTACTCCTTAATTTTTTTGAAATCGGTGCTGTCTTAAATGATTTTATTTGTATGTTTTTTTTTTAAATTCCATCACTTCATCAATTATTTTTAAAATAGTTTAAATTTGAGTGTGAGACTAAAAATATGTTTCATTGATTTAATGGATTCAAGTTTATTTGGGGTGGTGCACTAGTTTTATGAAATCAAATAATTAATTTAACGAAATTGTTCTTTGGTTGTTTGAACATTTTCATTATATTTAAGAAAAAAATATATGAAATAAATGCAAATATTTATCTTTTATTGAATGCATTCTTCCTTATTATTGATTATTTAATTTATTCGTGTAACGTATTCGAAAATGAAACACGTTTTTAATTTTACACAACTATTCTTACATTAGTATTTATCATTTTACTAGATTAATAATTATAAGAAATTAAAGAACATATGTATGATGCTTTTTCATACACTAAATTAATTCTGTCTTTTCTGTCTTTATTAACTGTACATTTAATATTTCTTTAACTTTATGATATTTTATTCTTAGATTTGAATTATTCAAAAAAACCTATATTATTATTAATTTTTGTTTTTGAAAATCTTTAGAGAGTTTTTCCTTTTTAATTTATTTTGTATAGAATTTTTCAGTTTTTTTCTAAATAATATTTTTGGTATGCAGTTTTGTAGTGATCACAAATATATATTCTACATTGCAAATTCATTAGAAAACATTGAACCATTTTTGAGATATCGAATTTAAAAAAACAATAATTAAATAGTTTTTTAAGAATTCAAAAAAAAATGTATTTTTGAGCATCAAATATTAATAAGAAAAAGCTTACAAACAAAATAACGGTTCTCCATTCCCCTAATGGAGCAACACACAACTATATTTTTTTATTAAAAGAAGCCAAGTTAAGAAAAAAAAAATCAGAAAAAGTTTAATAAAAATTAATCGGTTTGTTTTTGAAAAAAATTTAATTTTTGATTTTTGACAAAACAAATTCGTACGGGGACTACTGTTATTTTCAGTCCTTAAAAAAAATAAAAAACGTCTTACGCGAATCTTCTTTAACCTTGATTTTCAAGTTTGAACTCAATGGACACAATGGTTTGGGCTGTAAGACAAACAGACGGACAGAATCGGAGGAGACATTTTTTTCGACTTCGCTACCATCGTTATGTCATATTTGATTGAATTCGAATTCGAATTGTTTTACACATGCAAATCTTGCCAATACATTGCAAGTAAAAATAACAAAATGAAGAACAAATTGTTGGAAAAAGTTCGAAATATCATACCTTTTAAAGTGCAAATATTCATAGTTTTTGAAACTTTGTTTTATAATCCCATCGATCTAGATCAGATTCATCTATTTATTTGCATTACAATAACAATCTATCTATGATATAAAAATTAGTTTTTCTATTTCACACCAGGTGATATTTTGTTTTGTAAAGTTTGGAATCACTCCAAACTATGAATATCTACGTACAGAAATTCTACAATTTGCAAAATTACTTTTTTACCATTATTGAAAAATGTCCAGGTTATTTTGTCTTACTACAAAGAACAAAAGGGTCATAGCCACCTATTAACTTCTCATAGGAAGTTACTGTAATCGGTCAGATTTGTCGAATTGAAAATTTTGACATTTCTCGACGTTTCAAGGTCGAAATAGAAGATTTTTAGAGAGATGTCTGTGCGTTCGTACGTCCAGTCCATATCGACTTCAAATACATTTTGTTATACACATAATAATACAGAAAGATGCAGAAAGGACTCTCAAAAGTGGGTGTTTTTTTACCACAGCAATTTAAAAAAAAGTTGAACATTATGGTTAACCCTAAATATCTCACGAACCAATAACGCTAGAGACTTGAATTAAAAATCCAATAAAAGTTTTTTTTTATAAATCAAAAAAACTGAAAAAAAAATGTTGTTCATCTAGAAAACT
This sequence comes from Eupeodes latifasciatus, assembly GCA_920104205.1. NCBI lineage: Eukaryota > Metazoa > Arthropoda > Insecta > Diptera > Syrphidae > Eupeodes > Eupeodes latifasciatus. The sequence continues at coordinate 117,621,724 of OV049925.1, read as the reverse complement.
TTACGAACAAAAAATGATTTTATCTCCAAAATAATTTTGAGCAACGAAGAATAACGTTTGATATGTGATACAATTTTGAAAAAAATCGAATTCAGTTTTTTTATAAGAAATTAAAACCTAAAAAAACATTACTCAAAGCTGGTAAAAATTGATTTTCGACTCAAATATCTTTTCAAATATTTGAGATATTGACTTGAAATAATTTGTATCTTATAAAAAATATTATTTTCAATGTTCAGTTAAATTAAAAAAAAAATTAAATTTATAGTTTTCATACAAAAAATAAGAACCTTAACAAAACATTACTAAAAGTTGGTAAAAATTGAGGCTGAAGTAATTTTCGACTCAAATATCTTTTCGAAAATTTGAGATTATGGCTTCAAACTTATTTTATTTTATAAGAAATATTGTTTTCAACATTAGGTAAAATTTTGAGAAAAATTAAATTAACATTTTTTTTACTAAAACTTGGTAAAAATTTATTTTCGACTCAAATATCTTTTCAAAAATTAAAAATATTGGCTTCACAGAAAATATTGTTTTCAAGATTCAGTAATTTTTTTTTTAATGCAACAAAATGGTTTGTCATAAAAAATAAAATCTACAAAAAATAGTACGCAATTTTGGTAAAAATTGATGTTCGGTTCTCGATACCTCGTGTACAATAGAAGATATTGACTTCAAAGTAATTTCATCCATCTAATTTGTATTTGTTTATATAAGAAATAAAAACTTTTACGAAATGCTACTTAAATTGGTTAAAATGGTTTTCGACTAAAAATCTGGTTAACAAAAAATAGATTTTGAAATCAAACTATTTCAATATATGCATAATATTGTTTGTTGTTTTTTAATTTATTTACAATAATTCAACTGGCAACATTTTTAACAAAACACGAAAACCTACAAACTTTTAAACAAGACAAATCGACAGACGGGATCGGAAGTTATCAGTGTGGGTCGCATTCCAGTCTCTTTATTTATGTTTTGTTCCCTCTCCTGGTTTCAGAGAGCAGCACTTCAAAATTAATTGTCCACCTTTTAGTGTATACATACATACATCACACTATAACCAGCATTTCAATATATTTGAAGAAGAAATGAGCATCTTTTTCATTTAAAAAAAAAACTTGTTTTTGGAATAAGAAATCAAATCAAAATTGTATAAAACTGTTGCATTGGTAAATTTGATAGTACCCGTAATTATGTAAGTTAACCATACAGTTTTTTTTACATAGATTAGATAATTAAGAACTGTTAATTAGTCGGGTATTAATGGAAAAACATATTGCGTGCCTTAGGGCTCCATCCTGTCTCCTATTCTTTTTCTCATATTAATTTCATTAATTTTTGTTGCAAATTTACAAGGTTTTTTCTCCTTGGATGCATCTCAGATTGTCCTTCGTGAGTTAATGGTACAATTTTTGAAGTTACGAAAAACTCTTCTTAAAGGCTACAAATTTCATTAGGAAATGAAAAAAAAAATGTATCTTATCTATAATTACTTAAAACTTCATTCTTACTACAATTCTCACTTTTGATAAGAAGGTTCTCCTTAAACCCATTTGAATCTTATAATCAGAATCCTTCTTGGTAAAATATTATCTCATGAATTCGACTCCTCATTCAGTTCAGGAAAAACATACAAACGAAGACATTGTATATAAAGGAGTATTATATCCTTGCAAGGTTCACTAATTTCTTATACAATCTTCTTCTTTTTTATTATATCTTCTTTGTTTTTGTTTCTTTTATGCTTAAGAACTTTGTGCTAAAGTAACAATGATTCACCTCATTTCATTCAGGTGTGGAAGGATAGAAGTCATGAATATGTGTACCTATAAGCTTAGGAACGAACGTGCTCTCAAACAATTGCAATACCAAAAAGAGATGAAAAAAGAAAACAAAAAAAAATAAACGAAGAAGTTAAAAAGAAAGAAAATAAAACAGAACAGAACAGAGCAGAATACACGATACACGAACGAACCCAGTTTTGTATTATCCTTTTGCATTTCCACTAAATGCATCTTCACTTGACCTGGAATATTAATTTAACTTTCTTCTCTTCTTCTTTTTTCTCGACTCTTTTTCGTTTTTTCATCCTTTTTATTTCACAGTTATATTATATATGCGAGTATGAGAGAAGTAAGAAAAAACTAGTATCCTTCTGTAGTTTAATGCTGTGTGTCTAGTGCAGACTTTTCTCACGTGAAAGTTCGTTGCACATACACAAAAGTGATGGCAAATTATTATGCGCTCATGGCCATTTTTCTTCTGCTGTCTTATTTTTATCGCGCCAAAATGTTGCAATAGTACGAGGACGAGTACGAGTACCAAGTATGAGAGTACTCTGCCCTGCTACTACTGCTACTTGGATGATTTTGTGCTCTCTTCTGATGCTGATGCTGAAACCTCCTGGCAGGACTTTCTTATTTTATTTTTTAGTTTTTGGTCTTCTGTTCTATAAATATGTTTTTTTTTTCGTTTTGTTGTACTTACTCAAGTGTGGTATTGTTCTTTTAACTCATGTTTCATGCTCCCTGGATATAAGCCTTTATGCGTAATGTGTTTTTTGGGTGAAGGTTGGTGCAGGATGTGACTTTTGTAGGTTAGTCACTAAATTGTTAAAATTTTTCCACATCTACATACCTAAATTTTATATTTAAAACAAAACAAAACAACAATAACAAAAAAAAACTTAAAACAACAACAGGATAAGGGAAACACTTTAGGAACATTGGAAAAGAGAATTCAAAAGTGGTGTTGGGTTATTGTATTGCATAGCTAACTACATGCATAGTTTTTGAATGCATTTAGTCAAATTGCCCCCAAAGGGGGTTAACTTTGCAAATAAAACTGCCCAATTAGGTGATTAATCAAGACAATGTTTTGTTGTTTTATGTTTTTTTTTTTTTCTTTTATTTAACTTTTTTTCTATTGTGAGTAAGAAAATAGTTAAAAGTGGAACAAACATTTAGGATTAAAGTAGTTGGCGACCTTTTGGTTTGAGGCTAAACAAAACTTTCCTTATAGTATTTTTTTTTTGTTTAGAATAATTCTTTGATGTGAGAGAACTTATTTAAAATGTTGAGTAGCTGCTTTTTATTTTGTAATAGTGTGTATTTGTGTGCGAATGAAAATAGGCCACTATTTCATGGGTTAAGAGTAGAGGGCAATTAAAGTTGCGATGGTGCAATTCTTTCTCATTAAAGATGAGTTTTCGTTCTTTTATTTCCAGAATTTTCACTAAAGAATTCATATTACTTTTATAGTATTCTATATTATTCTCTTATTGCTTTTCTAGTTAAGTTAGAATTTTGAAGTAAATTTTGAACCTTAGTTTGTGGCATCGAAATGGGTATTTTGTAGTCAAAAATTAACAATCCTTTATAAAATTCCAGCATACACTTCGTGTGACATGAATAGTGACAATATTCTTTCGTTTTTTATTTGCCGATATTTCTTAAACCCTTAGGTTTTTTTTTTTGGAAAACCCAAGTGTGGAATTAATGAAATGAATTACATGGAATCAAGAAATATGGGTAGAGGTAAGGGTCTAACCAAGGAGGAAATAGACCAAATTCGAGCTTACCGGGATCTCGGTAAAACCATTCGTTTTATAGGCAGCAAAATTAGAGGAAGTCCTAATGTTGTATACAACTTCCTGAAAACCCCAGAGAGGTATAGAAAAAACCACAAAGGAAGAGTCAAGAATGCCACATCATTTCAGAAAAGTCGGGCGATAGTGAGAGCTGCTTCAATTTCATTAGTAAAATCAAGGCAGAAGGTGGGGTAAATGCAAATAGATCGACTATTGCATAGATGATACACAAAGCAGACTATATATGACACAAAAAAATTTAAAAAAATCACCATTAAATCCTGCACGCAAGAGCCAACGCCTTAGTTTTGTAACGAATCATAGTAGGAATCGAGCTTGTCATACCGTCATCTTTTCCAATGAAAAAAAAAAATATAGCTACTCTTTTCATGATTTAAAAAAGAAGAAATCTATCTTGAAAAACGGCACAGCAAAGGAGGCAAACATTTTTGCTTGCAATATGAATTTAATACATACCTCATGCATTCCACGTTGGGGGTTTTCCAAAAAACCTAAGGGTTTAAGAAATATCGGCAAATAAAAAACGAAAACAGCTTGTTCTTTTTCATGTGACACGAAGGTAAATTTTACGATTTCTAATTGTTCTATTTTTAACTTCCCATAGGAAGTTATTGTAATGGGTCCGATTTGTCAAATTGAAAATTTTGACATTTCAAGGTCCCTAGAGTCGAAATAAAGGATTTTTCAAAGCTTTGGCTTTAAACTACTTTTCTCTTTCAAAAAAATATTGTTGTCAACATTCAGTAAAATTTTGAAAAAAAAATCGAATTGACAGTTTTTTTTACAAAAAATTAAAAACCTAAAAAAAAATTAACAAAAGTTGGTAAAAATTGATTTTCGACTGAAATATCTTTTCAAAACTTTGAGATATTGGCTTTAACTTACTTTTATCTTTCAAAAAAATATTGTTGTCAACATTCAGTTAAATTATGAGAAAAAAAAAAAACAATATTAAACTTGGTAAAAATTTACTTTCGACTCAAATAGCTTTTCAAAAATTAAAAATATTGACTTCAAACTTATTCTATTTCACAGAAAATATTGTTTTCGATATTCAGTACTTTTTTTATACAAATCCAACAGTCCGTTTTTTTCATACAAAAATAAAATCTACAAAAAATAGTACGCAAATTTAGTAAAAATTGATACATATAGACAAACTTTTAAGCAAGACAAATCGACAGACGGGATGGGAAGTTATCAATGTGGGTCGCATCCCAGCCTCTTTTTTTTGGTTCGAAATCGTGTTTAAGCCTTTAAAAAGGTTCTTACAGATATACAAAATGTATCTAGATATTTCTAAGGACGAACCTCTTCTTGTCTTGATAACTCATATATTATAGCTTACACTTTTAATTTTTGGTAATTTTGAAGGAAAATGTAAGGTCTTCAGAAGAAAAAGTTCTAAAACATTTTTGCATAGTCCAATTGCAAAAGTGTGCAATTCTTCCCACTCGTTGAACAAAGTGACAATCTTCATCATCTAACCGGTGTTTTTTTAGACGTGTGGTTTTCAAACTTTTCGGAGTTTGGTCTTTTGACAGCTTGAATTATGGTTATGGTGGTTTTGGCTTCAAAGATCGATAAGTTCCTTCTCTACGCAGGTAAACCCAAGAAAATTAAAGTTTTGGAAGAGCATTTTCAACTGACATACGGTCCCAATTGTAGAAAAAGGTATTCAAAAAATTAGCCTCTTGGCTGAAATTTATTTGAACCATCCGCGGCAACTATTTCCCGAAATTATTTTTTTAAACATAATGAAAAACCGTTGTCTTTTTAATAAACCTATGGCTGAGTAAGATCTTGCATTTTTTATGTGTTGTAGAAGGGGAACTGCTATTTACAGAAAATAGCCGTTAAGACAACATATAACATTAAGAAAATTTTGAGTTCTACATCTTTTGTCCCAAAATTGTTCAGTTTTTTTTTTGTTTCGATTTTCATTTCTTATTTCAGTTTAAAACAGTGTATACTAAGTGGTTTCTTAATTTAATAAAGGTTGAGAAATATAATTACGAATTAAGACACAAGTACATATTTTAAGCGGTTTTGTCACCAATTTAGATTTTACTTTTCTGAAGCCCAAATAGTCATTACTCATTAGAAATAGTTTTCATTGATCCTTTCGATATTTTAACAATGTCAAACGTATTCGATGCGCTGTCCGACTCTATCCAGAGAATTGTATTCCATTTTCCGCACAGTGAGATCGTTGTTACGGGCGATTTCAATGTATACAATTCTTCGTGGCTACGCTATTCGGGTCAGACAACATCCGAAGGAAGGTATGTCGAGATTTTTGCTGAGTTAAACAACCTGACTCAGTTAGTTGACGAGCCAACTCGGATTCCTGACGTTGCAGGTCAATTCGCAAACACTCTAGACTTGTTTCTTACCTCTGATCCTAATAAATATACTGTCAGTGTATTATCGCCTTTAGGCACATCAGACCATTGTGTCATATCTGCAAATTTCTCATGCCAAAAAAGGCCAGTTAAAGTTAAAACCCCTACGAGAAACGTTTGGCAATATGAGAAAGCCAACTGGGACGGTCTCAATGAATTCTTCAGGAACTTTAACTGGTCACTATGCTTCCTCGATAGTGACGTGGATTCCAGTGCAGATATGATTAGAAACTTAATTCTTTGTGGAATGAGAAATTTTATCCCGAATAGGGTAAAATCTATCAAACCCAAAGAAAACTCATAGTTTTATTCGAGCTGTAAAGAGGTTATTAGGATCAAAAATGTAAGTTTCCGGAATTACAAAGCAAAACTGGAATAAGTTCAAACAAGCTAGAAAGACCTGTGACGGACATACACGACACATTAAATTTTTGTATGACCAGAAATTACGGCAAAAAATACTACAATGTCCCAGTGGTAGTAAAAATTTCTGGTCATTTGTAAAAAATGTGCGTAACACTACGTCTTCGTCGGTTCCGACGCTCGTTTCCAATGACACTCCCGATGTAAGCTCGATTGATAAAGCCAATTTGCTTGCAGCACAGTTTGCTGTTAATTTGATGCTGCCAGTGAGTGACATGACTCCGCCTGTACTTGAAAGCGTAAACGATTCTATTTGCTATTTGCATTTGGTATGGATGAATCCCTTCTTCGTTGGGTTAGAAATTACCTTTCGGACCGTTCAATTCAAGTGATATTGGACGGGTTCAAATCTGATATTCACAAAATAAACGCTGGTGTGCCCCAGGGCTCCGTTTTGTCTCCGACGCTCTTCCTTATTTTTATAAATGATCTTTTGTCTGAAACTTCAAACCCACTAAATTGTTTCGCGAATGACAGTACCCTCAGCTTTTCATATTCGTTTTTAGATTCTCATCCTTGTCCTTCGGATGTGGAACTTCAACGGCAGTGTATGATAAGCTCATTAAATTCTGATCTCGACAGCATTGTACAATGGGGAATCAAAAACCGTGTAGAATTTAATGCTTCGAAAACTCAAAGCTGTCTACTATCGCAAAAGCGTAACCCTCCCCCAATGCCACTATCCATGAGTGATACTTGCATCGAGGAGACTGAACAGCTATCAGTCTTAGGTATGTGCATTACAAACCACTTGTTGTGGAGTGATCACATATTTGACATCACCAAAAATGCTGCTAAGTGTTTAGGTTTTCTCCGACGATGCAAGAAGTTTTTTACCCCTTCTGATGTGGCTATAATTTATAAAGCCTATATTCGTCCAAAACTTGAGTACAATTCCCATATTTGGGCAGGTGCTCCTATAACCCACTTGAGTCTCTTGGACAGAATTCAAAAGAGAGCTCTAAAAATGATAGGTGACCGTTGTCTTACTGAAACTTTTGCATCTCTCGAGCACAGTCGTAAGGTTTCATGTCTCTCATTATTTTATCGCTACTTCCATAAGCAATGCTCTAATGAAATAGCCAGTTGCATTCCTCCCCTCAAAAAATTCAACCGTAATACTCGTTCTTTTAGGAATGCCCATCAGTTTACCCTTGAGCTCAATTTCGGACGTACTATTAAGTTCAGAGATTCTTTTTTTAGGCGCACTACACGAATGTGGAATGCTTTACCAGATTCAATATTTCCCACTCATTACAATGTGCAGGCATTCAAAACCAATGTGCATCGGTATCTCCTTTCAAATCCTATCCTTCCTTCCTAATTCCTCGCACTGTGTATACTCATTATAAGGGTAGTCATATCCCCTTGGGTGCGCGTACAATTAAAAAAAAAAAAAAATGTCAGTCAGGTCAATTTATTAATTGATTCATTTGTTTAGCTGTAGGCTACAAGTGGCTTATTTTTTATGTTCAGTCTCAATTAAAATACCCTTTTAAAAGACATTTTATTTTATTTTTTTATTTTCATTTTCTTATAAAACGAATGCCAGTGAAATTCCCATTAAATAAGCTTAAGGTTAATTCGTAAAAATCTTGAAATAATCAATCGAACCATCAAAACATAATTATTTTGATTATCACGCAAAAGTGTTCGTATAAAAACGTACTCAGACGCAACAAGGTACCAGAAAATCTTATGGATTTGCAAAACACTCAAATCATTAAAATAATTTTCCAATCAGCATATTTTTTCTTGTCTGTAAATCATAGAGTGTAAATCTTAAGTTTCTTTTATCGTCTCGTTAACTGCGAAAGGACTTTTTGCTATTCGCATTGAAATTTCTTCACCCTCAGGAGAAAAATATCTACCTGTGACGGTGCTCTTGTCGTCGTCGGTGAGTTGTGGGACATTCAGTCAAACCACACAAGTAAGCAGCTTTGCTGTGCTCTCAACCGCGTTCGTGCTGTCCGGGGACTACAGCGAACGTTGAATTGGCAACGCAGTAAAGGGATGAAAAGAGTAAGGAAAGGAGCGGTAAAATAAAAAGACGATTTTATAAAATTTAATCAATTAGATGTAGTAAAAGTATTTTATTAATGTAAAATTTAAAACTAAAACTAAGTTATAATTTTATGAAATAGGAAAAAAGCAAGTAGAAAACTAAGTTTAATTGAAGAAAGAAAACAAGAATGGCAATGGCAAACCGCAAGTAAAAAAAATAAGTTAAAAAAATATTTGGCAATTTAAATACGCGCCGCGACCGCGATGTATAGCTTTTGAAGCTAAGGGACGGTGGAAAGCCGACCGTCGCTCTTAAGAATCAAAAACCACAAAAAGCAGTGTTTTACTGAAAAGTATTCGAACCCTTGTTTGTATAGACTATAGAATTGTGTATGATGCTGGAAATACTCAACTTCGATACACAACTGACGATTCTATAAACCAAGAGTGTCGATGTACTGATTTTGGCCACTACTAATAACTTCCTTGTCTCATACTGGAGGTGAACTTTAAGAATTTAAAGTTCAAAAGTCAGTAGAGTGCGATGGTGACATTTAATTGGTTGCCAGTTGCCTCTTGTGTGTGTTATAGGTATACATATGAATGTGTGTTACAATTTTTACATATTAGCAGAAGGCTAGTACATTTGGTATACATATGAGTGTTTGTTACGATTTTTACATATTAGCAGAAGGCTAGTACATTTGGTATACATATGAGAGTGTGTAGTTTATGTTGGAGTGTTACATTCTCCCCCTCTGGCGCAGAGATCGTCCCGATGATGCGGCAGGACTAATTGTTGGTTTTGTTGTTTTTCTTGGTCGTCCTCGTCTACGGATGGTGCGAACAGGATTATCGTTGAAAGTCTTTGTTTTGTACTTTCTTATGGATGACACATGATAGGTTCCCAAGGGCGTAGTTAAATCATCATTTGAAGCTACTTGGTAAGTCGAAGTGCCAAGTTTATTTATGATGGTATAAGGTCCATCCCTTTTTGGCATGAACTTAGCTGTGATGTTCTTTGAAGCTTTGCTTAGGAAGTATGTGTTGACTAGTACTTGGTCACCAATTTTAAAATCAGGCTGAGGCTGTCGTTTTTTATCGGTAATTAACTTGTTATGATCCTGGCTCTTCTCGGTGGCTTCCTTGGCGTTCGTAAATGCTTCTGTTAGTTTCACTAGGTTTGGGATGATTTGAGATACAAAGTTCTTGTTCGTTGCTATGGGTCGAAGATCATGATCCACATCGTCCATTGTCCTGAGTTCTCGTCCGAACGTAAGATAAGAGGATGTATAGCCAGTACTTTGGCATTTTGCGGTGTTCATTGCGAACCGTACGGCAGGTAACTTGCTAGCCCAAGTGGTGTGATCGGTTCCGACCAGAATTGACAGTTGAGTCTTCATGTCTCTGTTCTTCCTTTCCACTGGGTTAGACTCTGGATGATATACGGGTGTCAGAGTTTGTTGAATATCAAAATAATCGGCTAGCTGTTGCATTACTACCGATATAAACTGGGGTCCGTTGTCGGATATAAGACGTCTAGGGATTCCGTAGCGTAGGAATACTTCGTTCAGGAGCGTGAAGGCACAGTTCTCTGCGGTAGCTTCCTTTAGAGGGAATATTTCAACCCATCTGCTTGCTAGATCCTCTGTTATAAAGATCCATTGAAAACCATCATGCGTTTTCGGCAAAGGCCCGAAGAGATCGACTGCTAGAACTTCGAAACGTTGGTTGCTAGATACTGTCTGAAGTAGACCAAATGGTTTGAAGTTGCTTGGTTTGTAACGTTGACATGCCAGACAATTTGAAATATGTTTCGTTACGTCATTCCTCATACCAGACCAGTAGTATCGTGAGGCAATTCGGGCAAGCGTACGTTCGATTCCATAGTGTCCTGAGCTAGCTTCATCATGATAGGTTTTAAGGATGGCTTCGCGTTCTTGTACTGGAATTACCAACTGTGCGGTCTCTGAATCTGTGTCTGATGGATATCTGTAAAGTATTCCATCATTGATTAAGTAACCACGAGAAGTCCATCTGGCTAAGTTTTCGTCATTTCTTTCGAAAGATTCAATGATGATCTTTAGTTGAGCGTCTTTTAGTTGAGCTTCACGGATTTGTTGGTCTGTCTTGGTTGGAATGTCAATTTGAAAACTGCAAATCCGGCATTCGCTTTCAGTGTGGTTTTCGTCTTCGCAGGGTGGTCTTGAAAGCATATCTGCCACACTGTTCTGCCTTCCTGGGGTGTATTCGACTATGAAGTTGTAAGGTTGAAGCTGAAGTGCCCACCTTGCTAGTCTGCCAGTAGGTGATTTGAGTGTAAGAAGCCACTTGAGAGGTTGATGGTCAGTTTTTAGTATGACGTCTCCTCCTTCAATGTAACCGCGGAATTTGTTTATTGACCAAATAATGGCGAGAGCTTCTCGTTCAATGGTCGAATAATTTCTCTCAGCGGATGAGAGCAATCTGGATGCATATTCGATTGGGTGTTCCGATTCTTTCTCCCCCTGGACCAAAACTGCTCCCAAAGCGTAATTGCTTGCGTCTGTCTTCAGAATAAAAGGTTGACCTTCAACCGCTTGTTGTAGCACAGGTGCTGTCGTGAGTAGGGTTTTCAGGGTGTTGAAACTTTGAATTTCTTCTGGTCCCCACTTCCATATGGCGTTCTTTTTAGTAAGGTTACTAAGTGGTTTTGAAATACCTGCAAAGTTTTTGACAAATCGACGGTACCACGAACAGGTTTGCAGAAATGAAAGTACCTGTTTCACATTGGTTGGTGCTGGTCGAAGTGCGATTGCGGATGTCTTTTGAGGATCAACTTCAATGCCTTTGCTCGTAATAAGATGGCCTAGGTACTTAACCGTAGGACAGCAGAAGTTGCACTTTGCTCTGTTTACCTTGAGCTTGAATACCTTAAGTCGTTCAAAAATCGTTTTCAAGTTCGACAAATGTTCATCAAAACTACTTGAACACACAATGATGTCGTCAAGGTAAATGAGTATAAATATTTCTTTTAGACCGTGTCGAAATTTATCCATTAGCCGTTGAAATGTGGCTGGGGCATTTCGTAGTCCAAACGGCATTCTTTTAAATTGGAACATCCCGAAGGGTGTGATAAATGCTGTTTTCTCGATGTCGTCGTCGCATATCCGAATCTGGTAGTAGCCAGTTTGAAGGTCAAGAGTCGATTTGTAGAAGGTTGGTTTCGTTGCGTGCAATAGATCATCTATTCGAGGAAGAGGATATTTATCCGGTACCGTTATACGGTTTAACTTCCTGTAGTCAATACAGACACGGATACTGTTGTCTTTCTTTGGGACAATTACAACAGGTGCAGCCCAGGGTGACTCACTCTCCTCGATGATATCTCTTTTAAGCATATTATCGAGTTCCTTCCTCAGTTGTTCTTTTCTAACCGGTGACATTCGGTATGGAGTTGAGGCGACAGGTTCATTTTCTCCAGTGTTTATTTTGTGCACTGTGAATGGAGTTGGTTCGGCAGGTGCTTCGAACAACGGTGTTTCGCTTAGCAACATCTCGTTTAGCCGTTGTCGTTGATCTATACTTAGCTCACTCCCCTCATTTTCTCTGAGTTCTACTTCCATCATCAGGATTTCCGTGAACCAGGATTCCGAGTCAATATCTGCCTCACATCTAACCAACGCCGGGAACAAACTATCAGTATCCCGCTTTCTCTCAGGTGTTACTTCATTTCTCAATGAATCTTTAAAGATACCCTGTATCGAGTGTGGGGAGTACTTATCTTGAGGTGTAGCGATGGTTTGTTTGATTTTACGCTTCTTTGCAGACGTGGGATTTGACGTAGCAACGGATGAATTTGGGGTGGCGTCTTGGGATGTTGTGCTTAAAAACGAGAACGTCTCGGTTGGCTTAAACTTTTCAAAGCAAGCTGTTGAAGATAACGCCGCACTCGGTTGAGTGGCGTTTTTTAATGGCCGAGAGTTTTGGGGTGGTCCCATTAAAGTGACCTCTTGAGGTGGTGTCTTTCCAAATAACCTTTCAAAAACGTCTTCGAGTTTTGATTTGCGTACTTGTGTATTTGAGGTATCGTAAAACTCAAATTTCTTTTCAGGTTGATCTGCAAAGTACCAAATTCGTTGACCCATATCAATAATCATGCCATTGTGCTCCAGAAAATCGACTCCTATGAGTGTGCGAATATCTGTTGCTTTGGGTAACGCTATAAATTTGATAGGTCTGAGTCTGTTGCCTATGACGATATTAGTTTCGCCAATGTAGACTTCGTGATCATTTGATTGACCATCTGCCAGGGTCATACACACGTCGGCTTTCGTAAACTTGGTGCCGTTTTTGAGTAAATGTATGAACAATTCTCTTCCGGCGACGCTAGTACGTGCTGCCGTATCCAAGTATGCAATACCTGGTTCTCCATGGGATGCTATCGAAATTGTCGGCAGATCATTGCCAAGGGTTGTTCTTATGCAGTTGAAGGAAACTGTTGACGGTCCTTTTGGCAACTCTTTGCATGTTGGACAATTTGATCGCACGAAACCCGGGGTTTTACATTTGTAGCAATGTATTTTTGTTTCTTCTTTTGCGGATAGGATTGGATTCTCTTGCCGTTCTCTCTTCCTACATTCCTCAATGGTGTGGCCTGGATGTCTGCAGAAGTTGCAGCGCTTTTTGGTAAGCACTGTACTTTTAAGGCACTCTCTAGGTGCGCTTTGCTGCTTTCTTTCCAAAATTGAGAATTCAACGGCTCTAGCTCTGTTGAGAAGTGATTGGAAGGAGGAAAAACTATCTCTTGAAACTCCATCTCGGATTTTCAAGTGAAGCATGCCGTATATCATATCCAGCATCATTGTTTCTGTCGGCTTTGGCTCGGGAAGTTTTGCCAGAAGAGCTCGTTTCTCACAGATAAAATCGTCCGTTATATCTGTTTCTTTCTGTTTTTTATCAAACAACTCCATATATACACGATAAGCTGGCACTTCAGGAGAGTACGCGTTCCGGAGAAGAGTGATGACGTCTTTCCATTCCCTTACTTCGCTCTTAACGCCTTGCCACCAATTACTTGCAGCGTCTTGAAGAAGTAACGGAAACCCCTTTATGGCGTCTGCATCGCTTATCCGTTCCACTTCTCTGTATACATTTATAGTTGCGATAAAACTTTCGACGATTGAGCTGTCTCGCTCACCTTTGAAACGAGCAGTGCAATGGCTAAAACTGCCTTGTATTACTGACTGTTTGCTAACTGCATCTATGAATGCTTTTAATTGTGCTTCGGAAAATTGCGCCATTTTGTGTGTTTTGCGTTTGGCCAATCTAGCACTTCTTCGTCTTGCTTCCGTTGTGGAATGGGTTGCCTTGGTAATCTTGTCACTTTGTTGGGCTTCTACTACAGCTGGATTTTGTGTGGAGAACTGGCCACTATGTTGGGCGCCAATTGTGACGGTGCTCTTGTCGTCGTCGGTGAGTTGTGGGACATTCAGTCAAACCACACAAGTAAGCAGCTTTGCTGTGCTCTCAACCGCGTTCGTGCTGTCCGGGGACTACAGCGAACGTTGAATTGGCAACGCAGTAAAGGGATGAAAAGAGTAAGGAAAGGAGCGGTAAAATAAAAAGACGATTTTATAAAATTTAATCAATTAGATGTAGTAAAAGTATTTTATTAATGTAAAATTTAAAACTAAAACTAAGTTATAATTTTATGAAATAGGAAAAAAGCAAGTAGAAAACTAAGTTTAATTGAAGAAAGAAAACAAGAATGGCAATGGCAAACCGCAAGTAAAAAAAATAAGTTAAAAAAATATTTGGCAATTTAAATACGCGCCGCGACCGCGATGTATAGCTTTTGAAGCTAAGGGACGGTGGAAAGCCGACCGTCGCTCTTAAGAATCAAAAACCACAAAAAGCAGTGTTTTACTGAAAAGTATTCGAACCCTTGTTTGTATAGACTATAGAATTGTGTATGATGCTGGAAATACTCAACTTCGATACACAACTGACGATTCTATAAACCAAGAGTGTCGATGTACTGATTTTGGCCACTACTAATAACTTCCTTGTCTCATACTGGAGGTGAACTTTAAGAATTTAAAGTTCAAAAGTCAGTAGAGTGCGATGGTGACATTTAATTGGTTGCCAGTTGCCTCTTGTGTGTGTTATAGGTATACATATGAATGTGTGTTACAATTTTTACATATTAGCAGAAGGCTAGTACATTTGGTATACATATGAGTGTTTGTTACGATTTTTACATATTAGCAGAAGGCTAGTACATTTGGTATACATATGAGAGTGTGTAGTTTATGTTGGAGTGTTACATACCTAGATTTTGGCTGCATGAAGTCGAAAAATCACACCACTGCTTCTGGCTACAATCCTCATAGCTAGTGATTTTCCAACAATCCTTATACCCAAGCTTCTCAACAAGATGGTGGTGGTAAGGGTAGAAATCAAAATTATTTTTTTTCTTACAACTTTCAATCCAACAATTGAGAAAGAATAAAATCAGAAAAATGTTGAATAAGAATAAGATGGTTAAGTCCATCAAATGCTCTCGAACACTTAATCCAACGCCAAATAACGATCTTTCCCTAGAAGCGTGAGAGATGAGGCGGGGCGAGGCGTCACTCATCGTCGTCTTTGTCAGTCGTCTATCAAAAGCAACAACAGCAATTCTAAAGAATGAATGAAATAAAAAAACGCCATTATTCTCATACAAAAACATCCTGACACTAATTATGGCTTCCTTGAGAATTTAATCAGCTGGTGCTCAATCAATCAATTGCAATATGAGAGTCTCACAATCAGAAGGACCTTGACGTTATAGGGAAAGAAAAATAAGAAAAAGAAGAAGTGAAAGAAAGAAAAAAAGTTCAAGAATAAATTGAGAAACGAAAATAGAAGAACTTGAGTCGACATGGAAATTATTCACTTTTTTCTTCATCTTTCTTTCTTCATGTTGCCTTTTTTCCCCAATTACCAATAAACCTTCACTGAATCAGGATCAAGGACCAATATTTTAAGTAGCATAACGTGCTTTGTTGATCCAGCACAGTGAATACAAAATTAGATGATGACGACTGGGAGTGATACTGGGACCCAAACCATCACCAGGACCAGCATCAACCAGTACCCACCGAACCCACCCACCGACGACGAAAAACGGGTGTGTTTATTTGGATATGAGTCTTTTTTTCTAGTCTCGAATCTCAATTTGATGTATAAGTTAAGTAGGTACGGTACGTACGTATATCGTATGATTTAAGGATATGGCTATATTTACAATTTGTGTACGAGTATTGTGTACATATTTAGCAGAGGAGTGAAAAAGTGAACGATTTTCGAATATGAATTATTGTATACTCACAACAAAACAACGACATACACAAACAATCGTTTGCCTTTTGAAAGATAGATTGATGGGATAGATTGAGATGTTATATCAGGGGGAAATCGTGGTTGGTTTAAGTGGGCTAAAATTAAGCTTACATAACAATTTGACTTAAAAGATTTATTCATCAATCAAAGTCGTAGATGTTTTTATTGCTTTAACATTATTGTAACATTAAATAGAGAGTCTTAAAAAAAAAGAAAACGATTATGTTTTATGTGCAAAAGGTTTTTATTTTAATAGTCTTCTATAGCTGTTGTGCTATTCTGGTTATAGCTATAAAAGGGTATTTGCCAACTGGGACTGTTTTTAATTTTCTTGTTTTTTTTTTCTTTTCTTTTATAATTTTATTCACATAGAAATTGAGTTTGTTTAATGGTGGTACATATTTTACTGAAAATTGGTTTTATAGAAAATTTTTCAGCTGTCAAAAACTTGAGCATTTTTTAAATATATAGTACAAATATTGTATATATATATATAGAAATAAGTTTGAAGACAAATGCATTAGTAAATAAATACATTTGGTGGAGCAACAGTCCGTTGAGAACTAGAGCCTAGTGACTTACAACTCTCAACCATTCCTGTGTGCGGGTAATGTTGTCAGGGATGGAGGGGACCTACAGTTTTAAGCCGATTCCAAACAGCTTAATTGATAAAGCAATTTTCAAGACAAAAATTCCTCGCAAGAGGCAGTACCCGTGAAAAAAACTTTAGATGGAATAGGCAGGGATCGAACCCAACACCTCTGGCATGACAGTCCAACGCACTAACAGTCATGCAACGGGTACTACTCAAATGCATTAGAAACGGTTAAATTCAAAGCTTAAAATTGTTTGCATTTCAAAATATTTCAAAATTGAAAATAAAACTTGAAAATATTAATAGCAACAATCAAAAAATTAGCCCAGTGGCCAGTAAAAGCTATCATTGAAATCAATCCGGACAATTTTTAACTTCCCATAGGAAGTTATTGTAATCGGTCCGATTTGTCGAATTAAAAATGTTGACATTTCTCAACGTTTCAAGGATCCTAGAGTCTAAATAAAAGATTTTTAGAAAGATATCTGTACGTACGTTCGTACGTCCGTACGTCCGTACGTCCGTACGTTCGTGACGTATTTTTCGTCGTCTATAGCTCAAGAACCAGAAGAGATATCGACTTCAAATAAATTTTGATCTACAGATAATAAGCCAGAAAGATGCAGAAAGGGATCTCAAGAAAATTGCGTGAGTGGTTTTTTTCACCACAGCATTTTAAAAAAAGGTGAACATTTTGGTTAACCCTAAATATCTCACGAACCAATAACGCTAGACACTTGAATTAAATTTTATATTATATATTGTAACGTGATACAAAACACATATATTTTTTTTCAAAACAAACAATTTACGGGTTGTTTTTATAAATAAAAAAAAAATTGAAAAAAAAAATTGTCACCTCGAAAATTTTACGACTAAAATATGATTTCATTTCCAAAACAACGAAGAATAATGTTTTTAACACCTGGTAAAATTTTGATAAAATCGAATTGACAGTTTTTTTTTATAAAAATTAAAAACTTATAAAAAACATTACTCAAAGTTGGTAAAAATTGATTTTCGACTTAAATATCTTTTCCAAACTTTAAGATTATGGCTTCCTACTAATTTTATCTCATAAGAAATATTATTTTCAACATTCGTAAAATTTTGAGAAAAATCGAATTGACAGTTTTTTTTTACAAAAAATAAAAACCCTAAAAAAAACAAGACTAAAACTTAGTAAACATTTACTTTCGATTCAAATATCTTCTCAAAAATTAAAAATATTGGCTTCAATCACTATTCATTAGTCTGTTCAAAAAAATTACGGTCCGATTTGATGGCCTAATTTTTTAGAATTTTTTGTTTAGTGATTTTAGGAAAATTGTTACTATGTTTTTTTTATTTCCTTTTATACCAAAATGTATGCAACTTTTTTTACTTTAAATGGCAATTCAAAATTGTATGTCATTAAAAAAATTACAATCACATTTGAAATCAAAAACTAAATCTTTCAAAAATATATAAGTGGTATTTTTTTAGACGTACATATGGTTTTCAATCATTTTTTATTGTTTTTCATAGCTGTCACTTAATTTATGCTCACTTCCGTTTTCTTCTTATTCCTGAAAGACGTTTGCGAAACGTTCAAATTTATAATCGCAGGCCTTTGGTGTGGCCTTCAAGATCGTGCGATTCAACACTATTGGGCTATTTTTTGTAGGGTTATATATGAAGTCTTTTGGTTTGTCTACACAGAAAGCCTAAGACGATTGACGCCTTGGAAGAAAATATTCGGTTGGTAATTGCTGAACTTAAAAAAAATTATTATATGAAATTTGTTGCTAATTTTTTCGGAAAGAAGGCACAATTGCATAATTGTTCATCTGTCATAAATATTGAAAAAAAAAACTAGTTTAGTTTTTTTTTTTAGTTTAGTTGTGATCTTTATTCAATATTCATTTTATTTTCATACATTACATTTTATAGTTCACAAATAGAGCATGGCGTTAGCCGTCAGCCGAAAAAAAGGGACAATATATTAACATCGAATTGAAATAGTTGTTATAATATTGTAATCTAAGAACATATAACTTCTCACAGGTAATTTAAGAGTTAATCAGAAACTTTCATTTATAATTTGGGAGCGGTATTTCCATGCCGTTTTAACGTACATAGCTGACTAGAGTCGCCCAGCTAGTGTCACCGTTTAATATATTTTTTAGTTCATCCATAGTTAGACTGATTTTATTCCAGTGGGCACGTCTAATGGCATTTAAAACAGGGCAGGTTCCAATAAAATGTATTACGTCCTCTGCTGCGTGTCGATTACACAGTGTACATTCAGTGGATCGGTCGCTGCGATGGGGCATATAGTTTAGGTGCAAAAGCTCTCCTCTTGCTTTAAAGATTGTTGAAATAGTATCTATACTTTTGTTGTCGTGAAAATAATTGCTTAATAGGTTGTGATCCAGCACTCCATATAGGTTCCTGGATTCACTTTGTCTTGCTCGTTCATGGAAATGTTCAAATTTTGTTTCCTAATTAGTGTTCCTCAGGACATCCAAGGTTTCTTCCCATCTTTCGGGGGTATCGCTGTCCAGATTTAGGTTATGTTCCAAGCATAATCTTGACCACTCGCCAAAGAACTGGGACTTGCATTGCACGATATAGGAGGCCACTATTTTAGGAAGTCTTTGCGGGGAGTATTCCATGATTTTTCTTATGTAGCTGAAGTGAAGTTTCAGAGTGTACAAGAAGAGAGGAGGAAGTCCAGTCTCTAAATGGAGCATGTACGTTGGAGTGTTTTCTGGGAGACGGAACATTTTCTTTAAGAAGTATCTTAAGAGTTTTTCAACGTCATCGTATTGGACAACTCCCCAGACCTGTGCGACATAACACATTATTGATCTTACTACCGTCTCAAAAAGTTTGTATTTCACACTTGTTGCGACGTTCTTTTTACCAAGGAGCCCTTTCCAGTTGCAGTTATTGGCCATTTTAGCATCATGTAACTTGGCTCTGAAGTGTTTCTCAAGAGAGAGTTTGGGAGTCAAGATTACTCCTAGATACTTGTATTCTTTGACTTTTTCAAGTTCCTCACCTTCCCAGGTCCATTTCTCATCCCTAGCGTATCTTCCGGTGGTGTTTCTGAAAACCATAATTTTGGATTTGTCGGTGTTAACCTTTAGATTCCATTTACAGCAGTATTGCTGTAATTTTTTGGCCATGAGTTGCATCATATTTGCCGTTTCTGCCAGTAGGACGATGTCATCTGCATACATTAGACATTTGATGTTTATTCCATTGAAATCAATTCCTCCTGGGAGAGAGGTAGTGATGTCATCAAGAAATATCGAAAAAAGCAAAGGACTCAGTAAACACCCTTGTTTGACGCCCATTTTTGTATCAAACCAGGAAGACAATTGTTTCCCATCCAAAAAAAACTATACAAACTAAAATCTCAAAAACTGCTCTTACACAACTGAAACCATTTTTCTTTAATTTCTGTAACTGCGTCATAAAAAACGGAAATCCCATTTTTGGCTTGTGCAAAACAGGCTACATATAATATAACAGTTGATTTAACAAATGTATACTTTAACAAAAATGAACACACCAAGGGGTAAAAATACTGGACAGGGAGAGGAAATTAAACACACGTCTCACTTTGGAAAGCTTACACATCCAGCAAAAAATTAAGAGGACAATGAACACAAAACCAAAAGAGCCTAATAAAATATCATATATAAATAAAATAATTGGTCAAATACACATAACAACTGCTAAAGTCAGAAATACTTAGTTTTTGTGTGTTTAAGAAACTAATATGTACATATATGCTGTACAAATTATGACAGGTTAACCTTAAAGCTTCAATCAACAAAGGTAATTATTATGTATTTAATTTTTTTCAGCATCATCAAACGCATTTAATTCGGTTAAATTAAGCTTCCTTCTTAATAACCCACAACTTACTTAGTTCCCAAAAACCAAAATCTAATGAATTCCTAATTCCCTTGCGGGCATTAATGTGCGGTATGGATGGCGGGGTGACGACTATAAGGATGGCTTATAATTCTAATTCCACTCAACCAAAAGATTAACCACATACATATATGGTATGTATGTAGGTACTTGAACTTAACGTATACAAACATATTGAGATACTTATATCCAACCAAATAATAATTACAATTAATACACAATTAAAAATCCCGTTATCGGGTTACGACCAAGGACCAACGACTGACGACGACGACGACGTAACGACTTACGATGTGAAATAACTGCTGTTACGGTTATTAGAAAAAGAAGCAAATTACCCACGCATAATCGTACAAACAAATAACATTACACAGTTAATAGGTAAAATGTAGAAGGTGGGTAGTTGGTATACTGTCTAAGGACTCCGAAAAGGGGACGGAGAGAATAACATCAACTCCTTAACTGCTTCTAACCCGCATCTCGCAGCAATTTCATTTTCATCAGGACAACATCTCATTTATATTATTTTCCCGACCCCAACAATACAACCTCTTCCTTGTCCTGGTCCTTTCTAGAGAGTTCCCCACTATACTCCCTATCCTTTTGTCCTTTATGTCGCTTATGCTACTATGCTATACTGCTACTGCTGCAGTTAACTGCCTTAAAGGCATATGCTGTTCCCCGCTCCGCATAAAACGCGCGAGGATGCGACACAAAACACCATACACACTTCAAACTCAAAGATATTCTAGAAAAAGGGGATTGCTACAAAAATGCTTAGAAACGTATACGAGATGTAAGTTGCCTTATAGTCCTAGAATACACATATGTCTGATATATGTACGTGTCTATCTCTCTCTAGATTTGTTGTAAATATGTATGAATGGTGTTAGCGCAAGATTTGCCGTCAGTGATATTTTTATGTTCGTTTTGGTTGAAAATAAAAATTTACTACAGATTGCAATGACAGCCACATCGTCGTCGTCGTCTCATCGTCATCGTCTCTCGTCGTTGTCAATGGTATGATGATGACACAACAGGCACTGGTGACGATGATGTGATGTCCTGGTCCTGTTGGGTAGGTATAGGTAGATAGGTATCATGACGTTGATGATGATGATGATTATGATTCCCTGCCAACATTGGCCGGAAGACCTAATTTCATTTTGACCTGCTTCACATCTCTCTCTGTTGTAACTTTAACGCTCTACGAAGCAAAAACATCAGCATCAGAGTATCACTAGGTTGCTATGGTATGGTATATCTATCTTTCAACTTCTGATGACACACACACATACAGACACTCAGCAAAAGAAACATAAACACACATATACCTACTCAAAACACATAACTTATAAACATAAAAAGTTGGGTAAAAAGGGGGTAAAAAGAAAAACTTGAATCTTGCATCGTTATCATACATTTGCACCATCATCGTTAAATATTTAAGATTCTAATTTATGTGTGGCAGTTTTGTGAGTGTCCTTTTTTTCTTGCTTCATATAAATATATATACATATATGTATATAAATATTATATGTTATGTGCCAACCTGACTGACGAAATATAATTAGGAGGGGAGGACAGCCCCCAAAAACAACAACAACAATAGCATATACGAAGTATAGAAGGCTCACCTAACCCAAACCCCTTAAGCTCGACACACAAGAGTGTTGTTTCAAGCTGTTTTGCAAGGCAGGTAAGTGCTTATAATAATTTAACCTTATAATATTTGCAATGAGGTACTCAGCTGAGCGAGTGGCGTGATGGTTCCTAAACAAGGACACGATATGTTCTAAATATGTATATTTCTATATACGGTTACCACTTTAATAATGTCAATTTTTGCTGCAAAATTAGAACTTGTAGTAAAAGCCTTTTTAAAGTATAGATGTCGTTATTAATGATGACTTTTTCTAAATGTAGCGAGACTCTCCTATTCTGTTTATATAGATGCTTACAACTCATCATTTTTAATAAGTGACCATATCAAATTAAAATGGGACAATTTACTTCTTAAACCAAGTTTAAACTAAAAATCTATGATCAACAACGTAACCTATGATTTGAGTTAATCAATACATTTTCGGATATGGAAGACTTTTTGGTATCAATTATTAATTTGGCTATCCAAAAAATCCTCTAAGCCGAAAAATCAATTATTAAAGTTTCTAACCACTGTTTATGTCATTTGTTATCATTAATTATTCCAGTGCCTTTTTTAACCAAACAAAGGAAATAAATGAATGTTCATCGAAAATCAGAAATTCACTCTTTTTTAAAAGGCTTAAAGCCATTTTTAAAGGTATCCTCTGTTAACCATTGTTTAAATATTATTAATTTTCCACTTAACCAACATTTTAAACAAATAAACTATGGTTAACTATGTTAACCACTGATTTGTATGATTTTGGTAACAATCTACTTGCAGCTTATCATCTTAAATCTATGTTTATTTTCAGATGATCATTTTATCCAACAATCTTTGTCCTTAAATTTACTTTATTTATACTGATTTAAATCATTTAAGTTATTGAAGGTTAAACTCTGTTATCCAGACATTAAATACAGTATTTAAGTCCCTGCACTTGAGTTTAGGGCATAAAGATTATTTTTTTTTGAGTGGTAACCGTGAGTGTGATGTACCTAAACAGGGTTATATCTATTTATATACATATTTTCATTATATTTGTTTGTGTGTGTTTGTGTTAATGAAAGAGGATGTTTATCATACATATTTCTTTTATATTTGTTGCTGTTTTTTTGACAATTTGTATAATAAACCTCTGCCTACATAAATGAGAACATGTGGATATAGAGTATATATGTATAGGGCGTTGGGTATCTAATAGTGGGCGTTTATGGTTTGTCAGTGCGGTAAATTAATTATGAATCAAAAGTTAAAAAGCAAAGGACATAATCACAAATAATTATAATATGCGGTGTGTTAAAGAGAGTAATTTTGTACATACATACATATATAGATTGTAATTTGTTGAGAGCTGTATATCACTCAACTATATCTAACATATCTAACAACTGAATGGTATCTACGGTATAGTCCTCGAAAAAGAAAATGGTTGATTGATAATAATCTTAAAAATGTTAAATTTTTTTTTTAAACAACGTTTTAAGTTTTAATTAATTAATGGAAGTTTCCTGAAATTGAATAAAGTTACACAAAATGTTTTTTTTTTTAATTGCCTTCCAAAGTCCGAAAATTGTTAGAGACCATTTGGTGAAGCTAAAGCTAAAACTGTCAAAATAGCCTTTAACTGTTTTGCCAATTTCTGGCAATGGTTAGTATGTTCCGCAATTCAAATATTTTAATATCGGCTTAGTTATGACACAAAAATTATATTTATGGAAGTGTGGTGAATAAAAATGATCACCGAAATTTGTTTAGTTGGTCCAGTTTAACCTTTTTTTGGAGCTTCCTAAAAGCGCAGGGCTATGAGAATAAGTTGCAAACTAGAAAAATTGACGTTTTGGAGAGTAAAAACTAGAGTAGAAGATTATATTTCAACACATACTTTGTTTTATGCCTGTTATGAGCTTTATAGAAAATATTATTTTATTTGTTTTCAAAAGCTTTTAAGAATTCCAAATATATTTTAAGTGAATTTAGTAGTACCCGTGGCATGATAGTTAGTTTTTTCACGGGTACTGCCTCTAGAGAGGAATTGATAAATTCTCCAAGAGTAATTCTTGTCATGAAAAGTGCTTTCTCAAATTAGCCGTTCGGATTCGGCCTAAAACTGTAGGTCCCCTCCATCCCTGACAGCAGTACTAGCACACAAGGATGGTTGAAAGTTGTAAGTCACTAGGCTCTAGTTCTCAACGGACTGTTGCGCAACCCAATTTATTAACTTCCCAAAGGAAGTTATTGTAATGGGTACGATTTGTCAAATTGAAAATATTGACATTTCTCGACGTTTCAAGGTCCCTAGAGTCGAAATAAAAGATTTTTAGAAAGATGTCTGTGCGTGCGTGTGTAGGTAAGTCCGTAAGTCCGTACGTTTGCGACGTTTTTTTCGTCGTCCATAGCTCAAGAACCAGAAGAGATATCGACTTCAAATAAATTTTGTTATACAGATAATAATGCAGAAAGATGCAGAAAGGGCTCTCAAGAAAATTCCAAGGGTGGTTTTTTTTTACCAAAGCAGTTTAAAAAAAAGGTGAACATTTTGGTTAACCCTAAATATCTCATGAACCAATGACGCTAGAGACTTGAATTAAATTTTATATTATATATTGTAACGTAATACAAAACAAGTACATTTTTGGAAAAAAATCCAATCAACGGTTTTCTTATAAATAAAAAAAAACGGAAAAAAAATTGTCACCTCGAAAATTTTACGACTAAAATATGATTTTATTTCCGAAACAATTTTGTGCAACGAAGAATGATGTTTTTGACATCTGATAAAATTTTGAGAAAAATCCAATTGACAGTTTTTTTTTATAAAAAATAAAATCCTAAAAAAACATTACTCAATGTTGGTGAAAATTGAATTTCGACTCAAATATCTTTTCAAAAACTTAAGATTATGGCTTCAAACTTATTTTATCTTATAAGAAATATTATTTTTAACATTCCGAAAAATTTTGAGAAACATCGAATTGACAGTTTTTTTTACAAAAAATAAAAACCTACAAAAAAAATTAATAAAGCTTGGTAAAAATTGACTTTCGACTCAAGTATCTTTTCAAAACTTTGAGATATTGGCTCTAAAATACTTTTATCTTTCAAAAAATATTGTTGTTAACATTCGGTAATATTTTGAAAAAAATCGAATTGACAGTTTTTTTTTTTTAAATTAAAAACCTAAAAAAAAAATTAACAAAAGTAGGTAAAAATTGATTTTCGACTAAAATATATTTTCAAAAACTTGAGATTATGGCTTTCAACTAATTTTAACTTATAAGAAGTATTGTTTTCAACATTAAGACAAATTTTGAGTTAAATCGAATTGACAGTTTTTTTTAAATAAAAACCTAAAACAAAAAATTTATAAAAGTTTGTAACAATTGACTTTCGACTCAAATATCTTTTCAAAACTTTGAGATATTGGCTTTAAACTACTTTTGTCTTTCAAAATATATTGTTTTCAAAATTCAGTAAAATTTTGAGAAAAATCGAATTGACAGTTTTTTTACAAAAAATAAAAACCTAAAAAAAAAAACAAAAAATTTGTTTCGACTCAAATAGCTTTTTAAAAATTAAAAATATTGGCTTCAAACTTATTTTATTTCACAGAAAATATTGTTTAAGATGTTCAATAAAACAAAATCTACAAGAAATTTATACATATAGACAAACTTTTAAGCAAGACAAATCGACAGACGGGATGGGAAGTTATCAGTGTGGGTCGCATCCAAGCCTCTTTTTTTATTTTATAATTGAACCTAAATATATTGTAAACAAGATAACTCGACTATACCTATACATACCGAAATTCTATCAAAAAGTCTTCAATGAGATGAATGTTTTTTTAGTATGCAAACCCTCAGAAACCCTTAGCTAGAATCTAACTTAAGTTCCAATGGCATAAAAGAACATTAATTTGACTTCTTCCGTTCCGTTCTTCCTATTTTTTGCTAAGTATTTTATTCCAAAAAGAAGACAGCAAAACTTAAACATAACTAGAAATCACAAACGTCTCGTTCTAAAAAGTCCAATCACAAATAAAATTACAAAAATCTAAAGAAGAAAAAAAAAAACCATCTATTTTTTGAAATTCAAAAAACTGATTAAACAAACTTTTTCCTTCGACAAAGAACCGACGACCGATGACGACGACGACCTTTTACCAGCCACAAATATCGTTATATTCTTGAAAAACGCACCCATAACCACAGCTGCAACCGCGTTTTCTTCAACTTAAAAAAAAAAAAATCATCTTGAAAACCCTAAGAAACTGTTCTTGATTGGATATTTAATTCGATTTTTTATCTCAAAAAAACTCTCTGATTTGAAGTTCTATTTTTTTCCCACCACCAAGTGACCCTCTACCTACTCCTTCTACTCAACGAAACTAAAAATAAAGTTATTCTTCTTCAAAATTCCTTAAGTAAGAAGATGAAGAAAAAAAAAAAAAAAACAGGAACGAATAGAAAAACGAACTCAAGAAAACTAAGCCCCATGAAAAGAGAAATAAATCCCGGGTCTGTTCTTTTCACAAGTGGTGGTGATTGATAGCCGAGATGTTGAAAGAAACTTTGTCAACGTCCAAAGTCCAACGCTACCGCCACAGACACCACCTCCGCTGCGCGCCGCACCATAACGCGTCGAAACGAAAAGTTTGATTTAAAAACAGGAAAACTAGGATTTGGATGTTTTACTCTCTCTCTGTTCTCTGGTGCCTGTTCTTAGTTCGTTCGTCTTCGTTGTCCTTTAGAATTCCATTAATTCAAAGTTCGATGGCCACTCTTTTCTTAAACGTGTTCAATTATTATGAATTCATGCTATCGGATCAATCATAATTTCCTGTGAGCTGCTTTCTCTCTCTCTCACACACACACACTCTCTCTATCTCTGTCTTTATGATGTCCTGGAACTGAAATTGGGATGAGATGCGTATTGGCAATTTAATATTTTTTTTTATTTTTCATTTAAAATTCAAAAATCGTTCGTAACGAAACTAAGATGGCTCCTACTCTGATATACCAAATTTAAGAAGGATGTCAGGAGTCAGGACTCTTTCATAACTCAAAAATGATATTACAAGGATACCTTTGGTTTTATTTTCTTGTTTTTTTTTTGCATTTTTGGTTTTTCATTAATTTCTAAACTTTAACCTTAGATCAGAGCCAGAACGAAGAGATTGAGATGATGGAAACACGCTGCCTTCATCGATTTATCCTTAAACTAAACAAGAACCAAAACAACTACAATACCAACAACAAAAGAGAACAAACGAAAAAGGATATCAGAAATCGAACAGAAAACTATAAATGAAATGCGGTATGGTCCTGTTTTTCCTTAAAGGATAAAGTTGAACCAAAAGAAGCAAAAGATTCATTCTTTTAAAACAATTTTTACTGATGGCCATGGAGCATCCTTTTTACAAATCCGTATATTTCAGGATTTCATAGGATTTCGTATATACTATGTATGTATGTACGTTTGTATGTGTATTTGGATACTTTTATTTTCAATTTTCTGTGTTCATCAGTTTCTCGTTCTTGAAAAACTATTCGAGGCGAGCTTTTGTTTTCATTTGGATTTTGTGTTTTTTACTTTTTATTTTATTTTTGTTTTTTGTTTTTTATTTGGTAAGAGAGTCAGGAAAGGACTTTTTTTGCAGAGAGAGAGACAGATCATATCTTATGCGGTTGTGGTGTATTTTAAAGTTTCTTTTCACTTAAGTTTTGTATTTATTTGAACTGAAATAAATATCGCATTGTGCCTGAGAAATACACTACAAACTACGAACGACAACGATGCTGATGCTGATGATGATAATGATAATGATGATGATGGTCGTCGAGAAGGCAAGAGTTTTAATTCAATTACATAGTCTTTGTAAACCACAACTTAAATTGAGATGGGAAATCGTTGCTTGAACTTAATACTGTCGAGGGGATGGTTATATATTTGTATGTTCATCTATTATTCTATACCTTCCTATGTATTTTTTGATTTTTTTTTGTTTTGGTTTTAAGGGAATAAAATAGGAATAAGGGAGAGATATTATGGGAAAAAGTTGAGAGATAGGATTACAACAAGAGGACAGAATGAGGTCGAATTTTTGACCTTTTTTCTTTATTGAATTGGTTGTTAGTTTCTATGGTTGCAATGAAATTTTCTGACTACATATACACATATTACATATTATAGATAGGTAAAGGTTTAAGGTTGCCTAAGGATGTGGTAAATTTGAATTTTTTTTTTTTTTCAGATTTTTTTCTTCATTGAAGAAGTCAACTAAGCTTAAAGAAAAGGAATATTGATTTTCTTTGATGAATTTGGATTAAATTTAAACAATATAACAATTTGAAGGAAATCTCAATTCTTAAAGCGTGAATTTGGGCCATAGTAGTATAAGTCGAGCAAATCGTAATCTAATTCCTTTTTGTTACAAATTTGAAAAATAACGGAAAGAAAGGCAAGGAATGGAAAAAGGTTTGATTAGCAAATTTTTCGATTTAACAAAATATATCAAAACTATGTACACCACTTTTTTACTGCAAATTTCAGATCTTAGGCGAAGATTTAAATTTAGTATTAATAAATAGATCCCTAAAGTAAAATGTTAACTGGATCATCTGAAAATACTAAAACTATATGCCCATATTATACTCGTATATTTGTGCATGGCTATATTACTCATTCATAAAATTGCAAACAGAAATATTTGTAGACAATTTTGAATTCATGTCAATGTTTTCATTTTATTTTATTTTTATCTTCCCATAGGAAGTTATTGTAATGGGTTTGTCGAATTGAAAATTTTGACATTTCTCGACTTTTCAAGGTCCCTAGAGTCGAAATAAAAGATTTTTAAAAAGATGTCTGTGCGTGCGTGTGTACGTTCGCGACGTTTTTTTCCGTTGTCCATAGCTCAAGAACCAGAAGAGATATCGACATCAAATAAAGGCAGAAAGATGCAGAAAGGTCTCTCAAGAAAATTGCGTGGGTGGTTTTTTTACTATAGCAGTTTAAAAAAAAGGTGAAAATTTTGGACCTAAATATCTCATGAACCAATGACGCTAGAGACTTGAATTAAATTTTATATTATATAATATTGTAACGTGATACAACAAAATTATATTTTTAGAAAAAAAAATCCATTTAACAGTTTTTTTTATAAATCAAAAAACTGAAAAAAAAATTTGTCACCTCGAAAATTTTACGACTAAAATATAATTTCATCTCCAAAACAATTTTGTGCAATGAAGAATAATATTTTTTGACATCTGATAAAATTTTGAAAAAATCTAATTGGCAGTTTTTTTTTATAAAAAATAAAAACCTAAAAAACAACATTACTCAAAGTTGGTAAAAATTGAATTTCGACTCAAATATCTTTTTAAAAACTTGAGTTAATGGCTTCTAACTAATTTTAACTTATAAGAAATATTGTTATTAACATTAGGAACAAATTTTGAGAAAAATCGAATTGACACTTTTCTTACAAAAAAATAAAAACCTAAAAAAAATAATAAAAGTTGGTAAAAATTGATTTTCGACTCAAATATCTTTTCAAAACTTTGAGATATTGGCTTTAAACTAGTTTTATCTTTCAAAAAATATTGTTGTCAACATTCAGTAAAATTTTGAAAAAAATCGAGTTGACAGTTTTTTGACAAACAATTAAAAACCGAAAAAAAAATTTAACAAAAGTTGGTAAAAATTGATTTTCGACTCAAATGTCCTTTCAAAAATTTGAGATAACAGCTTCTTACTACTTTAAACTTATAAGAAATATTGTTTTCAATATTCGGAAAAATTTTGAGTAAAATCGAATAAACAGTTTTTTTACAAAAAATAAAAACCTAAAAAAAACTTTATAAAAGTTGGTAAAAATTGATTTTCGACTCAAATATCTTTTCAAAACTTTGAGATATTGGCTTTAAACTACTTTTATCTTTCAAAAAATATTGTTGTCAACATTCAGCAAAATTTTGAGAAAAATCGAATTAACAGTTTTTTTACAAAAAATTAAAAACGGAAAAAAAATTTAACAAAAGTTGGTAAAAATTAATTTTCGACTCAAATATCTTTTTAAAACTTTGAGATAATAGCTTTTAACTAATTTTATCTTATAAGAAATATTGTTTTCAACATTCGATAAAATTTTGAGAAAAATCGAATTGACATTTTTTTTTACAGAAAATAAAAACCTAAAACAAAAAACAATACTAAAACTTGGTAAAAATTTACTTTTCAAAAATTAAAAATAATTGGGTTCAAACTTATTTTAATTCACAGAAAATATTGTTTTCGATATTCAGCAATTTTTTATAAAAAACCAACAATCCGTTTTTTCATAAAAAAATAAAATCTACAAAAAATAGTACGCAAATTTGGTAAAAATTAATACATATAGACAAACTTTTAAGCGAGACAAATCGACAGACGGGATGGGAAGTAATCAATGTGGGTCAAATCCCAGCCTCTTTTTTAGCCTTATTTACAGCATTTTTAAATACAGAATTTTGAAAACAGGGGTGGAATCGGCTAAGGTGATAATTGACTATCATATTTTTGATAGTCAAATTTGACTATCATTTTCATTCCGTCTGTGTAAGATAATTCAACTAAATTCAATTCGAATGAACAATTTAAGATTATAATTGTCAAAATTCATTGTTGCCATGGTGAAATTTTAAAATGATTCCTATAAAATATCTAAATAAAGGTATCAATTTGGCTGTGCTTAAATAACATTCTTAATTTTTTTGTGTTTTTTCGAATGTCATAAGCTTTGTCGGCCACAAGAATGTATAAACGTAACTGAAAATAACTATCACATTTTTGTTTGACAGCTGTTTAGGTATCAATTTGACTATCACCTTATATAGATTGAATTCGATTATTTTCACTGTCATTTATCAACAATCACCTTAGCCGAATACTTTTTTTTAATAAAACATCATAATAATTTTTCATTAGCATAATGTTCTAATATACTTCCCTTGAACAATAACATATATGTATGTACCTATGATAATTCATGTCTTTGAAATAATAAAAACAAAAATAATATAAATGGTATCTTCTTTTTATTTTCTCTTTCTAATTTTCTTCTTCTTACTTACATATTTGTATCTTTTCCACATTTTTACATGAATTTTTGCTATCATAATCAACAATTTCATACAAAATTGCACCAAACTAACTGATCTGTCAAAACTTCCAATATTATACAGTATTATGAGAAACAGTATTTTGACAATACAGCATTTTGAGACACAGTATTTTAAATGTACAGTATTTTGAAATAAGGAATATTAACCATACAGTATAATGACCATAAAGTATCGTACAGTATCATACAGAATTTTGACCATACAGTATTTTAAAATACAGCATTTCGACCCGCTCCCGTTATATTTATGTAAAAGTATAAATACAAAATGGGGTCAAATATAAATTAAGAACAGAAAAGACCTTTGCAAATGTATTGTTTTTTTTTTTTTTGACCAGTGTCTGTATAATCGCATTTTTCTCCATAGGTCTTATATTCAATTATCTTATCAAACTATCACCTTTCTAGTAAAGACTTGTTTTTCATTAAGTTGCCAATACTCCAAACGTATAAAAGAATCTTTCAAAAATTAAGTTCATAAAAAGAAATTCGCCCAAAAGGAGAGATTAACTTGTAGATATAACGGTTGATAGGTATTTTCGTTTCTGTATATTGTCATAATATTTTGCTTGCAGCTAAACCTAACCACCCTCTCAAAAAATAACACTTAAAATAAATTGGCCATCTAATAATAAGAATCACGTAGGAACATTCACTCCCAATACACACCATCATAGAGCCCATTACACGCACAATTACTAAACATAACTGCGTACAGAACATACACGTTTAATACAAAATATACATACACGATTATAGTATAGCTGTTTCGTAAAGTATATATAAGTAAGTATACGTTCTTTTTAGGCACTGTCAAAGGAAATCCCTTAAGGATAAATTTTTGTTTTTGTCACACGCTCAGCCTTAGGAAATTATTCATTTTCCCTTAACATTTCACAATAACGTCAACGTTTTATACGGTCCAGTAAGGTGGATATTGTAGGTGTAGTTGAAGATTGAGGTAAGTGTAGGTGTAGGTACAGTCATGTCCTTAATTTGTGTTTAGGTATATGTATATGTAAATGATGAGTGTACTTACTCCAAAACCTATATACAGAAAGAAAGAGCTTACCTTATTTCTATGATGCTATAGTTACGAATATAGCAGGATTATACTACAGTGAAAAAACCCTCAAGGTGTGAGCAATTTTATTTTGGGGAACTTGATTTCAATTGTCCTGGTACGAAGTAGTAGTTTTCGTATATTTTTTTTTCTAGTTAGTTGGTCCTTTTTTACATTACCTACATTCATGAATATTTGTAAATTTCCTGTTAGAGACACGCATAATACAGAGTACCACCTACTTTCAGAAAGCTTTGTCTCTTTTAATGATAAACTCAACAAGATTATAAGGTAGGTACGAGTGGGAAGGTGTTCTTGTTGTTGGTTTAAAATTATACCCATTGCAGGATTCTATTTAATTTTTTTTTTTTAAGTCCCTACTTTTATATAATGTGAATGTGAAGTGTGTTTGCAGGAAAGTAGCTAAGTTCCGTCAGCCATTTATTTTTGTCTTGATTCTTTTCATTTGCCAAATGGGAATTTATATGCTCCTGAAAATTGTCTATTTTTGAGACAATTTTATGAGGTAGTGCTGGTGGCGAATGGCTGAGGACAAAAGGAAATAGTCAACCAAAGGTATAGGTATAGGTAAGGTTAGAGGTACTGTTAAGGATCAAGTTATATAAATTCATTCTATACTTTATATACAAAAGCAGAACGAGGACGAGGATTATTGTAACACTTGAAATTTGGTGAGATGATAATTTTAAAAATTCAAAACATTCGCTTATGTGGATTTAAAAATGTATGCTAAAGTTTAGACGATATGAAAGTTAAGTTAAAAGATATTCAAGATTTAAATTTAAATTGAATTTTTTTTTATTAGAGCTTAGGTTTGAAGTGAAAATATACGTAGGTATGATCCATAAAAATCTAATTTTTGACTTCCTAAAGGGAACTACTTAATAAATAAATTTGGTGGCACAAAAGCTTGGTGGAATCTAAGCCCAATTAAAGAGTAAAATTTAAACTTTACCTATACATATTAAGTAGTACAAAGGGGACCCACAAATGTGAATTTATAAAGTTTCTGGATACTTTCGAAAACGCTTTTGACAGAAATACATTCAAGCTTATTTGAATATTAGAATTAGGCTTTAAGGGATAGACTTTGTCTATTCAAGATTACAGAAACAGTATTTTCTTTACCTATCAATAAGTATCATTTTTTGAGCGATTTAATTCTAAATGCAGCATTTTCCTGATGACACGTCTCTGTTTTTTTTAAGGTTCTGCGGCCATATTAACAACTCCTGTAATTTTGTATTTACAATGATTATGAACAACAAACATCCAACGTACTTTTAATATGAATGTATTTTCTAAAATATGTAAAAAGTGTTTTTTGAAATTGAATAAAACAAAAATGATTTTTTTTTATTGACATGAAGTTTAAAAAAGATATAATCTTCTGGAATTAAAGTTTAAATATGATTTACGGCAGTTTTGCTTATTGACGTATCCATTCAAACAAAAGTGAGTGTTATCGGTTTAAAAAATTGGTTTATTACGTGTTTCCAACAGAACCATGATTTTCAAAAAAAAATTTGCCGGATTTGGAAGCGTTGTTCAGGAGTCAATATAGATATGTTTTAACTCGAAACCAAACTAAAAATAAATTACTTGACGACTTTCAAAATGACCGTCAGTTAAAATTAAAAAAATAAATTAGGTGGCACAATAGTCCGTTGAGAACCAAGGCCTAGTGACTTACAACTCTCAACCATTCCTGAGTGCGAGTACTGTTATCAGGGATGGAGGGGACCTACAGTTTTAATCCGAATCCAAATGGCTAATTTGAGAAAGCACTTTTCATGGCAAGAATTACTCTTGGAGAATTTGTCAATTCCTCGCAAGAGGCAGTACCCGTGAAAAAAAGCTTTAGATGGCACAGGCAGGCATCGAACCTAAGACCTCTGGCATGACAGTCCAACGCACTAACTATCATGCCACGGGTACCACAGGTCAGTTAGAATAGTGTTGCTTATTTAGAATTGTATACCCGTGGAAAAAACAACCGTTACAAGTTTGACTGCATTTTATTTTTCTGCGTTCATTTTAATTTCTGAAAACGTTCTGACATCCATAAATCAAAAAATAAGTCAGTTTAAGCAAGTTATCTCAAAAGATTTCTCGTAGAAAATTAAGTTACCTATGAAGAACGTAGATGATTTCTAACTCTATGATAATAAAATTTTCATATAGATTTTTTAAATAATTTCTGAGCAATTATCTTCAAAAAACTCTGTAAAAAAATTAAAAGAAAAATATTTAATCAATTCTGTAGTACCCGTAGCGTGTTGGTTAGTGCGTTGGACTCGGGACCAAGTCCCTTGTTAGTAACGAAGGTTGAGATTCAGCTCATCTTCAACTCAATAAAAAACAAAAAGTCAGCAGGTGTCGATGGTATATCCAACGTTGTACTAAGACATTTACCGATGGAGGCAATTGACATTAACACCACACTTTTCAATAATGCACTGAATAATGCATATTATCCAGTGCATTGGAAGACCGCTCAAATCTTCGGTCGATAAGTCTTCTCCCGACCATCAGCAAAGTTTTCGAAAAGATCATCAATAGGGCTCTAACTAAGTGGGCTGCGGACAACAAAATAATTCCGGATAAACAGTTCGGGTTCAAGGCGGGTCATGACACAATTCATGCTGCGTCTAAACTCGTTTCTGATATCCAATGGAATAAAACAAAACAACAATGCACAGGTGCTGTTCTGGTTGATTTGGAAAAGGCCTTTGACACCGTATGGTTAGAGGGTCTTTACCTAAAACTGAGCAGGCTTGGCATAAGCAAGCCATTGTTGTATATACTTTATGATATGCTTAACGGTAGAAAGTTTGTTGTCAAAAGTGGCATTGTAACTTCTACCAAAACATTCTTAATTAAAAATGGTCTTCAACAGGGAGCGGTGAATTCGCCGATTCTCTTCAGCATTTACACCAGCGATCTGATAGGTAGTCTTACAAAGGCAATTGCGTACGCCGACGATCTTATTGCGTACAGAACGGCCCGAAAGGTTGAGGTTATTAGAATTCTCTTGCAGCGTGATTTCGACAAGATTCAGCGATATTGCGACGACTGGAAACTGAAAATAAATGTCCAGAAGTCGGAGACAATTCTGTTCCGGACTCAGTTGGCTAGGGCCACGAGGCATACGTGCAAGAATTGGCGCAAGATGGTTATCGTTGATCTTCACGGGCAGCGACAGCGATAAGCGAGCAAAAGTGTAGTGAAGTACCTCGGTATCTGGTTAGATCAGTATTTATATTTCGACAGACATATAAATGCTGCTCTGACCAGGACCAGAGGAGCCTTCGCTCTGACGAAACGGCTGTTTTACAGCAGTCGGCTTGACCCCAGAGTGAAGGTAATTTGCTACATGGCCCTCATACGGCCGATGATCGTTTATGGTTGTCCTGTGGTTGTGTGTGTGGAGAAGTTTCGGGTGTTCGAGCGGCAGTATTTACGACGCTGTACTGGCTTATATCGAACAGCCGAATCTTCTTACGTGCATTACTATTCCAACGAGGTCCTATAAAACGGGGTTCGAATCAACAGAATTGACAATTTCGTGATAAAACCCGTTCGAGATCACATTGCAAGGGCTATGTCTTCGCCCAACAATTTAATTTTCGGGGCGTTCTATCCGAACGACGAGTATTTTGAAAGTGCACGCTTGAGCGGCTTCATTCCACCAGAAGCATTCCTCTTCTTAAATAGATGCGGTCTGATACAGGATAGATTGGCAGTTCCGCTAATCTACCACGTCAAACGACGTACCGTGGATAGGCGACTCCTGTACAATCGGGACGTCTCATGGCACAAGACGGAGCAGAGCTCCTTCGGTTCAATAGGGCTGTGTCCGAACGGGACCGAACTGATAGGATGAAGCAGGAGAACCAGTTTTGGTGGCTTCAATCGGTGCTTGATAGTGGGTAGTCGGTTTTATGCCTTGGCCGGCTTACATACTTGTTTTATAGTTTAAGGGTTTAGTTTTAAGTAGAATAGGCATGGTGGCACAAAAAAAAATACAAAAAAAAAATATATGTATACAAAATAAAATAAAAAAAGAGGCTGGGATGCGACCCACACTGATAACTTCCCATCCCGTCTATCGATTTGTCTTGCTTAAAAGTTTGTCTAAATGTATCAATTTTTACCAAATTTGCGTACTATTTTTTCTAGATTTTATTTATTTTATGAAAAAACGGACTGTTGGATTTTTATAAAAAAATTACTGAATATAAAAAACAATATTTTCTGTGAAATAAAATAAGTTTGAAGCCAATATTTTTAATTTTTGAAAAGCTATTTGAGCCGAAAATCAATTTTTACCAACTTTTATTAATTTTTTTGTTTAGGTTTTTATTTTTTGTAAAAAAACTGACAATTCGATTTTTCTCAAAATTTTTCCTAATGTTGAAAACAATATTTCTTATAAGTTAAAATTAGTTAGAAGCCATAATCTCAAATTTTTGAAAAGATATTTAAGTCGAAAATCAATTTTTACCAACTTTTGTTAAATTTTTTTTTCGGTTTTTAATTTTTTGTAAAAAAACTGTCAATTCTATTTTTTTCAAAATTTTACTGAATGTTGAAAACAACATTTTTTGAAAGATAAAAGTAGTTTAAAGCCAATATCTCAAAGTCTTGTAAAGATATTTGAGTCAAAACTCAATTTTTACCAACTTTTTTTTTATTTTTTTTTAGGTTATTATTTTTTGTAAAAAAACTGTCAATTCGATTTTTCTCAAAATTTTATCAGATGTCAAAAACATTATTCTTCATTGCACAAAATTGTTTTGGAAATGAAATCATATTTTAGTCGTAAAATTTTCGAAGTGACAAATTTTTTTTTCAGTTTTTTTGATTTATAAAAAAAACCGTTAATTGAATTTTTTTCCAAAAATATAATTGTTTTGTATCACGTTACAATATATAATATAAAATTTAATTCAAGTCTCTAGCGTTATTGGTTCATGAGATATTTAGGGCTAACCAAAATTTTCACCTTTTTTTTAAACTGCTATGGTAAAAAAACCACCCACGCAATTTTCTTGAGAGCCCTTTCTGCATCTTTCTGCCTTATTATCTGTATAACAAAATTTGTTTGAAGTCGATATCTCTTCTGGTTCTTGAGCTATGGACGACGAAAAAAACGTCGCGAACGTAAGTACACACGCACGCACAGACATCTTTCTAAAAATCTTTTATTTCGACTCTAGGGACCTTGAAACGTCGAGAAATGTCAAAATTTTCAATTTGTCAAATCGGACCCATTACAATAACTTCCTATGGGAAGTTAAAAAAACATTGAATACAAAAAAAAAAAAAAAAAAAAAAATAAAAGGACAACAAAATATGAAAACAAAAAATGTTAGATAGTTAGATTTGCTGCTGTGGTTGTACTAGTTTTAAGTAGTTTATAGGTAGCATAGATAAAATTAACTATTATTGTTTAACTTAGAGTGTCTGTATGGGACCAGTAAGTTAGCTGTAAGTTATGGATAATTAGGCTAGTTTTATGAATTTTTGTCTAGCTTTAAGATAGTCTTAAAAATGAATTAATAAAAATGAATTTGAAAAAAAAAAGAAAAAAAGTGCGTTGGAATGTCATGCAAGGGGTCTTGGGTTTAATCCCTGCCTGTGCCATCTAATTTTTTTCACGGGTTCTGCCTCTTGCGAGGAATTCACAAATCCTCCAAGAGTAATTCTTTTCATGAAAAGTGCTTTCTCAAATTAGCCGTTCGGGTTCGGCATATAAACTGTAGGTTCCTTTCATCTCTGACAACATTACACGCACACAGGAATGGTTGAGAGTTGTAAGTCACTAGGCCTTAGTTCTTCATGAACTGTTGCGCCACCTTATTTATTTTTAAATATTTATTTAATCAATTTAGTCAAAAATTCAAATAATCATGGAATTGATTCTTTTTTTCATAGAAAAACAAAAACACTTTGCAAAACAACTGAAAATTATTGTAGGACCAACGACTTATCATACCTTTTTAAGCCAGCTGCAAACATCTAAGATATATTATACTGTAGCTTCTAACTCTGACATGTTATCGTCTCTATCTATTCACAAGACCAAGTGTTGTCTTCAAGACCAATGGGCGTTTTTAAATGCGAAGATACATACATATGTATGTACATATATTTACAGTCAAACATTTTATCTCAAGGTTTCTTAATCCAGTCACAATTTGAGACGGTGTATTGTCTGCAAACAAAAGAACCTTTCGATTTCGTTTTTGCATTTTTTTTGGCAAAAAAAGTTCGCCAGTCCTGAAATAAAGTGGAATGCATCCAAGCATGTTGCTTATTGCTTCTTTAAGTTGCTTCTTTTGCTTTTTCGATGTTTATATTTTTAAAAGCTACTTTTTTCGATTGTGGTACAAAGTAATGCTTCCGTATCTTTTTCAGTAAATTTCCACCAATGCATCTTTCATTTTTGAGTTGAAGTGATTTTGTAGCCATAGTAGATGGTTTTCAAAATTTTTTTTTTCAACTTATCGCAAACAGTAATATCAACACCTTCTCTATTTCGAATTTTTAAGACAATGTTATAAAGTATTTTAAGTGCCTCAAGCCGCCCATAAGTTCCAGTGAAATTCTCAATTTTGACAATTGTTTAAATTTCAAATCATCAATTTCGACAAAAGAAACAAAACCAACACATTTTTGAAACACATTCCAAACTCTTTGAATTTAAATTTTGTTGCAGTTAAATTTCTTGGCAAGATGTCTTTAAGATAAAATTTCAACTTAATAACTTAAGTCTTTCTATACAGATCAAGCTCACTGTATTTTTGTTTGCTCATTTTACTTTATTGAAAATCAGAACCTTCAAATAATGGAATTTACGATACAAAATTCTTAACGTTTGATCTAAAAAGACAATGAAACACATTAAACAAATCATGCTACGAGTAAATATTGGCCTATGGTACGATGTCTTGACTATAAATGGAAATTTGTTTGAAAAATAGAAAGGAATACATGACGCGCGGTCCAAAAAGAATGTGGTCAAATTATATACAGTGTGTCAGCAGGTCCTTCTTTACATAGGTCAAACATTATGTTATAAGATTTAATAGATTTTCAACAAAAAGTCTTTTCAGTAAAATTGTCTAATTCGGCTTAATTTTGGAATAATTCTAAATTAAGTTAAATCCTACGTTTCTAGAGTTTTTAGGTCAAATTTAACCACTTGAAATAGTAACATCCCTCTTCACCTTCCCACGTTGCGTTATTTCAATACTCTTCACTAATTCAAAAGCAAGGACAACTAAAATAAAAAAAAAAAAAAATGGTATTATTCTAATACTGCTCAACAATTTTTTGAACAGATCACGGTTTTTCGATTAATCTACTCTTCCGCTTTATAGCACCAAAGCACATCACAGAGAGGAGCTAGATATAGATAGTAGTATTTCGTCATTTGAAAAATAGTCCTTTTTTTTTGTGTACAAACATCCTACATAACGGATACGGATGTGTTGACCTTTTCGCAGGCACAGATGCAGAAGAGCCTTTTTATTCTATATTGAAAGCTGCACAGGCACACATGAGGACCTATTGCAAGCCCATCACTTTTATATCAGTCAATCGTTGGAAACAGAACTAAAATAAAAAACAGCTTTTTTATTTGATTAAAGTGGGACCACGGTCCGCGCTGTCGTCGGTCGTCGGTCGGTCGTTCGGGGGCAATATGTATTGAGGGTCGAGTGGGTATTTGTTTTTGTTTTTTGTTCTGTTTCTTTCAATTGCACTCCACTATAAGGATTTACTTGAAATCCTTTTTTCTCTATGTTTGGTGTTGTTTTGTTTTTTTGTTTTTTTCTTTTTTATTTTGCAATGATCTAGTGCGGGTTTCCATCAACGTCATCGTCATCAACCATCGAGCTTAGCTGATGAGCCCTGCCGCCTCAACAGGGTAACTGACATGCAAGTA
Source organism: Eupeodes latifasciatus (assembly GCA_920104205.1). Taxonomy (NCBI): domain Eukaryota; kingdom Metazoa; phylum Arthropoda; class Insecta; order Diptera; family Syrphidae; genus Eupeodes; species Eupeodes latifasciatus. The sequence goes on along the minus strand of OV049925.1, from coordinate 117,581,522 downwards.
AATAATGATATCTGCTATATAGGTCCCGTTGTTTCACAAATAACTCCTCTAGCCGCCATCGTCTCGTCGCCACCACCGCCGCCGCTGTCGCAGTCACGCTAGCTGCTGTACCTAGACTGAGTCCTGGCAATACCAAGAGCAAGACCAATCTACCCCCACGCCTACGCGCTTCGTATATAGTATTGACAGCAATCCCCAAAGAGATCATCCGAATTGCAATGGACAGCACAGAGCGAATGTACAAGTTCCAGGTGGCATCTATGTTTTATGGGTCCTGTCTGATGGTATAGAAGTTCTGGATGAGGCATCAGAGACAGAGGAGGTGTCCTGAAAAACTGCATCATCCAAAAACCTATTGGTGGAAGGATCTCCAACTCAATGGTTAATTGTATATGTAGCTTGGTTTACTCACATTTCACATATTGCCAGTCGCACTGTGTATAGTCGTGGATTGGACTCTGAACCGCTGGTCATGCTGGTCATTCCCAGAAGGGGTTATCCATAGCGGGCGATGTATATACATATGTATACAATGCATGTATAGTGTATAGATGGACATATGGATAGAAAACGAATAATCCTGTCAGTTTGCTTAGAGTTTGGATTTCTCATGCGCTTGATGGACGATTGTGGTCAAGGATAAGCGCCCGAACAAAATTGAAGAGTCTCCTAGTAGCAAGAGTAGGTATAGCCATAACCAAGTTTTAGTCCAAGTCCTAGCCGTACTCGTAGTCGTAGTCGTAGTTGGTTTGGTTTGGTTTGGTCTGACTGGTTTCTGGTTTGGTTTAGTTTGGTTTTGGTTATAGCTTATGGTATATAAGTGAACATTGAACAACACTAGATAAAGCAGCTTTGGCAGCTTTGATTGGAACTGATGGCTATGGGTATATTGAAGTATATTGGGAATTTCATTCTAAAGCTTGGTGGCTGTCGTTGTAAGATCATTATTTATTTGTTTTTCTATTTTTCATACACTCATGCAGCTAGACAAATGTTTTTCTTCTTTTTTGTTTGTTGTGGGATTGAGAAAAGTGATAGAATAGAAAACAATCAATTAATATAAGAAGTCAAGACTTTATATACAGGTAGCTACGAGTATATAACGTCTTTCATTATTCGCTTTATGTCTTTAATATATAAAATTGTGTACGAGATATCTTACACATGAGATGGCCTACAAGGTTTTAAATTTAAATAAATAAAATTAGGTGGTCCAACAGTCCTTAGAGAACCAGGCCCTAGTGACTTACAACTCTCAACCATTCCTATGTGCAAGTCATATCAGAACTACAGGTTTTGTATGCCAAATCTGAACGAATAATTTGAGAAACCACTTTTCATGACATTAATTACACTTGGGAGTTTTTGTCAATTCCTCGCAAGAGGCAGTGCCCGTGAAAAAAAAAACTTTAGATGGCACAGGTAGGGATTAAACCCAAGACCTTCGCATGACAGTCCTACGCACTAACCACAGACCCAGAGCCTGTTCAGCGAACACTCGTCTTTGCCCATGATCGTTTGTATAGTTATACAGACCCAAGTAATGACATCAACTTAAAATTCGCCAAGTAGTCTGTAAAAGGATAGGTTCTTTTCTTTTCAAGGATGCAACCACTACGGATTCTCCTCATGAATATGATTTGGCGATATTTCTTCGCAGGTCTTGTGATTCCTTTAATATTCTTTTGGAACTGATGTGTGTACTGAGAGGAGGAAAAATTAGCATTCGCAATATGTGCGAATCCAGTAAAATTAAATACAAAAGGAGGCTGGGCTACGATCCACACTGATAACTTCTCATCCTGTCTCTCGATTTGCCTTGCTTAAGACTTTAAAAAAAACGTTCATAACACTATTCTGTATGAGATAAATAATTTGAAGTCAATATCATTTTTTGTTCTCCTAATACTTGAGTCGAAAATCACTTCTATTCAGTCTCTTCTTGTTTTTGTAGGTTTTCGTGTTTTATTAAAAAAGTTGTCAGTTTAATTTTTCTAAGAAATTAAGTAAAAACTAACAACAATATTTTGCATATGATGAAATAGTTTGATTTGGAAATCTATTTCTTGCTAACGAGATTTTTAGCCCAACAAAAATTTTTACCAATTTTTGTAGCACATCCTAAAAGTTTGGGAGAGTACGATAACTTTGGCGACAAAGTTTAATGACGGATTTGTATAGAACAGTTAAAAACAAGCATTTTTTACTATGGGAGGGGGGGTCTATCTCCCCCCGTTTAGGCGGTAGGGGCAGTTTAAAAAAATATGTACATTAAATGGAAAAAAAATAATTAAAAACTAACGGTAATACTTATAATTAAGTATTATACCTTTTTTTAAAGTCAACACTTTTGTCTATTAGCTTGTTTTTAAATCAAGTCAAAACTATGCATATGTTTTGAAAAAAATTGTTTTAAATTCAAAATTTGTGCAAAAAAAAAGTTAAAAAAAGGTTTAAAGTGTAATTTTTCAAAACAATCAGATTATCTACTATTTTTTTTTATAATTCATTGCTCTTATTTGTTTTTGATCAAAAACTGAAAACTAGATGACTTGATGTCTTCTAGTTCTTGAGAAAATTGAAAATAACCACAACTACTATTTTAATTTAATTTTTTTTTTTTGCTTGAGTGGTCTTATTTTGATAGTAATAATGGTATTTGCGTATGCGTAATGCGTGTTTGGGTGTATGCAACAGTAAGGTGTGCGCAATAAATTCTGAAATAAAAACAATGGTAGATATTCTTGAAGTATTGAAAAAGTTACACTTTAAACCTTTTTTTAACTTTTTTTACTCAAATTTTGAGTTTAAAATTAAATTTTTCAAAAACTACGCATAGTTTTGACTTGATTTAAAAACTGGCTAATAGAACGGAATGCTTTAAAAAATTGTATACAACTTAATTGTAAGTATCACCGTTATTTTTTAATTATTTTTTTCCATTTTAAATAATAACTTTTTTAAATTTCCCCTCCCGCCTAAACGGGGGGAGATAGACCCCCTCCCATAGTAAAAAATGCTTGTATTAAGACCCTCTACCAAAAACCGCTATTATATCTTGGCGCCAAAGTTATCGTACTCGTGCCTAAAAGTTTTTTATTTCTTATATAAACAAATACAGATTTGATTTTTCTAAGAAAATTTAGCACAGAATGAATTCGTTTTGAAGCCAAAACCCTAAATTTTTCACCATGTATAGAGAATCGAGCATTTATTTATTTATTTATTTATTTATTATACTGGTTCGATAATATTTTACATCAAGCATTAATTTTTTACAATCTTTCCTACTATTTTAATTATTTTATTCAACGTCGAAAGATGAAATAAGTTTGAATCAATACCTTAAATGTTTGAAAAGAGTCAAAAATCAAGTTTTACTAAAATTTACTAATGTTTTTTTTTAGGTTCTCCAAATTATGTTGGAGATAAAATCATTTCTTTAAATTTTCGAAGTAACAGTTATTTTTGTTCAGTGTTTTTGATTTATAAAACCGTAATTTGTTTTTTTTTCAAAATTGTATTAGTTTGGTATCAAACGTATATAGTTAAGATGATGTAAAGATGTTCGAACGTACGTACACACAGACATCTCTCTACAAATCTTTTATTTAGATTCTAGGGACTTTGAAACGTCGATAAATGTCCAATTTTTATTTTCGACACATAAGACCGAATACAATAACTTCTTAAGAAAAAGATAATTGCGTCTGTATCGAAAGCAGTGTTGCCAAAAACACCGATTTATCGTAATTCTCCCGATTTTTAGACCTATTTACGATACACCGATTTTTGATCTTATTATGACACTTTTCCCCGATTTTCGATGTTTTATATAAAAAAGTATTTTAATCTCTGAAATTTACATAATTTATAGTTGTACTAAAAATTTGAGTACTTTTTTATTAATTTATTAATTATCAACTGACTTATCACTTATCAGCAACAAAAATTTTAAGCTCGGTGGTAAGAATATGTATTAATTTTAAGATTTATGATTTTTGTTTTGATCTCTCGAAAGTTATTGCTGCGGATGCAAAAACATTTCATTCCACAATTATAACCAACTTTATTGAAAAGAATATTGATTATAAAAAACAATTAATTGGGTTTGCGGCGGATGGAGCAAATAATATGACTCGCAGTAAAAATTCGTTTGCTTCTTTGCTAAAGGGTGACTGCCCAATTCTAGTAGTTTTTAAATGTGTCTGCCATTCATTTGCCCTCTGTGCATCTTAAGCCTGCTTAAAATTTCCTCCAATTATTGAAACAATGTGTCGGGATATTTACAACTATATTCAAAATAGTCTAAAAAGGGTGGCAAAATATCAAGATATTCTAAAATTATTGGAATACAAGCCATATAAACTTCTCCATCCGTCGCAGACTCGTTGGTTATCATTGGAATGCGTTGTTTCCAGAATATTAGAATTGTATGAACCCCTAAGGATATACTTCGCCTTTGAAGCGAATTGTAGATAATCTCGAAAGTGATAAAGTAATTTTAATGTATCTACAAGATCCTTTAAATGAATTGTATCTAAAATTCTTAAGCTTTGCTCTTCCTCAAGTTAATAAATTGAACCGACTTTTTCAAAGCGAAGAGCCACAGATTCACAAGCTATACAGTAAAATTAAAACTTTAGTACTAGCAATTTTAGATTGTATCATTAAGCCGGCTTATTTAAGGGCAACTGCTATTGAAAATATTAATTTCAAATGTCCATACAATATAATAAGTAATGATAATTTATATCTCGGCAGCGACGTTAATTTACAATTGGAAAAAAATCTTATTGCAAGTTGTGAAGTCGAACGATTTAAAAATAACTGTATATAAGTTTCTACGTCGAACTATGCGAACAAATTAATATTCAAAAGATTTGATTTTAATAATAAATTGTTTAAAGCTTTGACCTTATTGGAACCTAAAAAGACCATAAATAAACAAATTGATTCATTAAGTAATCTTTTTAACTTGTTTGATAATATTATTCCTTCCAAAGATATCCAGAGAATTGATTTGGAATATAGGGAAATACGAAATCTTGATTTTGAAAATTTATTATCTGAGGGAATTGAAAATACTAAAATAGAAATATTTTGGAAGGTTGTGTGCTCAATCAAAAAGTGCAATCAAACTTTAGCTTTTCCATTGATGGCTCGATTTATTTCATCGGTATTATCGTTACCGAATTCATCCGCTATCGTGGAGAGAACTTTTTCGCAAATAAATTTGAATAAGACGAAAATAAGAAATATGCTAGATGTAAACTTTACAAGGAATATTACTTTCTAAGGATTACCTGAAGTTCAAAGATTGCAATTGTTTTAACTTAAAAGTGTCTGATGATTTGTAAAAAAAATTCAAGCAAAATAAATATATTTAAAAATAATACAAATTAAGATACTTATGTACCTAAGCCGTTGGTTTATAAGAAACTTGAATCCTTGGAGTATTTGTTAGCTTACATATGTACATATTACTTTTTTCATTTCTAAGCTAGCTAGGTGCTATAAGCACTAAATAATTAAGTTTCTTGTAAGCCAATGCCCCATAAAAGACTGTACATTTAATATAACAAGGGAAATATTTATTATTTAGAGTTGGAGGGTTAAACAAATTAACCCGATTTACACCGATTTCTAATGTGGAAATCTCCCGATTTCAGTAAATATTTTCTGGCAACACTGATCGAAAGAGTCTTCTTAAGAATAGTACAAGTATAATATTTAAAAAAAATATCTGCAGAGTAAGTTTATCTTCAAAATATTAAAACGCCTAAGTTTTTAATTTCTTTATGAAACATTTTTGGTATGCAGTACTTAAAAATATACGTTTTATATTTGAAATTTGTCAAAGAAATATTTGCATATTTTTGAGATATCGAATTTTAAAAAACTTTAAATATTCTTAAAATTTCCGAGAAGGTCGAAAACAGACAATCGTCGTTATCACCAGACCTAAGTTTTTCGACTTCTCTAGCATGTCGGGTTTGATGCCGTGTGTTCTGTAGTGTGTCGTAAAAAAAGTGGTATTATGTACTTAAACACAATTCCAACAAATCTAAATTTAGTTAAAACCTACAGTTATAATACGTCGTTAACACTTTCTAAAAATTCGCCATAACCTTATAAAAAAAGCTCTGTAGAATAAATACACGAAAAAGTATCTTTTAATTCTAAAAAGTTACTGAACTGCTAAAAAGTACAGGAGAGCGTAATGATTTAAAGGTTTTTATTAGGACTTTAAAAATTATGATGCCAATTTTGACGAAAAATAATAAGTTTAAGTTTAAGTTTAAAAACTAACTTGTGTAAAGATTACGTCAACATATCTTTTATTATTATTTAGGTAACTAAATTGTCAGATGTTGTCTTCGGATCAGCAAAAATAATATTTGTGTTTAAAATAAGCATAAGACTGTATTTTTCTAAAACTTGTTTCCAGACACATCTTAATCCTAAAAAGAGGCTTCCCATCCGTCTCTTGATTTGTCTTGCTCAAAAATTTTTAGGTTTTCGTGTTGGGTTAAAAAAGTTGTTAGTTGAATTATTCTTAAAAATTTTAAAATTACCAACAATATTTTTCATATAAAGAAATAGTTTAGTTTGAAAATCTAGTTTTATTAAATAAATTTTTAGTCGAAAACAAATTTTTACCAATTTAAGTTGCATTTCTTAAATTTTTACAAATTGGATGAATAAAATTAATTTGAGAGATATCATGAACCGAACATCAATTTTTACCAAATTTGCGTACTATTTTTTGTAGATTTTGTTTTTTTGAAAAAACGGATTGTTGGATTTTTATAAAAAAAACTACTGATTATCGAAAACAATATTTTCTGTGAAATAAAAGAGTTTGAAGACAATATTTTTAATTTTTGAAAAGCTATTTGAGTCGTAAGTAAATTTTTACCAAGTTTTAGTATTGTTTTTTTATTAGGTTTTTATTTTTTGTAAAAAAATCTGTCAATTGGATTTTTCTCAAAACTGAATATTGACAACAATATTTTTTAAAAGACGAAAGTAGTTTAAAGCCAATATCTCAAAGTTTTGAAAAGATATTTGGGCCGAAAATAAATTTTTACCAACTTTTTTTAATTTTTTTTGTTTAGGTTTTTGTTTTTTGTTACAAAACTGTCGATTCGATTTTTTTCAAAAATTTTACTCAATGTTAACAACAATATTTCTTATTAGTTAAAATTAGTTTGAAGCCATTATCTCTAATTTTTGAAAAGATATTTGAGTCGAAAATCAATTTTTACCAACTTTTGTCATTTTTTTGTTTTTTAATTTTTTGTAAAAAATTGTCAATTCGATTTTTTTTTAAAAATTTTACTCAATGTTGACAACAATATTTTTTGAAAGATAAAAGTAGTTTAAAGCTAATATCTTAAAGTTTTGAAAAGATATTTGAGATGAAAATCAATTTTAACCAACTTTTATAAATTTCTTTTTTAGGTTTTTATTTTTTATTAAAAAACTGTCAATTCGATTTTTCTCAAAATTTTTCAGAATGTTGAAAACAATATTTCTTATAAGATAAAATAAGTTTGAAGCCTTAATCTCAAGTTTTTGAAAAGATATTTGAGACGAAATCTAATTTTTACCAACGTTAATTAATGTTTTTTTTTGGGTTTTTATTTTTTGTAAAAAAAACTGTCAATTCGATTTTGCTCAAAATCTTATCAAATGTCAAAAACATTATTCTTCGTTTCACAAAATTGTTTTGGAGATGAAATCCCATTTTAGTCGTAAAATTTTCGAGGTGACAATTTTTGTTTTCAGTTTTTTTGATCTATAAAAAAACCCTTAATTGGATTTTTTCCCAAAAATATATTTGTTTTGTATCACTTTACAATATATAATATAAAATTTAGTTCAAGTCTCTAGCGTCATTGGTTCATGAGATATTTAGGGTTAACCAAAATGTTTACCTTTTTTAAACTGCTATGGTAAAAAAACCATCCACGCAATTTTCTTGAGAGCCCTTTCTGCATCTTTCTGCATTATTATCTGTATAACAAAATTTATTTGAAGTCGGTATCTCTTCTGGTTGTTGAGCTATGGACGACGAAAAAAACGTCGCGAACGCACGGACGCACGGACGTACGAACGTACGTGCACATGCACGCACAGACATCTTTCTAAAAATCTTTTATTTCGAATCTAGGGACCTTGAAATGTCGAGAAATGTCAACATTTTCAATTCGACAAATCGGACCCATTACAATAACTTCCTATGGGAAGTTAAAAAATGATCGCAGCTTTTTTGGGCTTACAAACTTTAAATGGATTTATAAAGAGACACAACTCAAATTACTGACAAAAAAGTGACCATAACGAATTCATAAACCATTTTTTTTTTCTAAAAATAACTTTTCGATATTAGTTACTGATAATTTCTAAAACATTTTCGACAGGTATATTTTATATTCCCTAGCGAACATTTGAATATTTAATATAAAATTCAATATTCATCCCTTAGGTCCGTTTATATTTTTATTTTTCTCGTTTTTGTTTTTCAAAAAAAGAAAAAAGAAGAAATTTTAGTTCATTCAATTCAGTTTTATTATTCAAAAGAATTAATGTATTATGCTGACGCAAATAACAATATGGATTTCAGTGTATCATAACAAATTGTATATTTTTATTTTTTTATTTCAAACCAAATAAATTACTCCATAGAGAGAGGGTGGGAAAGAAAAAGGCAAATAATACATATCCTGTATTGTATTTGGTGTTATGTTTTTCGACATAACAAATATATGGAGGGTAAATATCTTTTTTCTCTATTCTGATATGGCACTTCCACATCAAAAATATCAAAATAAGGCCAACATATAAAAAACATACATAATATGTAGCTATGTCCTTTTTACACAAACAATAATAATAACACATACAACAAAAATATAAATATATTTCTACTAAATAAATAAAATAAGCAAATCACATATGTCCGGTTTTAGTCAAACGCGTTTAACAAAGCAAAGAATAAAAAAAGGACCAACAATTGTATCAGCAAAGGATAACTGACCAAAAAACGAATTAAAAAAAAAGAAGGACTGTCTAACGGAAGCGTAATTTAATCCCAGATAGGGGGGTTTTTGTGGGTTGGTTATGCCAATGCCATGATGATAATGATGATGATGATGATGACGGGTATAAGGTTTAACAATATTTTAGCAGGTGCTTTTCAAATAATAATCTGTTTGGACTTTTTTTTCGCTCCCCCCATCTCATATAGTTTCATACATAGATATATATATCAAAAAAAATATAGAAATACAAAAAAATATGTTTAAAAAAATATTTAAATAAATAAAAGTTTATGAGATAAGCGTTGTATGTACCTATGGCGGGCGTCGGAGGTAAATTCCACAAGCTGCAATAACACTTAAATTGCATGGCTCTAGGCATACATACATACATTGATAGGGAGGTCCTGATGGAAGGTAGGGATGTATGTTATGTATGCGGGTTTGTTATATTTATTCATTAAATTATATCCCCTTTGTTATTTATTGAATTTGTTAAAATTGGATGTGATGCACTGCTCGTGTATCTGCATACAATATTAGTTCATTTAATTTTTGTCTTTTATTTTTTAATAACAATATATAGGTATTTTCGAGGTACTTTATGCTGTCATGTCAATTTGATAAAAGTTGAAGAGTTAATAAATCCTATTTTGTGTGATAATTTTATTTTTTTTTTAATTCATTTTTCAGAACCATTTTGAATAAAGCTTCATTTGATGATAACATAATTTGTAGTGTGTGCTTTCATATTTTCAACATATACTCGTACTTTATGTGAAATGATGATTAATTGAATGTTTTTTTTTCTTTTTATTAAAAATTAAATATTCAGATAATAACTTATGTTGACGAAAGGGGGACATCATAAGTAGATTAATGTTGCTTATTAAATTGTTGTCATAATCACATACATTTTTTTTTTCTACCGAATTTAATATTTAATTAATTTAAAATCGAGTGCAATATTATGAGAACGTATTAATATGTGATTTTTGTTATGATATGAACATTTAAGTAGATTGTTCTTATCTACCTACCTGTTGGAAATTTTATAAGCTTTACTGGGTATAACATTTTTAATCCTGATTTTACGATCGTAAAGTTATTAATTAAAATTACAAAAAAAAATCACATTCTCATATTTTTTGGCCATGCTGCTCAATGGGTTGAAAAATCCATAGTTAGTTTCTGGGGGGTGAAGGTGTTATGAAATGAAATATAAATATTATAGACAGTTACCAGAATTGAACTTATGGCCAACATTGAAATACAATATAATGGGTGATTTTTTTGAGGTTAGGATTTTCATGCATTAGTATTTGACAGATCACGCGGGATTTCAGACATGGTGTCAAAGAGAAACATGCTCAGTATGCTTTGACATTTCATCATGAATAGACTTACTAACGAGCAACGCTTGCAAATCATTGATTTTTTTTCAGTGTTCGGTTCGAAATGTGTTTCGCGCTTTACGTCCGATTTATGGTCTACATAATCGACCAAGTGATCAAACAATTAATGCGATTGTGACCAAGTTTCGCACTCAGTTTACTTTATTGGACATTAAACCAACCACACGAATGCGTACAGTGCGTACAGAAGAGAATATTGCGTCTGTTTCTGAGAGTGTTGCTGAAGACCGTGAAATGTCGATTCGTCGCCGTTCACAGCAATTGGGTTTGTGTTATTCGACCACATGGAAGATTTTACGCAAAGATCTTGGTGTAAAACCGTATAAAATACAGCTCGTGCAAGAACTGAAGCCGAACGATCTGCCACAACGTCGAATTTTCAGTGAATGGGCCCTAGAAAAGTTGGCAGAAAATCCGCTTTTTTATCGACAAATTTTGTTCAGCGATGAGGCTCATTTCTGGTTGAATGGCTACGTAAATAAGCAAAATTGCCGCATTTGGAGTGAAGAGCAACCAGAAGCCGTTCAAGAACTGCCCATGCATCCCGAAAAATGCACTGTTTGGTGTGGTTTGTACGCCGCGCTGGTGGAATCATTGGACCGTATTTTTTCAAAGATGCTGTTGGACGCAACGTTACGGTGAATGGCGATCGCTATCGTTCAATGCTAACAAACTTTTTGTTGCCAAAATGGAAGAACTGAACTTGGTTGACATGTGGTTTCAACAAGATGGCGCTACATGCGACACAGCTCGCGATTCTATGGCCATTTTGAGGGAAAACTTCGGAGAACAATTCATCTCAAGGAATGGACCGGTAAGTTGGCCACCAAGATCATGCGATTTGACGCCTTTAGACTATTTTTTGTGGGGCTACGTCAAGTCTAAAGTCTACACAAATAAGCCAGCAACTATTCCAGCTTTGGAAGACAACATTTCCGAAGAAATTCGGGCTATTCCGGCCGAAATGCTCGAAAAAGTTACCCAAAATTGGATTTTCCGAATGGACCACCTAAGACGCAGCCGCGGTCAACATTTAAATGAAATTATCTTCAAAAAGTAAATGTCATGGACCAATCTAACGTTTCAAATAAAGAATCGATGAGATTTTGCAAATTTTATGCGTTTTTTTTTTTAAAAAGTTCTCAAGCTCATCTCAAGATATTTCACGAATGGGGGGTATAGTTTTTAAGACTTACGCATAGTCCAAAAAGTCTCCGTACAGCAGCCTAATTTAAGTATTTTTTGGAAATAAAAAGTACTAGGAATAAATGTAAATACCAAAGTGGTAACATTGAAAGAAAGTTAGTTTCCACCTTCACCTTTTTACCAAATTTAAGAGAATTGTGATTGTGATTTTCAAAAAATACTTGTTTTTAATATATTGTTATAATAAATATTTTGTCTCATAATCAACAAAAATAAAGCTGCTGTACAGAGACTTTTTGACTATGCGTATATAAAAATTAATGAATCGCACAATGCGTCGATCGTATGGGGAAAGTGGACAAAATTCTATTTTCCGTAGTTAAGTTGATTTTTAGTAGCAAAATTGTTTTAAATGCAATAATTAATGAGTTTCTCCAAATATCCGTCATATTTACGCCCCCTGCCACGCCCACTTCTAAATATCGATTATATCTCAAGATCGACTTGAACAATTTTATTGAAAATTGTGGATTTGATTTTGTAGCTAAGTTTAGAAGCACAGAAAAGTCTAATCCACCCACTGACACCCCCACTTTTAAAGATTTTGTTACAACATACATTGTTCAAAAATATATTTTTTAAAACTTTAAAACAAAAACAAAAGACAAGAAAAATAAAAACAAAAAATAAATATTTCAAACATATACATATGTATGTGTGTATTTATTTAAATTACAATTATCCGAATCCGAGTCAGATTGTTCAATATCTTTAAAACTAGAAGTAAAAGAAGGCGAAGAGGTATCATTGCATTCGCTTGTTTGGAGATATTGAGCAATTTCCTCTTGATCTTCCTTACATAATCTCAACTTCTTTTTCTAAGATTAGAAAATAAAGAATCGGACCTGAGAAGCAAGATCGTCAAAATGTCTTGGTTAGTGTTAACACGCGATGACTTTCTTGCGTGACCAAGTCGATTTTTTCGGAATTTCTTATGTGTTGCTTCAAGCGCTTCTTCGGACAGTAAAGACGATATAATGTCTGGCCCATGAATTAAAAGTTTATGCACACTTATTGCCATGTAGTACCAACTGTAAAGCTCTAAATATAATTACTTTACTTCAGCGAGTAATACAGAGAATTGACTTATATCAATAGTAAGTCCTGAAGCCAAAACTCCCAAGACTATTGAAAATTTGTAAGTAAGTAAGTAAGTAAGTTATTCATTTATTTACATATCAATATAAAAAATACAATACAAATTATGAATTTAAGAGCTATGGCTAAGCCGTTCATCAATTCCTGTAATTTCCGCCGTTAACTGGGAGTTCTTGAAAAATCTCCTTGCCGTATTGCATCATTTTTCGAACCGAAACCAATTGTGTCTTAAACATGGTTTGAATTTGTTTTTTTCTTTCATCAAACACTTTCTTGTTTTCGGAGTCTTTTCCAACCCGCCATGATTTAAATGGAAGTCTGTACGCTATATGCAACAAGCATTCGAAATATTTTATCCATGAATGAAGAGTGGATAAACCAAATCGGAAGTTTTCTTTAATTACTGGTTTTTCATGCACTTGCACCAAATTCATTTCCTTAGGAGTTGCTCCACAAAGAAAACATTTTGATGCACAATTGGTGTTTAATAAAATGTTGCATATGCTCCCATCAACCATTGTAAATATCAACTTAAATGAAATGTTTAAACTATAGCCGTTTTTGGTTATGGTCTTGGGAGTGAGTTGTTCTATAAGAAGGAAACAAAATAAATATTTTTGCTACTGAAAAACTGATCATAAACAAATTTAACGATCTGAGATTTCATTTTGGTTTCCTCATTTCTTACAAATTCTCTGGGCATTCCTTAATGAACATGAACTTAATCGGACGGCAAAACATAGTTGAGGAAGATCGAAGATTTTTCCATAACTCCACACCAATACTTTCTTCAACCAATTTTAAAGGCGATAATGTTATCAAAAAAAGATACTCATCCGTGTTTTTCGAATCGGAAAAAAACTTGTATATATTGGCTATGGCCGGAACTTCCGTCAAAGCCCCATTTACATGTGAGAATGGCATGTGTGTCGCCCTTTACTACAGAAATATCGGCAATACGGTCAACAGAGGCAGTGGTTTCCGAAACTTCTCTTTTTTTCGGAAGCATTTGCTTTTTAAAATTTCTCAACTTACTCGTATATAAACTAGGAAATAAATCCTTATGAAAATCGTTAACTACAGTTCTCAATATATTATATTTTTTTTTTTTTTCGGAAAGATCAAGATTTAATTATAGTGCTAACGTATGTATCTTTAAGTGGTAATGTTTTTTCCATCTTACAAGAATCAACTCCATTACCAGAGGAATGTTCGGAAACTTCCGCAGCGAAGCTCAGCTCTTCAGATAAATTGGAGACTAAAAGATTCGTAATTCTTCTTTTTTTCGTCATTATTGACGCATCTAAAAATGGAGTTTGGGGTCTGCCCTGACTAGTTTGTGGTCCATCATTAGACGATGTACTCTGTAAGTGATTTAAAATGCTGACAGGAAGTGTAAAATTATTATTAAGCCAAGCCTCGTGTCGCTTCTTGAAAAGATTATTATTCCTTGAACATAGCTTCCATTTCCGTTCCAAGTTGCCATCAAAGTTTTTAATTTTGGACCTTAAATTATTTTTTATTGTAACGGGACAATTATTTACCCTTAAGTCAGTCAAAATTGAAGTTAAAATATTTTCAATTCTCGATTTTTTTGGTCGAAAGAAATCCATTTTTCATACATTTGTTGATTTTAATGGTTGGACTTTGACATACAAAAAGTTGAATTTTTTAAAGGTTAGCAAAAAGTAGCATGAAAACTTTGCTTTTCCGCAAAGTTAAATGCTAATACGACATATCTACAGGGTGGAGCGTGGTTACTTCCTTATTTTAAAAAATCATAACACAAAACGTATTGGCAATATTGATTTAATAAGTTTTTCTGTGTATAAAAGTACATTTAAAGTTTTATTTTATTCGGTCTTAAAAACGACATCTCGTAGGTGGCCACCGTTCTCATCAATGCACTGAGATAGTCGGAATTTGAAATTGTTTTCCACTTTTTCCAGCATATCTGTGCTTATGTCGGCGATAGCAGCACGAATATTATTTTTAAGATGACGAAGGGTCTTTGGACGAATAGTGTATACCAACGATTTAAGGTAGCCCCACAGGAAAAAATCACATGGGGCTAAATCTGGCAATCGTGCTGGCCACTGAAGATCGCCTCTAAGAGAGATGAGCCGTTCGGGGAAGTGTTCACGCAAAATATTCATTGACCTTCTTGCTGTGTGAGCTGTGGCGCCATCCTGTTGAAACCACACTTCCCCTACATTCTTTTCTTCAAGTTTGGGCAGAAAAAATCCACAATCATGTTTTGTTAGTTCACAAATCCTGAAATATGGAAATGTGCCTCGTCACTAAAGAAAACAAGGGCGTCCTGAGGCAGGTTTTCGAGGAAGGCTTCACATGCATTTTTTTCGCGCAACATAATCGCGTGAATTAAGTTGCACCACTGCCAATTTGTATGGGTGAAAATTAAGTTCCTTATGAAGAATTCGTCTCACTGTGCGACTAGAAATCCCTAAAGCAGCCGAATGTTTGTGTGCAGATCGCCTAGGGGATTTCAAAATCGCCGCCCTTACCCTTTTGATGTTTTCTGGCGTCCTGACGGTTCTGGAAGGTCCATTATGTTTCTTCTGCACACTACCGGTATCCCTGAACGTGTCCACCCACAAACAAATCAATTTCCGATCAGGTACACGACCTGCAAGTGCGATATTGAAATGGTTTTTGAAAGCACGCTGAATTGCGATGATCGAACGGCTGAAAGAAAAGTAGGCCTTCACGGCGAACGCTCGCTCTTGATCTGTCCACTGCATTGTTGACACTGAACTTGTCATAACGAAAATTTTAGATAACGTGCTTTCGAACAAGCCATAAACCAACGCTCTACTATTAATAGCCGCTCAGTTCCGAGAGTTTCAGACACACGCCCCACCCTGTACTTTCAAAGTTCTTTAAAACTTTGTAAAACTTTTTTCAAAAGCCTAACTTATTCCTTTAAAATAGGTGTTTTTTTAATTATTTCCCTAAAACCACAAATTACTTCAAAGATTAAATTTAACTAGTCATACCTGTTCTTAACGATTCCATTATTTATTTTAATTGCAAAAAAAATTGTTTTCAATAACTTTTATTTCACCAGCTAAACCAACTCGAGCTAAATCACGATTCACAATGCAACCTTAAACAAAATTACCTTATATGCTCTAAACAATTCCGCTAATCTTTCCATAAAAAAATGCAAACAACAAAAAAATATTGAATAACAGTTAATCAACATGTGCTAGACCTGCATCAGTGTATAATGAAAAAAATTGCATTTTTTTTTTTAATTTTTGTCCACTGGTCAACGCACTGTGCAACAGTGCGAAAAAAATTCAAAAGCGATGCACTATCCCAGAGTAGACTGAACTCTATTAATTTATCAAAGTATGACATTTAATGAAGTTAAACTACATATTTCTAAGTAATTTTCAAATTTGAACTTATTTCGTATATGTATGTTCTGAGCAAATGCCATAAATTTAACATTGTTTGATATTCATTTTGATACCTTAAGTACTGCAGTTTATGAAAGATGAAAAAACTGCCCGTATTGCAGTCTTTTCAAAATCACAACATTTAAAAAGTAATAAGAACCCAGGCTACATCTTAATACGAATATGTATATTTTATATTTAGAATCAAGGACTTTCCTATTGAAATCAACAAGAGAAGAAAGGTTACAGTTACCCTTTGGCTCTTTTTCGTGTCGTTCGGTCGGTCATCATAAGGAATGTTTATTTTGACAAGCACAGCATAAAAATTAAACCGTAAAGTCTCTGGTCGTCGTTGTATATAGAAAGTTCCACTTATCAGATATGCACTTCAAAGTTGATGAAAAGGTCCCTTATATGACCTGAAATGTGTACACAATACCCATATTCCTATACGAAAAGTACATACATTTGTATGTACGTAAGAGACCTAGAGTAAAGGTCCACTTAAGTGTTGATTGGAATACGATCGGGGGATTTGTGTAGCCTTTGCCTTGCAGCTTATAATCACAAACATCTCAGTCTCAGTACAGTACACCATCAGACCAGTGCCAGCGCAGCATCCCTGATACACCAAGCAATCTTATGTGATATTGGAAACAATGTTGATGTTTGTTTTATTTGCCATCACAAGTGTTTGTAATGTAACTTGACGAGGGTCTCACGCCCGTCCGCACTCGTTCACTAGCTTAATATCCATATCTCTATGCTATGCTCTTGGTCGCTATGAAACTCAGCGCGTTTTTATGAGACTTCAATGATGCTGTGACAGTCGGTCGGTCGGTCTGTCGGTATCATTTGGTGTTATAAACATGGATACATTCTGTCACTATATTTTTCTGACACATTCATTCAGGGAATGATCCGTTCTGTAAACGTCCCTTCTTCAATCTTCGCTGTCATTATTCTAGCGCCTTTGAATTCCCACACCATATACAAAATATATTCTCTTCTGTCAACCATACAATATCCTTTTCCTTTTCCGTAAAATATGTTTGCTTTGGGCTAATGCTGGCGAGTTGGTCGCCATTGTTGCGGTTCTTTTGTAAATATACACACATATATAATTTTTCTTTTTATTGCATAAATTGTTTTTATTTTTCGTTCAATATTTTGTGTTGTGACTTTAAGGCTAATCAGAAATAATTTGAAGTGTTAATTTTGTTTTGGATTTTGTAAAGATATTAATTATTGTTTATTCTTTTTTTCATGGACTGATGAAGGAAAGGGGAAATAACGTAAAACAAACAAATATGATATGTTTACTTTAGATGCAATGTACAGTTTTGTGAAAACAAATTGGATAGTGCCTTAAAGACCATAAATTATATTTCTTCAACAGGAAAGAATGAAATACATTATAACAGAGGGAAATTTAATGGATATGTTCTACTCTTTTTTCTTAATTCAGGGTTTCAATGTATGAAGTATTACTGTGAATTTTTTAATAAGGAGAAATATTATCAAATAACAGTATTTGAATTCATAATTTTGCAGTTTAATAATGCAAAAAGTGCTTAAGATAAGGTTTTGTATTTGTCATCTAAGTTTCTCCTAACATTATTTTGCGTAGAGATATTCAAAACATTGCACCAATATTTTAGTACTTTTGTTTAAAGGTAGTATATAACTCTAAGATGGCAAAAACTACTTCATCTAGAGACCATTTGTCAGCTGTCAAGTGATTGTTTTTGAAGTTTAATTTGACATTTGAACTACTTGACGCATGAGAAACGCTTTCAGTTTGTGGAAATCATGAAAATAAAAATCATGGTTCTGTGTGAAATATGTATATGTATTGAATGGATACGTCAATAAACCAAACTGCCGTATTTGGAGTGATCATGTTCCTCAAGTTTATGTCAAGAAACTGACTGTTTGGTAAGCTTTATGATTGGTGGATTGATTGGTCCATAACTTTTCAAAAACGATACTGGCGAGAACTATAATCAAGGGCGGATCCAGACTTTTCATCAGGGGGGGGGGGGGTCCGACACTTAGATGAGTTTTTACACACCGCTTAAAAATGTTCTTTAATGTTTTGTTAAGGAGGCTAACAAAATTTTATAATTGCTAAAATGACAACTTTAGTTATCAAATTATTTTAGAACACTGTTGTCCAGCAAGGTATGGTTAGTTGTACAGAACTGGAAAAAAATACAGAACTTAGTTTAACAAAGGCGGTCTATGAGAGCCAAGATTGCAACAGTTTTCTAAATATGCCATATTTAAGAGCTAAAACACAATAGTTTAAAGGGTTTTTGGTGCATTTCGCGCAGAAATGTAGGAAATTGTTTTTGAAACGTTGCTTTTTTTCCAAAAATAAAATAAACTTTTCTTGTTTCCATTTCTATTAATGCGAAGAACGCTGCAAAAATTCAAAAATCCAGAAAATGAGAGGGAATCTGATACGTAGAAATGTCGGGCTTTTTTTGACATAGTTTTTTCGAACTCAATTTTCGGGAGTCTCTTATTACTATATCGTTATCAATCTGCTTACTCGTATTTTGATCTTAAAGCCGTCAACAAAACTTGAAAATTGTAGAGATAAAAAGGTTTAGTTTTTGAATTCAAGGAAATAGTTGCATTTAAGTAGATACATGATTTCTCTAAAAAATTAAATTAAAAAAAGTAAGTTAGGTAAACAAATAAGTTGGGAAGAAAAGTTTTTGTAGCACTCACAAATTACACGTTTCAAAGCTTTTTTATCAATAGATATGAAACGTTTATTATTTTTTTCACTTAGCCATTAGTTTAACAAAAGTGTCAGATGATTTTTTTTGGGACATTTATATTATTGAAATTCGTGTTTAAATCTTAGTTCTAGAGCATCCAAAGCAAATTCACTTAAAAACTAGATTTATTTAATTTTTTAAGATCTTTTGTATTCAACAGAAAACCAATTTTGAAAGAAATAAAATGCACGACTGGGTCGCTAGAAACTTCTAATTTCTTCCAAAAAGTCTGTTTAAAAATATTTCCTATATTTTAAGATTTAAAAATGTACCTGCAAAATAAGTTTTTCTCAAAAATTTAATTGCCATTTCATTTGTCAAAATTTAAATGCCATTTTATTTGTCAAAAAATCTAGATTAACTTATTTTTTTTTTTTCGAAAATCATGTTAAATTTTAAATTTTGTCTTAAAAATATTTTTGGTATGCACTAAATAAAGAGCTTATAATTATATGTATGTAGATATCGAGTTTTGTAAACAAAATTAGTATTTTTTTAATAATCAAAAAAAAATTACATTTTTGATCATAAAAAATTATCATCAATTTGATCATTGACAAGAGCTTGCACAGAAAGAGAAGAATTTTGAAATCGGTCAATTAGTTCTTGAGAAAACTTAAAAACAAAATAAAGGTTTTTTTAGGGGTACCCTTCTGGAGCAATACGAAAATATGTTTTTCTTGTAGAAAGAAGTCAAATTAAGAACACTAAATTTAGAGAAAGTTTTAGAAAAATTACATTTTTGAACCAAAAAAATTGTATGGGGACTGCTATTATTTTTCGTATTAATAAAATGAAAAAAACGCCTTACACTAATCGGCTGAAAATCTTAATTTCAATCAACACAATTGTTTGGACTGTAGGGGCCAGGAAAGACAGACAGACGGAAGGAATCGGAGTACCCATTTTGTTCGACTTCTCTATCGTCGTAATGTCATATTTGATTAAAAGCTCTAGTTTAAAATTGTTTACTAATGCAAAACTTGCCATACAGTTCCTATATGTCGCAAGTAAAAATCACTTCAATAATCACTATTTATGTGTGTCAAAAAATGTAATCATAAAATTGAAGGCTAGTTTAAGGAATTTAAAGGCAACTTAATATAAAATTGATGATCTCTTATTCAAGGTTTCTTCTTAAGAACCTAAATATTTGCTCTTTTTCTTAGAAATAATTTTTATGAAAATAATTTAAAGCAAGACTAAAGTTTTTTCAAATTCTATATTGAGTAAAAACAAAAGTTTTAGTTGTTTTTGACAGCAAACCACTTTTTGGTGAATGTCGTTAAATTACTAATAAATCTTTAGATGAAATCTTTACTTATACAACTTAACTGTATAAGCTTTGTGGCTCATATGACCACCCCCCTGGATCGTCCATTGGTCAAAAGTTGATAAATTTGTGCTGTCTTTTTGGAATAGGGCTGAATATCCGATTCATATTATGTTCTTGGTACAATCTTCAGTCAAAAGTAATACTTTTAGCAACAAAGTTTAAGGAAGTAAAATACAAATGTTGTTTTCATATACAAAAAATAAATAATTCAATAATAATGGGGGCCATATACATTAACGTAATACGATTAGTTTTGAATTGAAGGGAATTCCTACGAAAAAACAAATAAATTATCTCCCAGGGGGGGTGTCATGACCCCTACGACCCCCCCCCCCCCCCTGAATCCGCCATTGACTGTAATACAGTCAGTAGTGATTTCTATAGGGCCTTACTGACTTTTTTGTTAATCGATTGAGCAATCATAATGTGAAGGAGCTGTGTTTTCAATAATACGTTTGCCAAATTTGACACAGCTTGTGCCATAATTGATTTTTTGGTAACTGTATACTTTGACGCTAAGGACTTGTGAATTGGCCTAACAAATCGTGCGTCTTTATAGCCTTCACGCCAATTAGCTAAGGCGAACCACATTTGCCTCGTTATTGCGGATTTACGGCCACATACTATGTTGGAAAAAGTCATGGAAAATTGGAATTCAATTTTAGACTAAGTCCGCTAGTTTATTTTTCAAATAAAGTAAATTTCATGTAAATTTAAAAAAAATAACCTTTGTTTTCTTTCATTTTAAAGTTCTTCACCATTTACATAAATTGGACTTAAATTCACCATTTGCACTTACGAAGTATGTCGAATAACTATTATTAAACGTTATTTTTCCATTTTGTGGCAAAGTCTAAGTTTCTCGTGATGTCAAAGACGTCATTCTTGGCAAAATAAATGTATTTTAAATATATCGATGTCGAGATTCTTTGATTAATAAAAAAGATTGTATCCCGAACGTTCTCGCATACAAATCCATCAGAAAGCGATATATACGAGTATATGTATATAAAAAATCTTTTGAAACGTCGATAAATGTGAAAATATCTGATTCGACAAATTTGACAACCTAGAACTTGTATGAAAACCTTTTTGAAAGGTTTTTGTAAACAAATATATAATTGTAGAAGTAATAAATTGTTTGAACCTCTCGAAGTTTGAAGTTTTGCAATCAACACTAAAAACTAGCTGCATAACGTATTTTCAAAACTATGAAAGCTTTGAATTTAAGGTTTGCTCAAAAAGTCTTATAAAATCAAACTAAGATTAATAACTAATAAGTATTTCCAGAAACTAAAATACTTTAAATTGTATCTAGAAGACAAAGACTTTTACGTTGCTAAATCAAAATATTATAATTTATTGTTAAGGAATATTTTAAAGTTGTATATTTCAAAAACTTGATAGGATTGAAAAATTTCAAGGTGAGATTCAAATTCACGACAACGTAATCCTTTAAACAAATATTGTTTTGTTAGAAGAAAAAATGTTATGTTGTTGACCAGTGCTATAAATATCTAAAAACAAAGGCCTTGTTTTGAAAAAAAATCAATTTTACTCCTTACAAATAATAGTATTTCCAATGTCAAATTTTCATCTGTTCACAATAGTGTCTTACGTCATCATAGAGTAAATATTTTCAAAGGAACTCAGTACTAATTTCAACTCTATCGGATAATTGCTCTTTCAGTTACAATGTCGACAAAAAGGCTGGAATTGAGAGAATATTATAGAGATCTGGCCTTAAAATTCTTACAGAATGTTCTTGAAAATTACACTATTCTAAAAACCAAACAATTTTACACTGGTTTCTCTATTTTTTCTTCTCTATTAAATTTCACTAATTTTTTAAATTACAATTTTTAATAAATTTTAGTACATATTTTATATTTGTAATAAAACAATTTCTCTTTAATTTCAGGTATGTCTAACATCTTGTCTGTACTAAAAAAAGTAAGTTTTTATAACTTTTATAAATATTTTTAAATGTAGATATAAAATCATACAAAATTAATTACTTTTATTTTCTTTTTATTTTATTACTAGCGGCCCGTCCCGGCTTCGCACGGGTAGACATAAATAGGTACAGATATTTAATACGACCATGAATCACTAAATTAGAAAACATTTTTTTGTCCTATCATTAATACTCTTCGAAGCGTATGCGATGAAAGACATTTTATGGCTAATATTTTTACAAGTTCGGTTGGTTTTAATAGGAATTTCTAATGATTTCTATAGTAATCTAGTACTAAATATAGCCTATGTTACTCAGTGATAATGTAGCTTTCTAATGAAAAAAGAATTATTAAAATCGGTCCAGTACTTTTTGAGTTTATTCGTTACATACAAAAATACAAATCTATCCTCTTTATAACATTAGTGTAGATAAGTTTGACTGAACTTTTAATAGTTTGCAATTAAAAAACCTATAATAGGTACTCAATAAAAAATTAAAATTATACTTAAAACTGAAATCCAAAGTTTTTTAAAGAATCATTCCTCCTCAAAAAGTAAAAATAAAACATGATAAGCAGGGAAGTTTTTCACTTTTGTATCTAAGTACTAAAATACCTTAAATAAACTACTTAGTTGGTATTAAGCACGTTTAATTGTTTTATCGTCTCAATAAATATATCAGAACTCTTACAGCAAAAAAAAAAAAAGAAAAGAGAAACCACCTCCTGTATCATAAATATTTCATTACTTCACTACAAATTCCCATCAAAACACTTAAAATTTATATCATTTTCTTCCGCACAAAACCACTCTAATAAATGGGAAGAAACAAAAAAAAAAGTAATTGAAGGTAACTCTCAGTAATAGGTGCTTTCCTCAAGTACCTACATCCATAACAAAACTATAGATTCTCTCTCTCTCTCTTTTCCTGTATCAGTCGGCACTCAAACACCACTCAAAAAGTCCTTAAAAATTGCACTTTCCCGCACAAAAATTTAGTCCACATAATTCACCTTGTTTGATGTTCCAAAACGAACAAGAAAAACAAAACGGAACTATAAACACTACACGCACTTTAAATTTTAACACTTTCCAAGGAAGAATCCTAGGTGAGGTATAATCGCACCTATACTCATCCTGATTTATAGACCATTCTAAACAAACACATATGATATTGAGCTTCTTTTTTTTTTGGTTCTTTTAAAAGTTGACTAAAGTTTGTTTATTTTTGTTGTTGTTTTTGTACATATTGTTAGCTTTTTAGCAACTCCTTTTTCTGAACTGAAACATCTCTCTTCAATAAACTGCAAAGTTAAAACCCATAAAACCATTCATGGCGAAGTTATTGCGCAATAAGGCACGCTATAAATAAAGTTATTTTAAATTTATTAAGTTATAAACTCTACACGTTTTTTGTTGTTGTTTTGTTGCCTATCGTTGTTGCTGCTATTATTATTGTTGTTTTTTTGGTTAGGTTGTCTATTTTATGTTAACAAAACGAAAACACACAAAATAAAACAAGGACCTATCGTGTCTTAGATCTTCTCAACTCAAAGTCTCTTCACTTCTCCACTTCACTTATAATTCCTAAAAAAAAACCAGAAAAGAAGAAAAAAAAATAGAAAAGGATAATAAAACAACATAACAAGATACTAAAAATGTCGTCCTTTATGTCGGTCGTCGTTGAAGTTGTTGTATAGTCCTATAGTCGTGTAGTCTTTCGTTCCAACATAGGTCCTTGTCATCGTTCTTTCTCTCATCTTTCTCTCGCTCTCTAAATGAGTCATGTCCATGTCCCAATTTACAGTAATTAAACTGCCAAGAACAACACAAAGCACCTAACAAAAATAACAAGGCTAAAAAAGGATAAAAACTTGATTATCTAAAAAATTTAAAATTCAGCTTAAACACCATACCCCCCCCCCCATTAGGATAAAGCACGGCAAAAAAAAAACGAAGAGTACCTTCTTACCTAGTTCTTCGTCCTTCTGATGTTCTACGTTCTACGTTCTATCAAATGTGCCCATGCTACGTATACACTTATAACAACCTCCCTTCCTTGCACACTCAGCCTTCAGCAGCTCTTCAGCGCCGCATGTATTTATAAAGCAAGCAAAGGCTGCGAAGACATAGAAGGCCAGTTGGGTTACGTCTCTTCTTAAATGTCTTAATTGGAGGCAGTCGTCCATGCAGACATGGCTTGGTTTGGTAAACACATAAAAAATGAATAATGAACATGAAATCCTTCCGATAGTAACCAAAGAGCACACAGCATAGTTCTTTATAATTACACAAGCAAAAATAGCAAATGAAAAATTAGCCTTGATGGAAGGTGATGGGTTGGCTAGGGTATGGCTATAGAAGGGCTAAGTGCGGAATGGCTACAAAAAAATTCAAAAAAAAAAAAAGAAAATACAAAAATGAAACCTATTTGCCTTCCCTCGATTCCATTTTGCTATTAGGTAAGGGTAGGGTAGTATCTCGCTTTCAAAAGGATATCCCAATGGTCTTAGAGTCCTTAAGCGATTGCTCAGCAAATTAAAGCTGGCATTTTGGATCTGGCTATACTATACTGTTTGTAGGCTTTCGATGGTGTTTGTGTGTATTGTGTAAATTGTGTACAGCTGATGAAGGCTTTTATCCTGATGGGAATTCTAAGTCATAATCCCCCAATGTAAAGACCGGCCAAGGTATAAATTTTAAGGTATTAGCACAAGGCGAGATTGTTAAATGGAATTTGATTTGTGTAAGCACCTTGTATACGCTTCTATCGTTGTTGGCGTTGGCGTTGCTATTACTGTTATAAGTTTCTGTTGTTGTCGTCGACGAACGACGTCGCTGACAACAATGGGCAAGGCTTTGCGCTTTGAAACCTAATAAATCCTTTAAATTGTGGATTGTCCTATTTCTCACATTCATTTTGACCTCTCTTAGTAGCTTTCTGTGTATTCCTCTAAACGCTCCATACCTACACCAGTAAGTTTATAAATAAAATAACACTGGTAATGGGACAACATTACCCACTAAGAAAAAACATCGAAAAACGAAAAAAAAATCTTTAACAACAACAACAATAACGAGAACAAAAAAACATAGAAAGGAATGTTCATCAAAAGTAATGGTACTCTGCAGGACATTTTATGTCCTTGAACAGTAGGTAAGTAAATTAGAGGAAAGTATCTACTTAGAAAAGTTTTTTTTTTTTCTTTGTTATTTTTCGTTTTTGTTTTTCCTTTTTTTATTTATTTTAACTTTGTCATTAAGGACTCAGGGCATTGTGAATTGAGCCAATTTTAAACTTTTTGGTGATGTTACCTTGCTCACGGATTAAGGGACATTTTACTTTGTGTAAAGAAGCTTATCCTAAATCTTGGATTTGAATTTTGCAAATTTTATCATTCTTTCAACAAAAAAAAGAAAGGAAGAAATTAGGTTGTGTTTTGTGCTCGTTCCTTTCTCAAAAGGAAAGTGAGGGACCTAATGGATATATACACAAACAGACCATGACATATAGCATGTAATTTTTGCAGACTAAAAAAAAAAGAGGCTGGGATGCGACCCAAACTGATAACTTCCCATCCCGTCTGCCGATTTGTCTTGCTTAAAAGTTTGTGTATATGTATCAATTTTTACCAAATTTGCGTACTATTTTTTATAGATTTTATTTTTTCATGAAAAAACGGACTGTTGGATTTTTATAAAAAAATTACTGAATATCGAAAACAATATTTTCTACGCAAAAAAATAAGTTTAAAGGCAATATTTGTGATTTTTGAAAAGCTATACTTGAGTCGAAGGTAAATTTTTACGAAGTTTTAGTATTGTTTTTTTAGGTTTTTATTTTTTGTAAAAAAATGGCAATTCGATTTTTCTCAAAATTTTACTGAATGTTGACAAAAATATTTTTTGAAAGATAAAAGTAGTTTAAAGCCAATATCTCAAAGTTTTGAAAAGATATTTTAGTCGAAAATCAATTTTTACCAACTTTTATTAATTTTTTTTTTGGTTTTCTTTTTAGTAAAAAAACTGTCAATTTGATTTTTCTCAACATTTTTCAGAATTTTGAAAACAATATTTCTTATAAGATGAAATAAGTTTGAAGCCATAATCTCAAGTTTTTAAAAAGATATTTGAGTCGAAAATCAATTTTTACCAACTTTTATTAATTTTTTTTTTAGGTTTTTCTTTTTAGTAAAAAAACTGTCAATAAGATTTTTTTCAAAATTTGACTGAATGTTGACAAAAATATTTTTTGAAAGATAAAAGTAGTTTAAAGCCAATATCTCAAAGTTTTGAAAAGATATTTTAGTCGAAAATCAATTTTTACCAACTTTTATTAATTTTTTTTTTATGTTTTTATTTTTTGTAAAAAAACTGTCAATTTGATTTTTCTCAACATTTTTCAGAATGTTAAAAACAATATTTCTTATAAGATGAAATAAGTTTGAAGCCCTAATCTCAAAGTTTTTGAAAAGATATTTGAGTCGAAATTCAATTTTTACCAACTTTTGTTAAATTTTTTTTTCGGTTTTTAATTTTTTGTAAAAAACCTGTCAATAAGATTTTTTTCAAAATTTGACTGAATGTTGACAACAATATTTTTTGAAAGATAAAAGTAGTTTAAAGCCAATATCTCAAAGTTTTGCAAAGATATTTGCGTCGAAAATCAATTTTTACCAACTTTTATTAATTTTTTTTTTAGGTTTTTATTTTTTGTAAAAAACTGTCAATTCGATTTTTCTCAAAATTTTATCAGATGTCAGAAATATTATTCGTCGTTGCACAAAATTGTTTTGGAGATGAAATCATATTTTAGTCGTCAAATTTTCAAGGTGAAACATTTTTTTTTCAGTTTTTTTTAATTAATAAAAAAAAACGTTACTTGGATTTTTTTCCAAAAATATAATTGTTTTGTATCACGTTACAATATATAATATAAAATTTAATTCAAGTCTCTAGCGTCATTTGTTCATGAGATATTTAGGGTTAACCAAAGTTTTCACCTTTTTTTTAAACTGCTATGGTAAAAAAACCACCCACGCAATTTTCTTGAGAGCCCTTTCTGCATCTTTCTGCCTTATTATCTGTATAACAAAATTTATTTGAAGTCGATATCTCTTCTGGTTCTTGAGCTATGGACGACGAAAAAAACGTCGCGAACGTACGGACGTACGGACATACGGACATACGGACGTACGAACGTACGTACACACGCACGCACAGAAATCTTTCTAAAAATCTTTTATTTCGACTATAGGGACCTTGAAACGTCGAGAAATGTCAAAATTTTCAATTTGACAAATCGGACCCATTACAATAACTTCCTATGGGAAGTTAAAAAACACAAAAAAAATGGAAAACATCTCAGATATTACATTTCAGAACCTTCAGAAAGTAGTTAGCTTATAGCAAGCTTCAAACTACGATCAGAGGCTCATCATAAGTGCATGCGTTAGTTGTTAGTAAGATAATAATACAATTAAAGCCTAACACACGCACAAAATACAAAACATAATTATTAACATTTAACATGAATTATTACAGAACAAGAAAAAATAAAATAAAGACGTTTACGATAGTGGAGCACTGGTTCTAAACAATGATTTTAATCCCACCTTATTCAAATTTAAATCAATCGATGAACAGTTTAAGTTATATAAAATGCTCATTCGACTTAAAGCTTAATTCTTTCCATAGTTAGTTCTATGGAAGTCAATATGTATACAATCAAATGTACGCAGGTGATGAGTTCCGCCTCGGCAATTCAAATGTACACAAGATAGCAAATAAGGTGCATCAATTTCACCACTAATGAGTTGATGAAAAAATACTAAGTCATTATTAACACGCCTTTGATGGAGAGATTGCATTTGAAGAAGCAGAATACGATGTTCATAGGGAGGCAGATCATAAGGATCTTCCCAAGGAAGACCCTTTAGGGCAAAGTGAATGAAATTATGTTGAATTGATTCAATACGTTTTCTATAAATTTCTTAATAAGGAGTCCATACTTGCGATGCATATTCAAGATGAGGACGAACATGGCAATTGTACAAAGAAAGAGTAACATAGGGATCATTGAACTCCTTTGCCCAGCGTTTTATAAAACAAAGCATAGAACTTGCCTTTTTGACAATCAAATTAATGTGATGTGTAAACTCTAAGTTGGAACAGAAATAAACACCTACATAAATCTTTAAATGTGGAGACGCGACAGAGTTTTTGCTGTGATATACAATAATCAAATACACTAACGATTCAATTTTTAGTAAAAGTTATCGTCTGGCATTTTAAAGGGTTGAGTGAAAGGCTATTTTTCCCACACCAAAATGTGAAACTATCAATGTCGGCTTGTAAAATAATACGATCATGGGTGGACTTTATTATTTTAAAAATCTTCATGTCGTCAGCAAAAATGAGTACTTCACTTGAGCGTAGACATGACGATACATCGTTAATAGACAGGATAAACAGAAAAGGGCCAATATGGCTTCCCTGGGGAACACCAGATTGAGCAACAAAAGGTTCAGAAAGACAATTTCTAAATTTTACCTCATAGGATCTGTTTTCAAGGTATGATTTGATCCAAGCTAAGAAAAATGGTGAAAAAACCAAGAGTTTTGAGTTTAAATAAAATAATTCCGTGGCTAAGTTGGTCAAAAGCTTTAGAAAAGTCAGTGTATACACAGTCAACTTCATAACCTTGTTCTAAAGCGTTTGAACATATGTAAGTTTGAGAATGTGAGAAGATTAGTAATAGTAACGGTTGATCTTTTTTTTCACAAAACCATGTTTTTGTTTGCAAATGAGATTTTTACTTAAAAATGCTACACTTTCACCAACAACTTGTTTAAACAATTTAGGAATGCAAGAAAGCTTTGCAATGAGCCTGTAGTTTGTTATATCCGCCTAGTTACCTTTCTTGAAAATTGGTATTAGAAATGACTTCTTCCATATACTGGGAAATTTGCCTGTTTTAAGAGAAAGTTTGAATAAGAACGTAAGGGGTTCAACTAAAGAATTAGTACACTTTTTTAATACTATCGGGGGAATACCATCGGGAACGGCTGAGCAGTCATCATTCGGATAAAAAATCAAGGACCGTACTCTATAGCACAGGGATGTGGCCACAGCTATAGTTTGCGAAAAGGAGGAAGATTATGAAAATATACTTCATCAACTTCTTGAGGGCTATTAACAAATGACTGATGGAAATTTGTTGCGAAAGCGTTACAGATATCAACAGTTTTATCTAACGATAGGTTCTTGTAAGTGAAGTTAACTGGAAAGCCATCTGATTTTTTCTTTAATTTTACAAGTTTCCAAAATTTCTTAAGATTCTCTTTCAAAGAGGTGCCCATATCAGTAACATAGCTAGCGTATAAAAAATTAGAAAGAGACTTAAATTCATTAAAGAATTCAACATAAACAGAGAAGTTGATTGGAGACAGAGTTTTAAGATAATTTTTCCAGGCCTTAATTCTTTTGTTACGAAGTAAACGCAATTCTTTCGTGTACCAAGGGTGGCTAAAGTTTGTATTTCTTGATTTCTTAAAAGGTACATTTTTTTCTAAACAATTATTAAGGATCTTATAAAAAATTGAAACTGCTTCGTCAATATTAGAAAATGCTAAAGTATCAGCAATTCCAGAAATGGTTAAATCTTCAGACAACAACTGGAAATTAGCTCTTCTGAAGTCAAAATTATATAAGCAATCAAAGGAATTACTGTCTTCAGTAAGGTGATTACTTAAGTCAAGAAAAATATCCAAGGGAAGGGGGTGATATTTATCAATATATGCCGTGAAAAATTAAATTATTTAATTTTGACTTTTTTCGTCCTAGAATGCTAGAACGCTAGAATGATAATTCCTTTCTCCTTCCCTTTATTCGATTAAAATATGGCAGAATTTCTATAAATAGTAGGTGGTGGGGGACCTTTTCAATATTTAACTAATTCCTCAACAGCTTGAAATATTTATTTGTATACGATAAAAATGTGGAGTTCAAGCTGTTGTTATATAATCATGCATCCTTCGACATCTACATATGTATATCCTTTTTATGTCCTTTTAAACGGTCTATACATATGATGGCAAGAAAACATATTATTACGACAACGATGACGACGAGCGACAAATCGAAGTTAGGAAAACGAGGGGGAAAAGTGTAAGTTGAATATCATCAGCTATATGCTCCACCCCATCATCATCACATCGCTCCGCGCAGCACCGTTAAATATGGAATAGCTATTTTTGGCAGAAGGTTTATTAGATCAAGGGTATATTATCATTATTATTGGTTATGAGATACATTTCCATCATCAACCTAACCTAAACTAAACCCCTCTGGATATAATGATGGTGTATTACGTCACTCGAATGAAAAACGCCGCCCGTACATACAAAAAAGGGGTTGCTCTTCGATTTTCTTTCCATATTTTTTTTACCAATATGTCATTCATAAAAGCTTAAAAGCAAAACCATTTAAGATTATACAAACATATACTCATTGCATCAGGCTTCATGTACAGTCTTCATGTAGCGGGGATATTATATGGTTCGCTTTCGTACAAGGTTATGAACTATTTTTGTATTATCCTTGATTCAACCTCAAAATAAAATAAAATAATATATTGGGTTGACACTGGGGTATTCAATCAATTTGAAAAACAAGATGAGGTTGCATTTTCAATACAAAAAGAAAAAGATTTGTAAATTTTGGGTACGGGAAAATAACTAAGGGGGTTGATGAGAATTTTTGTTTCTTCATGGCTTTAAAATTTAAACAATTTAAAAATTGCGGTGATTCTGATAAGGAATAATAGGGAAAGACATCAATCTTGATTTTTATGTTATTTGAAATTCAAGTTTTAATATTTTTCAAAAAAGAATGAAGTAATCATTTAAAAGATTTATTAAGAAAAAAGATTCCACAGCAAAATTTTTGAGTTAGAAAATTTGACTGATTCATTTTAAAATACAAATTTTACACTTGAAAACTGTTGGAGTTTTACGCAGTTACTTGCAACAAAATATTTTTTAGTTGAAAAGTGTTTAACAAATTTTATTTCAGAATAGATTTAAACTTGTATACAAAATTACCAGTGATATCAAATTTCGTAAAATAACAAAGAGTTTGTAAGTGAAAAATGCAAAAATTGGATAAGAATGTTTTCCTTACGAGTTTTTTTTTTAAGAATTGAAATAAAATTCAGTGTTCAAATTTGCTGAAAATAAGTAAACGAATTACTACAAAAAAGTCTTACAATTGAAAAGTAAAAATTCATTAGTTTTTAGCTGCACAAACTATTTTTTTAATTTTGTATTAAAAATATTATTAAAATTTGAAAAGCCTCAAGGAGAAATACTTAAAACAATCAACCTGCAAATACAAAATAAAACGTAGTATGGCATGTAACATTGATTGGAATTTTTAACCAATTTTTGTTGCTAAAAAATTTAAATGTTTTCAATAAAGCAAAAACTTAAAAGAAAAGAACTTAATAAAAAGCTACTGCGATATAAAAAATGTAATAGATCTTCACAATAATATTTGGTGCAAAATTGAATAATTTTTTAAACAAAACCTTTACATTATTTTCAATTAAACAATATTTACCAATTACCGGCTGTAGAAATCTTCATAAAATATAAAAATATTCCTGAGCTAAAATAATTGTTTGTTCTTTAAGTTTTCAGGCAGAACAATAATATTCTTGTAGTTTCTTTTATTTAAAAAAAAATATCAAAAATTGAAAATTATTATTTGTTCAATGTTTTAATAACAATAATTGAAATAAAATGCACGACTGAATCGCCCGAACCTACACCTGTATCCAAATAGTCTGTCTAAAAATAGCAGCTATAATTTAAGATTTAAAAATTTACCTACAAAATAATTTTGTCATCAAAAGTTTTAAAGTAATTTGATTTCTTAAATTTTCAGATTTTTTTCTTAAAAATCGTTAGAGCGGTTTCATTAAAATAAATGTTTAAAATATAAACCTTTTCAATTTGCATTTAAAAATATTTTTGGTATGCAGTTATTTAGAATAAATTAATATACATTTTATATTTGATTTTCGTAAAAAAATGTGGACCTATTTTCGAGATATGGAAATTTGAAGAAAAAATAATATTTTTTAGATAAAACTTAATAAAATCTATTGATTCGTTTTTGAGGAAATTCAAATTTTTTATTTTGGACCAACAAATTGTATGGGGGCTACTTTAATTGTAAGTGTAAAAAAAATGAAAAAATGCCTATCGCGAATCTGCATAAGATCAAGACAAATTTTTTCTATTTAAGTATTTTCTGCACATCCTGACATTTCCCAAGTGAGAGTTTCCATTGACCTTGAAAACTCAATAAATATCAAAGTTTTAAATTCTGCAATAACAATAACATTTGAAGTTAAAAAAAAAAACAAATTTAACATTTTATTTTTGACAACTTTATTTCTTTTTCTTCATTTGAACTATCATTTCATTATTTCTTAAGACTTTATAATTTAATAATTAGTTAATTAAATGCGCAACTGGATTACACCAGTTCCCTTCAGTTGTCTGTTTAAAATTATGGAGACATTTAAGACTAAAAAAATATTCCTGCAAAATAAGTTGAAATGCCAATCAATTTCACAAAAACCCCTTTAAAATTTACGTTATGCCATACAAATATATGTACGTTTAATATTTGAATCTTGTTTAATGGTTTTGAAAAAATCAAAAAACAGAAATTTTTTATAATCAAATAATATTAAGACAATATAAGAGCGTTTTCAGAAAAAAAAAATATTTAAATCGGTTCACTATTTCCTGAGAAAATTGAATAGAAAAAAAGAGGCTGGGATGCGCCCACACTGATAACTTCTTATCCCGTCTGTTGATTTTTTTTTTTTTTTTATAATAAGCACACACTCAAGGGGATATAACTACCCTTATTATGCAGATGCACAGTGTGAGCACTAGGAAGAGAAGAGATGCTTAAAAGTTTGTAGGTTTTCGTGTTGGGTTAAAAACGTTGTTAGTTAAATTATTCTTAAAATTTTTAAAATTACCAACAATATTTTTCATATACAGAAATAGTTTAGTATGAAAATCTAGTTTTCTTAAATAGATTTTTAGCGGAAAACAAATTTTTACCAATTTAAGTAGCATTTCTTAAATTTTTACAAGTTGGATGAATGAAATTAATTTGAGAGATATCAAGAATCAAACATCAATTTTACCAAATTTGCGTACTATTTCTTGTAGATTTTATATTTTTATGAAAAAAGGACTGTTTGATTTTTATAAAAAAAACTACTGAACATCGAAAACAATATTTTCTGTGAAATAAAAAAAAGTTTTTAATTTTTACCAAGTTTTAGTATAGTTTTTTTGTTAGGTTTTTATTTTTTGTAAGAAAACTGTAAATTCGATTTTTCTCAAAATTTTAATGAATGTTGACAACAATATTTTTTGAAAGATAAAAGTAGTTTAAAGCCAATATCTCAAAGTTTTGAAAAGATATTTGAGTCGAAAATCAATTTTTACTAACTTTTATTATTTTTCTTGTTTAGGTTTTTATTTTTTGTAAAAAAAACTGTCAATTCGATTTTTTCAAAATTCTTAAGAATGTTGAAAATAATATTTCTTATAGTTTAAAATTAATTAGAAGTCATAATCTCAAATTTTTGAAAAGATATATAAGTCGAAAATCAATTTTTACCAACTTTTGTTAAATTTTCTTTAAAGTTTTTAATTTTTGTAAAAAAACTGTCAATTTGATTTTTCTCAAAATTTTTCCAAATGTTGAAAACAATATTTTTTAAAAGAAAAAAGTAAGCGAATATCTCAAGGTTTTGAAAATATATTTGAGTCGAAAATCAATTTTTACCAACTTTTATTAATTTTTTTGTTTAGGTTTTTATTTTTTGTAAAAAAAACTGTCAATTCGATTTTTCTCAAAATGTGTCCAAATGTTGAAAACAATATTTTTTAAAAGATAAAAGTAGTTTAAAGCGAATATCTTAAGGTTTTGAAAATATATTTGAGTCAAAAATCAATTTTTACCAACTTTTGTTAAATTTTCTTTAAAGTTTTTATTTTTTGTTAAAAAAACTGTCAATTCGATTTTTCTCAAAATTTGTCCAAATATTGAAAACAAGATTTTTTTTAAAGATAAAAGTAGTTGAAAGCCCTAATCTTAAATTTTTGAAAAGATATTTGAGTCGAAATTCAATTTTTACAAAAAAATCAAAATCTTACCAGATGTTAAAAACGTTATTTTTCGTTGCACAAAATTGTTTTGGAGATAAAATCATTTTGTATACGTAAAATTTTCGAGGTGACAAATTTTTTTTTTAGTTTTTTTGATTTATAAAAAAAAAAAACGTTGATTGGATTTTTTTCAAAAAATATACTTGTTTCGTATCACGTCACTATATAAAATTTAATTCAAGTCTCTATCGTTTTTGGTTCATGAGATATTTAGGGTTAATCAAAATGTTCACCTTTTTTTTTAAACTGCTATGGTAAAAAAACGACCCACGCAATTTTCTTGAGAGCCCTTTCTGCATTTTTCTGCCGTATTATCTGTACAACAAAATTTATTTGAAGGCGATATCTCTTCTGGCTCTTGAGATATGGATGACGAAAAACCGTCGCGAACGTACGGACGTACGAACGTACGTACAACGCACGCACAGACATCTTTTTACAAATCTTTTATTTCGACTCTAGGGACCTTGAAACGTCGAGAAATGTCAAAATTTTTAATTTGAGAAATCGGAACCATTACAATAACTTTCTATGGGAAGTTAATAACGGTACCGTACCCTTTTGGAGCACTAAAAAAATAGGTATATTTTTTAAATTGAAAGAAGTTAAATTAAAAAAAAAAATGAGCAAATTTTATAAAAATCTATCGGTCTGTTTTTGAGAAAAAACGAATTTTCGTTTTTTGACGAACATTTTTTAGAGCGGCTACTATTATTTTTGATCTTGAAAAAAAAAATGAAAAAAGAAGTCAAACGCGAATCTGCCTTAAGACTTAATTTTTAAATTTGAACTCAATCTACTTAATGGTTTAAACTGTCATGACTCAGTTGCGAGGACAGATGGACTCACGATGGACCCAATTTTTCGACTTCTTTCCCGAAATGTGATGTTTTATTAAAATCTCAAGTAAGACATTTATTTCGAATGCCATAAAATTAGCTTTTTGACAGTTCCTTTTTTTTTTATTTATTCGAAATGCCATAAAAAGGCAATCATTTTCTTAGTAAACAAATAAATGTTTATACTTACAATAATTTGGTTTTTTTTTTTGATTATTAATTACCAAAAAAAAAGGATCAATTTTAATTTTAAAAATGTTCGTTCAAGTACGCCAAACGATACAAAAAAATCTTCAAAACGTTATTATACATACTTCCTAGCATATACTTTAATTATTTTCTTGTGTTATGTTTGCCATTATATTAACCAAAAAGTTAAAGGACAAGAAAACTCTTCAAATTAAAGGTAAATTGGTAACTTTACCGGCAGCACTATTCAAGAAACTGAAAATAAATGTGGCTCTTGTGCTGTAATTGTAAAAAACTTTTTACAAATTTATCAATTTCTTAATTCTTAAAAAAATTTCAAAATGACATTTGCTCATGCAACTCTAAAACAAAAAACAAAACACATTCTGTTCAAATATAAAATAAAAAAAAGAATTTATTTAATATGCAATATTTTCCAATATTTCAAAAATGTTAAATAAAGTTTTAAATGGTGGTTTCAAAAATTCATTAAGTACTAGATTGTTTTTGATTTTTTCTTATGAACACTATTAAAACTACTACATATTAAATATTATACAAAAATAATACCTCCTACTTAAAATATCCTAAAAATCTCAAGTCCATCAAGTTTAAAGAAAATAATTTAAACGGATTAAGTGCTGTTTGAAGATTGAGGTAACAAGCACATCCTCATAACTTAAGAATCATCTCATTTTAGTTTCAAGTTCGATTTTTTAAAATTCCAAAACTTCCTGTATAATAACTTGTGCCTTTATATCGCTAGAAAAAAAGAACTATAAGAGCTACATCTCCAATTATTTTTCCTTCATTCCGAGCTTCATTCTATTAAAACTTTTGAAATTTGTTTTTGTTTTTTTTTTTTTTTCTACAAATTTATCTCTCCATTTTACAAACTTTTTTATACTTACAAAGATTATGTGTGTAAAAATTGGATACTAAACAAAACAATTTAAAAACTTCTTGTATCTCCCATCTCATTGTATACTCATTTTTAGTCCTTATAAATTTGTATATATATGTTTGTAGTATGTATTTTAGGTACCTACCTGATGCTAACATATATGTATGTAAAACTTTTTGAATGAAACCAAACAATTTGTAGATAAGTTGAGTGGTAAAAAATGTTACCAAGAATGTATACTTAAATGTATCTAGTACCGAACCTATTATAAGATGTAATGTTATCTTCTCTATAACAACCCTTGTAACAATGGAATTACAACCTCCTTCCCCAATATATAGATATCCGGTTTTGTTCCTTATTTTTTATTTTTGCAAACATAACCTAGATAAATTCTTCTGTTGACATCGTCAAAGTATCTATCCCTATATTTGCATCTATCGTTCCATCTATCTTATGTATAGATACATAGCTTAACATGGATATATGTTAGATTGCCACCACTTTCTTGTACTCTGTGGTCTTATCACACTAAAGTAGGGTAGTATAACTAAACCTATCTA
This sequence comes from Eupeodes latifasciatus, assembly GCA_920104205.1. Taxonomy (NCBI): domain Eukaryota; kingdom Metazoa; phylum Arthropoda; class Insecta; order Diptera; family Syrphidae; genus Eupeodes; species Eupeodes latifasciatus. The sequence goes on along the minus strand of OV049925.1, from coordinate 117,544,483 downwards.
TATCTACCTTAACCCTTATTACATGAATGAAATGAAGAAGAAAACATCACACTCTTAAAATAATGTCTAATGGCACAATGACAGTACACGCATGTCGTTGTCGTCGTGTCGTTGTCTACCTTCAGCTACTTCCTATGAAAAAATTGCATGTTTCTTAAAGAAATAGCAATTTTTAATTTATGTTAATTTATCTCTAATTTTAAATCTTCCTTAAAAATGTGTGTCAAGTCGACAAGGACGTTGAACATTTTTCCTTTTCATAGTTTTTAAAAAAAAAAAAAACTTTAACGATACAAATTATCAACGAATTTGTAACTACAAAAAGGTTTTTCCATTCAAAATAGGTGTTATAGGTATGCTAAGATTGTTTCGAGAGTAAATTCGTTCTAGTACTTGGGAATCTAATGATTCTCATCCCTTTTCTGGGTTTAGGTTTTAAGGGATGATCTATGACAGGTAGTTCTAGATATAGTGTACACACCTTGCACCATGATGTTTTTAAAAAGGACATTCTCACTTTTGGTTCTCTCTATTCTTCTTCCAATGAAAAAAGGACGACTTCCAATTCCAATTTTCCCAGATAAAAAGGACCAAATGTGGAAACTATAAATTATGAGGGAGAAGTGAGAGTAAATACAATGTCAGAGAGAAAATGAGATCCAATTTAAAAGGAAATTTAAAATGCGCAATCTCGACGAAAGACTGGATTATTATGAGCGAATATTCTTTTCTTTGAAAAATGAAAAAAGGATAATAGATCGATTTGAGTGAAAATTGAATGGGAAATTTAATTTTTAACTCTTAGCTGGAGTTATTTGTAGCTGTATAGGTGTGTGAAAGTAAAGTTATTGAAAAGTGTACTTGATACTTTTCCTTAGAATGGTTATATTGATGTTGGTCAAGATCAATGCTTAGATTGATTTATTAAAAAAATTTTATTTTTTTATTTTATTGTTATAAATTTCAATTAATATTTATAAATAACTAGCTGACCCGGCGAACTTCATACCGCCTAACAGTCAATGAATGTCGTGTTACTTTTTAGCTGAACTAATTTAGGGTTTGATGAACGTAAAACAATGATACAAAATAATATATCTATATATGTAGATAGAAACAAAAAAATATTTTATTATGATGAATGATGATGAAAACATACATACAGAAAGAGAATAAAAATAAAAAAAATAAAAAATAATAATTAAGTACTTCAAACTCATGTCAGTAAAAAATGATTGAAAACTCGGATTAATTCATTAATAGGATTTTCATTCAAGCACTTTGTGGTAAACGACATTCTTTGTTTTTTGGTCAGGCGCAAGAACAAATAAAGCGGATGGTTTGCCGACACGTGAGCATGCCATGTACAATTGACCATGAGAAAAACATGCATTTTCTAGATTGAGGCCACAAATAGTCCAGGATTGGCCCTGTGATTTGTTGATCGTCATGGCGAAGGCAAGACGAATCGGGAATTGAATTCGTTTAAACTCAAAGGGCATATCCGTTGGGATCAACGGAATCCTTGGAATAAGAACTTGCTCATCTTTAAATTTTCCTTTAAGTATCGACGCGTGAATCGTATTGCTCATCAGTTTTCTTATCACCAAACGCGTTCCATTACACAGTTTTGGTTGGTTTAAATTTCTAAGCATGATGACTACCGAGCCAACTTTAAGCTTTAAATTGTGCGGTGGTAAACCAGGCACATCCAAGGAGTTTAAAAATTCAGTTGTATAATTAGTGGCTTCTTCTTCGTTTGTTACACAGTCGATAGATTTGAATGAATACAGAGTACCTACGATTTGATTTTGAATTATAAAATTGAGGTCATCTACATCTTTAGTTTTAGCGGCCAAAATTGTTCGCTCACTTAACCATTTAGTATTTTTGTGGTTAGCAATGATATCCGGGAATACTTTGTTGATAAGCTCGTCTTTTGATGATACGAAATTGCAAAAATTTGGAGGAAATGAAATCAAACCGCTCGATTTGTCAACAGGAACACGGCCATTACCGATAGTCAGCAATTGCTTCGAGAAATCATCAGCAGATAGATCGTTCAACAATGCAACTCTCATATTTACAGACAGTTGAAGTTTCTTTACATATCGCCACAGATTTGATGCTTTGAGGCAAGCGTTTATTTCGTCGGCAACAGTAGATCTTGGAATGACTGGTAGTGTTTGTCGGAAATCGCCAGATAATAAAATCATAGCACCACCACTGTCAACTACGAAATCATTTCCTTTCACTTTAGTTGTGATAGTTCTACCATTATCATCGGGCGATCGACGCCGATACAATGGATAACCATCGTTGCCTGTAATGGTATCTGCCGTCAATTTTCGTGAATACCATTTGGAACACTTGCCGTCGACCATGCACGGTGATTGTCGGTTGATAGTGCCACACGGTCCATGAATCATTTTCGTGACTACAACATCATGTAGGTCTGGATCGGTTTCAGGAGCAGGAATCTCCGCAAATATGATGTCATCTATTTGATCTGGCCGAATTCTTTCGACTAACCAAATCAGAATGTGAGCATGCGGTAGGCCTCGTTTTTGCCATTCGATTGAATACATCCAGCATCGAGTATTCCCAAAGACGTGTTGCTTAACAATGTAATTCATTAGTGACCGAATTTTTTGCCTGAAAACACGTGCGGTGATGTCGTGTCGATCACTTGATGTTTGTCCGGGAAGCAGCAATTGAATAATTTCTATCCATTTCGGATTACATGTAAATGTAATGAATAGATCTGGCCGACCATAATGACGAACATATGTCATTGCATCTTGCGCATATTCATGCAAATGACGCGGGCTACCTATATATGTCACCGGTAAAATAGTCAATCGACCAACATTTTCTGAATCTCCTTTTGTGCTATTTGCATCGCGTAAATGGATATACTCTTCCGAACGCAATTTAGCTTGATTCAACCGAATGAAAGTCAGGCGCTCCGTTTCGATTTTAACGTACATGTCAAACCAATATTGTTGAAGCAGTCGACGAAATCGCAACAAATAATTGTCAGAATTTTCACGAATCATCAAACGATATGCGTAATAATTCATCGAACTAACCTTCTTGGTAGTTTCCTCACCTAAAAGAAATGCAGTAAAAATTGTATTTTAGAACCCGTAATAGGTTAACGACTCTTACAGCTACTCTCTACTAAATTATAAATTACAACTTTTTTTGAGTACTAAAAGCAAATAGAATAAAATGTATGTATATCAAGTTAAAATGAAAACAACAATATTGATCTTACCATTCAATGGATTAATCCTTTTGATATTAAAGTGATATCCATAGTCTCCTTGCCAAAACAACAGCGGGTATTGTCACGCGTCATATGAACGGTGTGTTTCATATATTCTTTGTAGTTGCCCAGTATTGCGCCGTGTAAATACAATATCACGTGTTTCCAAGTTTTCACCAACAATCAGGATTGCCACTTCATCGATTGTTGGAGCATTAAATGTGCGTTCATGTGTTCCAGCTGGTCTTTTATCTGCTCTGATCACAACTTTATAGTCATCACTTGGCATGCGCTCTAAAGCAATCTTGACAGCCTGACCAATGCATGATGCTCATGAAGCATTTGCTGCAGATCATGGAGAATTGCTCTTTTTGTATCTGTGTTGTTCTTCCATATTGCCCATTAAGTATATTTGCAAGAATTTATGTTGTGCATCTTCTATAGGTTGCAATGATCCAATGCGATGGTAATTTCATTGTTTTTAAGATGTATTCTGCTATTCGGGATGGAAACAAATCCAACAACTCAAAAACCATGGAAATCGGTCCAGCCGTTCTCGAGTTATAAGTGTTGTAACAAACACGACTTTCTTTTATATATATAGATTAATTTGCTTTTTAAGAAGATTTAAGTTTTTGTATTCACATAAAACATGAATTTTAAGGTAAAGCTTTAAGATCATCCCGGAAAATTAAGCAAATAGCTAGGTTATTTTATTTCAATTTAATTATTAGGTAAAAATGAGCAACTTTTACAATTAAAACCCATTCCTCAGTTTTAATATTGCTTACTGTTAAAAAAAAAACTCAGACAGACACTAAAAATAGACTTATTTTCTATTTTATGGTTATTGAATTCATGAAAAAAGTTCCTTTTTTTTTAAATTTTGAAACGCAAATATTTTTCAATTTTGACCATGTTCTTAAAAAAAATTATTTAAATCGATAATAAAGGAAATAAAATATGCATACAAAAATATTTTGCAAAAAGAATAAACTGTTCACTGTTTTTCTTACATGATATGAAACAAAAATTAAAACATGAAATTGTGCTGTCTTAATGTCGTTTTTAATTATTTTGTAAAAAATTAACTTCTTAAGAAAAAGATGAAAACAAAATCATTTTTCTTAGATTAATGGTTTTTTGTTTTTTGAATGGAAAGTAATTTTCAAACATAACCTTAAAAATAACCATAACAATTATACAATTACATTTGTAAGTATTATTGTAACAATTACATTTTTTTAGTATAATTGCAATGGCTACAATGTGTTTCCACAACATTTTTATAAAAAGCCTATCACGAGGGACTCCAAACTTAGGGATTTCTTTTATAAAATTTTAAGGTTCTATAAATAAAGCTTTCGACGAAAATTCAAGTTTTTTGATTTTTTTGGAGGTCAATAATTAGATATCCAATTTCCTTGCGCTTGAAACATAAAGCTGGTCACAATAAGGGCCCCCGCAGACTGCAGACTTTTTATCGGCCGATAGTTTGGTCGGCTTCTTAATCAGTATGGAGAGGAATGCATATGCACACACTACAGCGATTCAGTATCGGCCGACAAAAAAGTTTGATGGGCTACCCGATTACATTCAAACTAATTTGTCGGCCAACTATCGGCTGACTGTTTAATCAGTATTGGCGCATACACGCCTGCGAATACATGACGACTAAACAGTCGGCCGAAAGTTCAGTTCGCTCTGTGATTTGGTGTCGTGTGCGTGTATTTTCATTTTCATTGTGCGACCGCTTCAACAGTCAGTTACAAACTAGTTCGAGAATAGTCGGCCGGCTGTTGGATAGTCTGAGCCCTGTTCACCAACCAAACTGTTAAGTTGGCTCGGTGTGCGCACTTTCAGCCCAACCCGACTAAACTATCGGCCGATAAAAAGTCTGCAGTCTGCGGGGCCCTAAAGCAGCTTTCACATGAGCGCGACCAACGAACGACGAATGAATTACAAAATGTAAGTTTATATACGTTTGAAGACATATTTCCACACAAATTCTTAACAAAACGATAGCAATATAGTTTCTATTTAATTTATGATGCATACTTTTACTTTTCAATATCATTATATTAATAAATTTAAGAAAACAAATTTATTCGTCGCGAACAAAATTTTAGTTGATACGAACTGTCAAACTTTATTCGCGTTCCACATCATCGACACTCGCAACGAATAAAAAAATCGCGCGTACTTAACATAAAAAAATAATTCATGTGTTGGTTTCGGTGGTGAATGTCAAACTTTATTCGCGACGAATTAAAAACTCTCATGTGAAAAAAATGTCAAAATCGACGAATATTCGTCCATTCGTTGGTCGTTGGTCGTGCTCATGTGAAAAGTGCTTTAGAGTTCTAACGAAACTGTTGCTAGTCACGATTAGATGTTGTTAAAATTGAAATTTTTATTTTTTTCTGAATATCGATCTTAGTCTTTGAACTTGTTTTTAGTTTTATAAAAAAATTTTGACCTCAAATACTGTATTTGTAAAGGATCTTTTAATAAAGTCTGATACTTAAAAAATGTATTTTTTTTATACTTACAAAAATAATTGTTTCATATTCATAATATGAATGATATTATATATACACTGAGTTACAAAAAAAGTGGCGCACCTTGAAATTTTGCAACATTTTGAAGTAACTTAAACAAATAAACGTTTTTCTGGTAAAGTTTTGTTTATTAACATAAAAGTAAGTCTTTCATGTAAAAAAAAAAAAACGAAAAAATAAGAAGAACTTAGAAATAAACCATAAATTAAGGAAAATAGGCAAAAACTTCACAACTTGGCATTTTACATTTTTTTTTTAAACTAGTCCTTATTTCTTCAATAGTGGGTATTTCCTCCACGAACATCTAATAAAGCTTTGATTCGACTGGGTATACCTTGGATAAGGTTTGTTACGATGGTATCGTCCAAATTTTCCCATTACTCCACTAGGGCAGATCTCAGCCCATTGAGTGTTTCTGGAGGGGCGGGTCGCCTCCTTATCATTTTTCCCAGTAGATCCCAAACGTGTTCGATGGGATTCATATCCGGGCTCATCGCAGGCCAAGCCATTACATCGATATCCTCTTCTTGTAAGTAGTCGGTAACGCACCTAGCAATGTGTGGTCTAGCATTGTCCTGATATTTCGTTTCAAAAAACTCTCAAGGAAGTCACTTTTTAAAAGCAACAAATTTAGAAAATTTTCAAAGACAAAAACACTGTGTTTTCATATGTTTTACTGAGATCAGAGTTATTCTTCAATGAACATAAAAGATTCTTTTTAAAAACGATAATACATAAATATAAAGCTTCATAAAAAATTCACTTTTGAACTGAAACAACAGAGAGGTATGATTGGAAGCTTAGCATTGGTAAAAATACAATATCTAATTTATTCTTTAAAAGTTTTTTTTGACTTTCAATTTTCAGTTATTTTTGTTTTTTTTTTTTTGGTACTTTTTACCAAATTCAAAATATCTTACAGTCATGAAAAAACTAAATAACCTCCAAAATAATTTTATGAAACGAAATATAACGTTTTTGACTATGATTTCTAGAAAAAATTTTAACAAACAATTAAAGTCTTAAAAAAACATTACTTAATTTTTCAAAATTTGTATTTGAAATCGTTAAAGCGGTTTTTTTTGTAAATTAATCTTTTATATATAAAACTTTTCAATTTGAGCTTGCAAATATTTTTAGTATGCAGTTATTTAGTTGGTTATTATGCAGTTTTATATATTTTACACTTAAGAAATGTTGACCCTTTTCTAGATACCAAATTTCGAAAAAAATGTAGATTTTTTTTAATAATCTACACTTCTACACTAATATTATAAAGAAAGATTTGTATTTTTGTATGTAACGAATAAACTCAAAAAGTACTGGACCGATTTTAATAATTATTTTTTCGTTAGAAAGCTACATTATCACTGAGTAACATAGGCTATATTTAGTACTAGATTACTATAAAAATCTTTAGAAAATCCTATTAAAACCAACCGAAGGTGTACAAAAATTAGCCATAAAATGTCTTTTACCGCACACGCTGCGTAGAGTATTAATGATAAGACAAAAAAATGTTTCCTAATTTAGTGATTCATTTTCTATACAGATGGGTCGAATACAAAAGAAGGGGTTGGTGGAGGTGTGTACTCCGAACGACTGAAATTAAGTCTCTCTTTTCGCCTTCCCAATCATTGTAGCGTGTTCCAGGCGGAACTTTTGGCGATAAAAGAAGTCTTGTCCTGGCTTAAAGAAAACGTGATATCAACATCTGATATCCGTATTTTCTCAGACAGTCAGGCCGCTATCAAATCTCTGGACTCTGTCTCTACAAACTCTATAACAGTCCATAACTGTCGATCATCTCTAATGGAGATGGCACAACAGTTTAATATTCACCTTTGCTGGGTGCCGGGCCATAGAGACATACCAGGCAACTGTAAGGCAGATGAACTCGCCAGGAACGGTACAGTACAGCCCATCCTACCACGTTTGGCACGTACTGACATACCAATCGCTACTTGTAAACTGTTGCTAATGCAAGACGCTGTGAGGAGGGTAGGCACCAGGTGGAACAACATCACCACGTGTCAAGTCACAAAAACATCTGGCCAACACTGGATTTAAAACGTTCAAGGTGTTTGCTCTCTCTAAGCAGATCGCATATAAGCTCGGTAATAGGTGTCATAACCGGACACTGTCTAATAGGAAAGCACGCCACGAGATTAGGCGTATTCTCAAATGACTTTTGCAGAAGCTGTATGGACGAGGAAGAGGAAGAAACGGTTCTTCATCTTCTCTGCACATGCCCTGCTCTGGCTCGAAAACGCAAGAATTACCTAGGAGAATTCTTCTTTAACGATCTAAACGATCTAAACCACATCAGCATAATCAGCCTCTCACGTTTCGTAAGGGACTCAAACTGGTCCCATTGAGCTTAGGAGGAAGCCTCAAGATTCATGTGGTACCACAACGGGCCAGAAAACTGGCCTAAGTGTGTCCGTTTCCATCTAGGACAGCCACTATAACCTAACCTAACCTATCCTAGTGATTCATGGTTGTTTTAATTAGCATGCTTATAACTTAAATATCTGTACCTATTTATGTCTACCCGTGCGAAGCCGGGATGGGCCGCTAGTCAAAAATAAATACAATAACGTTTCTGATAACTAAATATTATAAACACAGTATAAGAGCTTGTACACAAAAATTGTATTTAAATCGGTTGATTAATTCTTGAGAAAACTTAAGAACAAAAAAAAAAACGGTTCTATGGGGAGGATACCTCCCTGAAGAAATACATTGATATTTTTTTATTAAAAGAAACGGAATTAAAAAAAATGAGAAAATTAAAAAAAATTAACAAACAAAATTCTATGGGGACTACTGATATTTTTAGTCTTAAAAAAAATAAAAAAAAAACGCCTAACGCGAATAGGCTTAAAACCTTAACTTTCAAATTTAAAGTCAATCTACCAAAAGGTAGATTAGAACATCGATTTCAAATTTGGTTACGAGTGCAATACTTGCCATATAATTTCTATATGTCGCCAGTAAACAGAAAACAGTTTAAACTTTAATTTTTGACTTTTCCGATTCGATTCTTAAAAGTTCCTTAAATAATTTGTACATTTGTATGGGTTAATGGAAAGTTATCATTGTACATAATGTCCCATTTTTTTTTTTAATTTTTTGGATCGTCTTTAATTTCACTGGTATTTTTTTTTTAATTCATTGAGTTATCATTATTTATCAAAATCAGACAGATCTTTTAAAAGGTATGATTTTCCTTTGTATTTTTCGAAAATGGATTTCAATAACATTACTACCTACATATATAATTTTTTACTTTGCACTTAGAAATGACTCTTAGACATCCTGAGTATTAAAAAAAAAGCATAAAATAAGTTGGTTTTTAATTCGATTTCTGTCGTATCGAAGAGTTTCTATGTGCCATGAAATGTTTATATTTTTATGCTACAACATATGCTATATGATTTTAAAAGCAAAATTTGTGTAATTATTAAACAACAAAAGTTTACAAATATTGCTGGAAAGCTATTAACATCAATGTTGAAGCCTAAAACTTTGGCATGTCTTACCATTAAACTAATATCATTAAGGTGAAATATTCATCGAAAAAAAAATCATCTCGACAACACTTGACAATACACTTTTAACTCGCTCAATCAAAGTCTATCGACAAAATATACAACACATAAGACTCATTCCTTGTTCACCATGGGAAATTCGAATATCTTCCATTAAGATACTATATATACCTTTTCTCTGCCATCACAGACCAACAAACTCATACATTATTTCCATTACTGGTGATAATCCTCCCTGGGAATTCTCACACTGCAGGTATACAACAAAAACAAAAACATACCACTCACTCCATATCCTTTCAAAAATATGCTCTCCTTTATTGCAAAAAAAAAAACACACACACAAAACTCATGTGTTTTCAGGGAAATTTTGTACCGTAGAAGTAGATAATACATTTTTTGTTTTGGTGGGCGTTGTATTGATAAATAAAAAATAAAAATAATTACCAATTGAAATAGAAACAAAATTTACTAAATTTATAATTAAAATAATTTTCCACTCTTCTAACCCTGAAAATTGCAAACAAATATACCTTAATTGTGATAATGTGACCCCTTTCAATAAAATACGATACCCTCTTAATCATTCTCATCTTTCATATGAATGAATGAATCGTGGGAATAAATCTATTTGTAGCTCCAAAACTCTTGGTGTTCGTACTTTCAGATACAAAAACAAAAACATAATAAAGGTCGTGGTGAATTTATATATTACTGTTCAAGTACACACACATTCTGCTGGTGCGTAGCGAGAGGAAGTTCACATCACGACAACGACGAACGATAACGACAAAGAGTACAACCCAATTGTGTCTGTTTACCTTCAACTCACAACACACAATATCGTGCGCACAAAAATTAACATCAAAAGAAAGAAGAAAAAGACTTCAAAAACAGGTTCACAAAAATGTCAATTAACCCTTTTTTGGTCCCGTTTTATGTATGACCAGGCGCACTAGCGAGAGTATTACCATAATAATTATCATGCATTTTACTCGAAGAAGACGAAGAATTCCTCAAGAAACAAGTTCTTCTTATTCTCCCCCACAAGAAGACACCATCATAAGAAGCCCTAAAGACCAAAAAAGGTATCTATAAGGTCTGTGTTGTGTTTCTGGGTATCGAGTGGTTTTTTGACTTTTTCTACTTCTTCTTCTTTATTTGGTTGAAGTTTCTTAAGACTTTGAGACCCATATCAGCTTTTAACCGATATCGTGGTGCGCAGCGCACGTGTATTGTGTATCTCTGCCTCCACGGTTAAGGGTCATCTCATTTTTCATCATCATCACTTCTCATTTTACACTTCACCATCAAAAAATTATCACGGAAAATTTCTCTCTCTCTCTTAATCTCAATCTTAGTGTGCTCTCTCTCTATTCTCTTGCTCTCATTTTCCATCTCAAAACTATCAGCTCTAGAAAAAAAGGTACAAATTTCCCTTCCCGAGAAGTGGAATCTGGAAGAAGACCGAGGGTACACTTTTATTCTCTAAAGGAGAATCTTCATCATCATCATCGGCTAAAAATTTTCGTGCCTGGTTCAAAATTTCCCACGCACCAAAAATGTCTGTGTCACGGCAGAGCCAAGCATAATACGGGTTCTTGTGTGGGCTCTCCGGATTTCAACTCTCAGTTGTGTTGTGCCGTTATATTAAACGTCTGTTCGCACGGGACTCTATCGCGGTTGAAGTATTTTTACAAATCATAAATAAAAAAAAAATTATAACACTCCCCCTTAGCAGAGTGGTTATTTAGCAGTGAAAAGGACAATATCAACAAATTCAAAAAAGGTCCTTATTTACTTGAATAATATTTTATAAATTCTATGTTTTATATGAATTTTGATTGTGTGTGAAATGTGTGTGAGTCCTTGCAAGGATATTTCCTATGATTTACTCTGTGAAACCTAAAATAGTAAAAATTTATGTGAATTGTCTTTAGTATATATCCTTGCAGGATATTTTTTTGTTATGTGTGAAAGTTTTTGTCAGAATTAATATTAAAACTTTCTGAACTGTGTCATGAATAAGATTTGTATTTTCTAAAAGTGAATTTGAAAAGAAATTAACTTTCAATATTAACTCTGTTGGATTATCATAAATAGTTGAATGAATGAAGAAGAAGAAAAAAAAAAAAAAAGTCCTTAGAAGACCACACCCGCGCGGGTGCACACGTCGAAAATGTGAAAATTTTCCCAGAGCCACCACCACACCAACGTCACACTTGTTCTTGTTCACCACTTTCACCCAACCACCCCATCGCTCGTCAGCCACTAGCACCATACCTCGGCAGCCACCCACCCATCTACCACCCATTTGCTCGAAAATACCCTCATCTGAACGAAAGAAATTTTTGGCAGGATATTCGACACACGATGTCGAAACAACAACCCCCTGTTGTCCAACTGTTCCTCCAGAACCCATAATCAACCAGCCATCAGGCACAGGCACAGGCACGGGCACTGGAACAGTCACAGCCCAACACAACCCACCCCAATCGTTTGACATTGAGTGTGCCTCGCTCTATGTCGATGTCGGTCGGTCGGGTGGACTCTCACTGGCACTGGCACTTGCATATAGGCACTAACACCAGGGAAAGAGAATGGGGTGCGAAATTCACCATACTGATTTCATTTCATTTCATCAAAAATAAATTCAACTTGAAACTCCCCTGAAAATGGTTCATTCGCAAAAAGGATACGTACGATACACGATATAAGCGATGATGGTCTTTTTAGTTGTTGTGTTGAGTTGAATTTAGTTGATTTGAGTTGAGTTGAGTTAAGACTGAGAGTGGATCCAGTTTTTGGGGCCAAATTCACTTCCAATCGGAATCGGGTTGGGAAATTTTTCGTATTTTGTGTCCTTATTATAGAAAGAGGATGTTTTTCTGTGATACGGGGCTGTTGGTATGTTGGCTGAGATGGCGAATACAATTTTCTGCCTGTGATCTGCTGGATTTAAACGAATATACATTACAAGGAACACACAACACACCAAAAACTCACATTATTCCTACAAATATATTGAAGTTCTATAAAAACTTTTTTTATATTTTTATTTTTGGCTTTTTTGTTGTTCATCATTCTACATTATCCTAGTTAAGGATACAATAAAGAACAGCAGCAGCAGCAGCGCAGTGTGGTGAATTTTGCTCTATTATAATAATTCCTGTGCTGTGTGGTCCTCTGTTCCTGTTTCTGTTCCTGTGTGTCCTGAATATATTTTTCTGTACACAGTTTTTGTGTGTATAAATTTCGTGTGTTGTTAATTATTGATAATTTTCCTTCCTTTTACAACAAATTTGTATCAAATCATAGAACACGAAAAAATCGCATTCTTTGACATGCTTTCGATGGTGGAAAATTTAATTTTCCCCCAAGGACTGCTTTCAAAACATCAGAAAATCATTATTTTTTTTGAAAGAAAATTAAAGTGAAAACGTGTTATTTTTCCTTGGGAAATGTCAAAAAATTGCCTGGGTGTGTTGTGTCAAAGAGTGCGATGTGAGTGTATCAGTTCGCGGCGGCGACGACGACGACAGTGTGTGTGTTTGTGTGTCCTTTAAGGATTTTTCACATCTTCGCAGCTACATATATAACAAATTCCATCCTATGTTATTTTTCTTTCAGAGTTTTTCAACTTAAAGTTTGCTATATTATATCGTCGATATTATATTCTCTCTCTGTAGCTGTAGTATAATATAGGAATAGAATCCTTGAACTTTGACCGATTCGTGAAATTTGAGAGTGTTGTATAGGATAAACATCACAAAAACAAAATACAAAAATAAAATAGAAATAGAAATATATCCTTTTTTAATGTGATTGAAAATATACATATACTTCTAGCCTCTACACAGTTAAGTGCTTCCTCTTGATGAAAAATACCGAAATAAAAATCAATTTATTCCATCAAACCTTCTTCGTATGTACGTATAAAGTAACATAGCATAACGAAAACGACCTAAAACGTGAGTGAAAGTTGAATAGAAAAATTGTATAAAAAGGAAGTAAGAAAAAAGAAAATCCTCCATTTTTCTTCGCAAAAAAAATACAACAAAATATTTTATTTTTTACATATACATATATGTAATTTAAATTCTTAAAAAAAAGAGAGTGTTTTATTATTTTTCGAGAGTCGAGAGTGTGTTTCCTGTTTTTGTTTGAATTTTATTGTTCGGAAATAAAATATATAAAAAAAATAAAACACACGCCCTACACCTACAACTATTTTGAGCAAAAGAGTCCTTCTCCCCATCAGCAGCATCATCACATCGCCCCAAATTCATCTTTGGTTAGATTACTAAAACAAAAAAAAAAAAAACAAAGTAAAAACAACAATATTCAACTTTATACCCTGTGCAACATCAGGAACGAATTTTTTTAACCGACAATCCAACAACAAAGCTGATTTTCTATAAGAGTGGATATGAATATGAAACAAAGGTAGGATTACACATATTTTGTTGTTGTTATTGTTTTTTTTTTTTTTTTAACATTGTATTGTACTTACGTATTGTTGCAAAAATATTTTCTCTTTTGTTTTATTATTTATTCTTTTTGTTTTTGTTTGTTTTTCTTGTTTTTGGTTAGTTTTATAAAAGAGCAGGATAATACAAAAGGATACAGAGGACAATGTTTGCAGCAATTGTGATTGTTTTGTCTGTGTATTTAGGTTTTAATTGCAACGATGACAGCTATAATATACTATAAGTGAAATTATTATGATGTGTGGAATTTTTAATTAAGAAGGATTTCTTTTATTTAAAAGTTATTGTTATGAAAGGATTTGTTAGACATTTTAAATTAAATTTTTACTTAAATGGGAAAAGGAAAAACAGTAGTTTTAAATATTATGCTCTTTAAGTAATGTCAATTGTTTATTTGCAAACTTCACTTGAAATATGTCTTAGAACATTTGAAAAATTACATTTTTTCAACCATAGTTATTCAGTCATTTTTTTTATTAAATAGAAGGGTTTTGTGTGTCTAAGCTTATAGCAATGAAACAACTGAATGAAGTGAAATAATTAACAAATTTCATTTGATTTTGTCAGTAACGAAAAATTACTTTGGTTTTGTCTCAGTCGTTTCTGAGAAAGTCTCAAAAATATCTTTAAATCTTTTTTAATACAGTTATAACTATTATAATACTTGCCCACTGTTTTGTTTAACACTTAGAAAAATAATTTATAGTTGATATTAAAACTTGTAGATATCAGCAGATTGTAAGAAAACTGGTCCAAAATCAATACCTGTAGTTCCTAACTTCAAGATCGATATTTTAATTCAGGGTTTTCTTATACAACACTCTAATTTTAATGTTATTAACTACACATAAATCTTGTTGTTTGCGCAAGCTTACACTCTTGATATGTTGTTAAAAGTCTCCAAAATCTATTTTGTACTGATACGTTCGAAATACACTTTTTCATCTACCTAGCATATCCCAAAAAATAATTAAGAGAGATATATTTAAATCATTTAGTGACAACAAGGCCTTTCTGTAATAGTGTAAATTAAAATTTAAAAACATTAGTAATTAAAAGTAAGGTGTTTTTCATATCAAATTATTTCTAGACTCTACTGTTTTGATATTGAAATACATTATGAAATAATTTTGTTCATGTGATTAAAATATCGTATATATTTTAAAATCAATTTAAATTGTAGTGATTGATATCTTTAAGCCTTTTTTTATTTGAATAACTACTAAGAATGGCTCAAGTTCAAAATAATTTTTCAGAAGTAAAACAAGTAATTATTCGTTTAGATTAGTATCAACACTTTTATAATTAGTAATCTATTTGTTCTTTTATTCTTAATAATAAGGTTTAATGAGTATTTTAATTATAGTTCAAATTATCTGAAACAGCTCACTGCAAATCAATTCGGATTTCTTTAAGAAAATGATCAAAGATCATGAGACAAAAATTCTATTCCTTATAAGACATATTATATAATAATCAATGAACTTACTCCAGGTAACTTTTATTTATTCAACTTTTCAACTTTATACATTATTTCATTTTTAACTTCCCATAGAAAGTTATTGTAATGGGTCCGATTTGTCAAATTGAAAATTTTGACATTTCTCGACGTTTCAAGGTCCCTAGAGTCGAAATAAAAGATTTTTAGAAAGATGTCTGTGCGTGCGTGTGTACGTACGTTCGTACGTCCGTACGTCTGTACGTTCGCGACGTTTTTTTCGTTGTCCATAGCTCAAGAACCAGAAGAGATATCGACTTCAAATACATTTTGTTATACAGATAATAAGGCAGAAAGATGCAGAAAGGGCTCTCAAAAAAATTGCGTAGGTGGTTTTTTTACCATAGCAGTTTAAAAAAAGGTGAAAATTTTGGTTAAACTTAAATATCTCATGAACCAATGATGGTAGAGACTTGAATTATAATAATATATATTGTAACGTAATACAAAACAATTATATTTTTGAAAAAAAATCCAAATAACGGTTTTTTTATAAATCAGAAAAACTGAAAAAAAAAATGTGACCTCGAAAATTTTACGACCAACATATGATTTCATCTCCAAAACAATTTTGTGCAACGAAGAATAATGCTTTTGACATCTGATACAATTTTGAGAAAAATCTAATTGACAGTTTTTTTATAAAAAATAAAATCCTAAAAAAAATTACTCATAGTTGGTAAAAATTGAATTTCGACGCAAATATCTTTTAAAAACTTGAGATTAAGGCTTCAAACTTTTTTAATCTTATAAGAAATATTGTTTTCAACATTCTGAAAAATGTTGAGAAAAATCGAATTGACAGTTAAAAAAAAAATAAAAACCTAAAAAAATTAATAAAAGTTGGTAAAAATTGATTTTCGACTCAAATATCTTTTCAAAACTTTGAGATAATGGCTTCTAACTAATTTTAAGAAATATTGTTTTCAACATTAGGAACAATTTTGAGAAAAATCGAATTGACAGTTTTTTTTACCAAAAATAAAAACCTAAAAAAAAACAATACTAAAAGTTGTTAAAAATTTACTTTCGACTCAAATAGCTTTTCAAAAATTATAAATATTGGCGTCAAACTTATTTTATTTCACAGAAAATATTGTTTTCGATATTCATATATATCATTCGATATAAAAATCTAACAGTCCGTTTTTTCATAAAAAAATAAAATCTACAAAAAATAGTACGCAAATTTGGTAAAAATTGATACATATAGACAAACTTTTAAGCAAGACAAATCGACAGACGGGATGGGAAGTTATCAGTGTGGGTCGCATCCCAGCCTCTTTTTAATTTAGTTTTTGAAAAGATCCTTACGCATTTGAAAACATTAAACTTTCACATTATTCATCACTTGATCAAATTGCAAAGATCATACAATGCTCAAATTTATTAATTAACCAAATATTTTACAATTTTAATAACCTCAAGTTAAAAAACATAGTTTTTCAGAAGTTTTAGTCACGTTTTCGACATTTAATGATCTAAAGAATTTAGATAAATAATTTTATAGTGAAAATCATTTTTGATTTCGAATAAAGTGATAAAAAAAAACTCTGGAAATAGCAAAACAAAAAAACGGAACAGGTCCTTTAAATAGTTTCACATATATCTGATAGTTTTGAAAATAGACAGTTTGAGAAACGGGATAGATTTTTGTTATTTTATCTTTAAAATATTGAAGAATGCATATATGATATAAAATAAATAAATTGGGTGGCGCAACAGTCCGTTGAGAACTAGGGCTTAGTGACTTACAACTCTCAACCATTTCTGTGTGCGAGTAAAGTTGTAAGGGTGGAGGGAACCTACAGTCTTAAACCGAATCCGAACGCCTAATTTGAGAAAGCACTTTTCATGACAAGAGTTACTCTTGGAGAATTTGTCAATTCCTCACAAGAGGCAGTGCAGTACCCGTGAAAAAAAAACTTTAGATGTAATAGGCAGGATCTAACCCAAGACCTCTGGCATGACAGTCCAACGCACTAACCATCTTGCCACGGGTACTACGCATATATGATATATTCTTTCAAAAACGCAAGTAATTTTTATCAAAGATTTGAAATTTGAACCAATATAACATGTAATTCATATTTAAAAAATATGTATTTGAATAAAGTTAAAACAATTACCAAAAACATTTCTAAATGTACCTAAAGCCATATACATACATTATACTAATACTGAATTTTTAAAATGTTTGTACCTATTTATATATATATTCCTTATTTTCATTTGGCTTTGAAAACATTTTATCAATAATACTTGCACTTATCATCACACAATTATTTTAAACGAATTTTAGCTACCAATAATCGTTTACGCACCCCAAAATTTTTAAAATAACGGGTGATTTTTTAAGAGCTTGAGAACTTTAAAAAAAAAAAACGCATAAAATTTGCAAAATCTCATCGATTCTTTATTTGAAACGTTAGATTGGTCCATGACATTTACTTTTTGAAGATAATTTCATTTAAATGTTGACCGCGGCTGCGTTTTCCCTCAAAATGGCCATAGAATCGCGAGCTGTGTGGCATGTAGCGCCATCTTGTTGAAACCACATGTCAACCAAGTTCAGTTCTTCCATTTTTGGCAACAAAAAGTTTGTTAGCATTGAACGATAGCGATCGCCATTCACCGTAACGTTGCGTCCAACAGCATCTTTGAAAAAATACGGTCCAATGATTCCACCAGCGTACAAACCACACCAAACAGTGCATTTTTCGGGATGCATGGACAGTTCTTGAACGGCTTCTGGTTGCTCTTCACTCCAAATGCGGCAATTTTGCTTATTTACGTAGCCATTCAACCAGAAATGAGCCTCATCGCTGAACAAAATTTGTCGATAAAACACACACAAAACACATTTCGAACCGAACACTGATTTTGGTAATAAAATTCAATGATTTGCAAGCGTTGCTCGTTAGTAAGTCTATTCATGATGAAATGTCAAAGCATTCTGAGCATCTTTCTCTTTGACACCATGTCTGAAATCCCGCGTGATCTGTCAAATACTAATGCATGAAAATCCTAACCTCAAAAAAATCACCCATTACAAGAAATATAGACTTTTATTTTTTTTTTTAATTTTGTCAAGGTTATTTAACTTTGCTTCCCGTGAATTTTTTGAAATAACTCATATCCTTGATTTTTTTGTAGATCAATCTTTTTTCTAGAGTTTACTTAAAATTTTGAAAATTTTGAACTAACTTCTCGGAATTTTTTAAATTCAACACGCAAACCAAGCCTTTTTTTACTTAGGTATACAACATCAAGGTTAGGTTTTTCCTAATTATATTTTTAAAAGGATGATGGAATTAAAATTTCTCTTTTGAAGCTATTGTATTCATTCTGATATGCCAAATCGAAGATTTTGAAATTCCTCAACGTTTCAAATATCGCCATGAGATCCAGCGATTTCTGTGTATGCGTGTGTTGTGTACGCACTTTCGTACGTCTGTACTACCGTACGGCTTTATTTCAAGACTTTAGGGAGACATCGACTTGAAATAATTTTTTTTTTAACATATACGAGTACTAATATCAAGATGTTAAGAAAGGACTTTCAATAAAACCCCGAATACGAACAATACGAACATAAAAACCTACCAAATACTACACAAAATTAATTTAGTTTCCATAATGTTTCCCCAAAAAAAAGCTAAAGCTGCAATTAATTGCAGACTTTTCGCCATGCCTTAACTAAAAATTTGGATTATTTCAAAAAAATCATCTCTTGGAAATGCGCCAATGAAAGATTTCAGTATGGGCCTTATTGTAGCATCTTTTTCACATTTCGATATGTTTCTTAAAATTTCAACTTTCTTAAAAGTCCTACATAAATGTTTGCTAAGGAAAGAAATTGTTATGTTTTGAGTGTTCTTTATACGTATTTATTTAGAATGATGAGAAAAATAATTGAGTCAATAATAATTTGATTAAATAAAATACTTCTTAAAAAATTGAATTCTTCTAAAACATTGTTTTATTCATCTATTACTTCGAGACTCAATTGAATTTTTGTCAGCTATGTACTTAATTGAATTTGATTTTACCAAAACGTTATAAGTGACAAAAACAAGTTTTTATTAAAAGAAAATTTCTAAAAAACTTAGACGCAAAGAAAAATTGAAAAATACTCTGAAATCACAGTATACAAAGCTACTATTAGGAACGCTAAAAATTAAGTTTTTGAAGCAAATGGATTCACTTATAACAATGTTTGCTTTTTAATACGAGTACTTTTTCAAATTGATTTCCCATGTTGTTGTTTTAGTATTATTAATAGGTCAAAACTTTGTTTTACATATTTTGTCATTTAACTCTTTTTTGAAAATTAAAGTAAGAGCAATCGATAACAATGTAAATATTTTAACAGATTCATATATTTTGTATTTTTTTTAAATTATTTTCTGAAATTGAATACAATTATTGCATTAGGTTTATTTTTGTAATACAATAGAAAATACAATAAATTTCAATATGAGATAAGAAATACTGTCTCTCTTATCTGTAAAAATTGGTAGGTGAATTCATTGCAATGAAATATAGAAAACATAAATCAGTAGATAATTTCCGAACTTTAGCCGTTATTTTTATTATTTTTTTTTATAATTTATAGAAATGTTTACAAAATGAAAATTGTTCACTGACTTTCATTTAAGTTAGAATCATATAACACTTCGAGTTAATAGTATTTAAAGGCTTATCTATCAAGAAAATTTCGGAATTTATGTTTTTGTTTGAATTACAAAATATTTATACATGAATTCAAGATCAAAACATTGAAGAGTTACCTTAAATTCTTTGGGGTTTATCGGTTCTTAAACTGTCAAACAAAATTAAGAAATTACGTTAACCACGTTGTTGAGAACTTTTAACGCCTCTTAATAGTATCTCTAATATTAATGTACCAATAAGCAGTAAGTACCTACCATTTACCTGAAATCATTCTACGATCACATAATTTCATAAATAATTCTTCCAAAATCATAAATGTTAAAAAACAAGCATAACACAGAAAAAAGGTCTCCATAGCCTTCAAAATTAACAAAAGATGAAGTCACCTTATTGCGCTACTTCTTCAAATAGAAAAATTAACTTGATTCACTTTGATCATTTCAGCAGATATAGCTAACATAGGTGTAAATATATATATATATACCTGCGTGCAAGCCTACACCCTTTTTCTTTGTCATAATTATGTGTTGAAAAATACAAAATATTTTGCTGTAATTGTACGCATTTCTTTCATTAAAATTTAGGTAGATAGATATAGGTTAGGAGTTTGAGAATTACCCAAAAACAATAAGAGCCAATAAACATTAAAATAAGAAACTTGCGATGAAAAGGTAAAAGTAGAAATGATATGCAGTTTTCTTTATACCTATACCTAGAAAATCTTTACATCTTCCTAATATGACTTTATAAATCTCTGCTCAAATTAGATTTGGTTCGAATTTGGATTCAAATTCATATTCAATTTCGACTTCAACTTCAACTACAGCATCGGTCACACCCCAAATTCTTCTTTTCTTGTCATGCGTTTGTCTAAGCCTCTAAATGGAAACTATACCTGCCTACCTATCTACCTTTGACTCTGGTAACTACGATTTGTTTTATTTATTTTTTCGTTTTGATTTTTTTGTTTTTATTCATAACAAAAATGCACATAGGCCCACTCAAAGGGCCAACTTCACATCAACATCATCTATCTACCTGTCTACCTGTGCCGTATCTATCTATTCTTTGTCAGGTTACCCAGAGATAGTTTTTCTTTTCATCTTGTGTATCTTTTTTTTTGTGTGATGTTTTGTTCTTCATCTCTCTTCAATTTGGACCCAAAGTTCACAGATAGATATGTAGGTACTAGGTAGCCCTGCGGTGAGGCTAGGTGTCTGTCTGTCCAGCTCCGAATCTGAGTGCGACTCCGATTCGATCTACAACATGTCATAAATATTGTTAGAGAATGAAGCGGGCTGTGCCTTAATGTGCCTCAATGCCCTGTGCCCTGGCCTTAACTCAGTGCTGTTGCGTTCGCCTCAGCTCTGAAAGTAAAACTTGTTTAACTGGCCTTCTATAAAAATGACTTTTCAAACTGAGTGTGTTTGTGTGTCTATTTTAATAGAGACAGACCCGAATATATATAAAAAGTTTTTCAAAGAGCAATTTTTTTTAATTTAAATGAACTAAACTCTTTTCAAATCTTTTTACCATTAACCTTTTACTTCTTTTTCTGTTTTGTCTAAAATATACCAACAGAGATATTGTATATGAATACAGATGTTTGGCTATTATAAAACTTTTAAGAGTCATCAAAAAAGTTTTTGAACGATGACGATGGATGGTTTTTGGGAAGTTAGGGTTGGGGTTGGTAAAAAAGGCAACACAAAAAAAGGTTGTCAATCAAACCAAAAGCAGCATAGCCTCCATCATCTAAACATCATCCCAACAATGAAAGTAAAAAAAAAAGGAAGAAGAAGAAGAGAGGTGTCATGAACACACAATCCACTTCCCCAACCCCCTCAACCTCAGCACCTTTCCTTTCAAAACCAAAATTGGATATAGATACCAGGGTGGCGCTTTCAAAAAAAAAAGAAATGACAAAAATAAAAATCAAAAGGATAAAATGATGAAAAATTTCAGGTGTTTGGGGAGATGGGTTACAGGGAATGGGATTTGTGTCCCTATTTTGTTGTTGTCCGTTCAACCTGTTTCTGTATATGTATGTGTGGATATTTTTGTCTGTGTATTATGTTGTTATCCTTTTGTCGCTTCGCTTTTTTCGCAATCAATCAACGGATGATTGTGTATAACTCTCTCTGGAATGGTGTCCTGATGCTCTCTGGACTCTGAAGGTCCTTTTGGCCGTCGTCATTGTCGGTCGGTCGGTTGTCCGTTTGCGAAATCCCTTTGGGCAATTTGCCAATGGGTATAAGAGGGTCCTTTATTTTCCTTTATACTACATACATACATACATATGTATATATTCACACTCTTCTCCTCGTCCTTTCTTTATTTTTCTTTTTATTATTATTATTTGTTGCAAGCTATATATATTTATTTACCTGACTGATTTATGATTCTGTTTTATTTTTTTTTTGTTTAATGTTTCTTTTTTGTTGTTGTTAGTGTTTGTTTGATGTTCTATGGTTTATAATAAAGAAATATTTATACACTTTGTACATTTTGTATTCTGAAGTTCATAAAATTTATATAACAGAACATCAGCAATAGCATAACACACACACAAACAAAAAATGCTATAAGCTTATTTTTTATTAATGTTAACAGAGTGCGATTTATCTTAAAGTTTATTTTGTTTGTTTTTTTTTTTATTTATTTATTTGCAAAAAAAGGTAATAATTTTTATTTTTATTTTTTTGGGGCATCTCTTTTAACTCTATGAGTTAGTGAGTTTAATGGAGCTTTTGCTTTATGTTGTGTTAAAGGAATTTGTACGTGCACACGTGTGTAAGGATTACATAACTGACTACCTTTGGGATGTATTACATTTTTATAAGCAATTTAAGTTCTTAAAAAGGTTTTCAATGTACCTAAGTGCGTATGAGATGTCAAAATATATTGTGATGTATAAGGGTTTCATAAATATTGTATGATTTTTCTGGATGAAGTATTTATCATCAGTTATATGAATGTCTGATTTCTGTAAAGAAAACTCGATGGAAGGTACAAAGATGGGTCTTAAAAAGCATAGGGAAAACCCTTAACGGGTCCCAAAAATCCCATTGATTTTTTTTTGTCTGAAAATATTATTTGATCAAAATTTGTAAGATTAATAACTTTTACCTGTCAACATACATACAACAAATGAGTGCTAAGAAAATTAAATGTTCAAAGATAATTTAAATTTCTACTAAAATTTTGCCAGTGTCTATTGAAAAATCAAAAACTTAGCATTCCAAAAATCATTTTAAGAAAGAAGCTACCGTTCTGTACATACAAATGTTAATTAATGTTCAAAAATCAGTGTGATTGTATACAACCTGAAGCAAGGAAATGAATAATTCTAAACAATAGCTATCTTTTTTTTAATATTTTACTTTGTTGAATTTAAAGCCATTATTGTAAGTTACTTAGTTCGATGGTTTTTCTAATTTGAAACTTATTTTCTCTTAACATTTTACTACAGCTTCTTTGAGTTGTGGTTATTTACTAAATCCACGCATTTGACTTCTGATAATTTGTCATTTTAAGCTAATAAATCTGTTCTCCATACTAAGATTTGTTTGTTTTGTTTCTTTGTCACCTTAAACGTGTTCAAATTTTGTTCAAAAAATGTTTTTTATCATTAGTAAGCTTAATTAAAGCTAGTAAATTGCTAAATTTTTAGAGAATTTCTAAATCAATGTTTAAGATGTAGAACAAACCTCTTTTACAAAAAATTAAAATAAATCAAAAAAAAGTGAGTATACGCCCAAGTGTACAATCTGTTTTCTTAAATACTTATAATATGTCCCTTCGGGTTTACATGAATGACAATCTTCTTTTTGTAAAGGAAAGCATAATATTTACAGAATTTGTATTCATTATTTTGTTTCCTTTTCGGATTTTCGAAAACTTTTATAATTTTATTCATTGTTCCCAGTGTGTTCGTTTAATCTTATAGTTATTTGTAAACTCTCTATCCAAGATATTTATTTTAGAGATTAATAAGCCCTTAAAATTATTTCAAAATTTGGCTTCAGCATTAGAATTCGTAGTAGTAGTACCCGTGGCATGATAGTTAATGCGTTGGACTGTCATGCCAGATGTATTGAGTTCAATTCCTGCTTGTGCCAGCTTAAGTTTTTTTCAAGGGTATTGCTTGAATACTTGCTAGAAATAGACAAGTCCTCTAAAAGTAATTCTTGTCATGAAAAGTGCTTTCTCAAATTAGCCGTTCGGATTCGGCATATAAACTGTAGGTCCCTTCCATCTCTGACAACAGTACCTGCACACAGGAATGGTTGAGAGTTGTAAGTCACTATAGGCTCTAGTTCTCAACGGACTGTTGCACCACCCAAATTATTTATCTTTATCAGATTTTTTTTTTTAAATAGTAAAATGGTTTTAATACTATGTATCTTTAAAAAATATTATAAAAATGTTTAAAGTTTTTTTTTTAAGCAATACAAGTAATGACTGAATTTAACTGATTATAGAATTTAAAAAATAAGTTTGGATGAGGCATACAATGAACAATGGGCCCTATATTTTATTCAAGCCAAATTTTGATTTAAAAAACTTTGAATAAAAATGCAATTATTGTCTAGGTATTTACGATGTAAAGCTGATTTAGTATGTTCTAGCATTTTTCAAATTTTTGTAGAAAATTTACATACGTTTGCGGTTAATAAATGTATTTGTTTTTAAGATATTCGGTTTTTCACACAATTACCAATTGTTTATAATATGTTTGAAAGGCATGGTTTAAAAAAAAATGGTCATTGAATTTTTCTTTAAAAAAATTCCACATATCAAAAATGTCCGATTTCGTCAAATTATTCTTATTATTATTTTTGTTTTTTTTTTTTTTTTTCATGGTTTAAGAAAACTGCCAGTTGATTTGTAACTTCCCATAGGAAGTTATTGTAATCGGTCCAATTTGCCGAATTGAAAATTTTGAGAGATGTCTGTTCGTGCATGTGTACGTACGTTCGTAAGTCCGTACCTCTTTACGTGCGTACGTTCGCGAAGTTTTTTTTCGTCGTCCATATCTCAAGAACCAGTAAAGATATCAACTTCAAATAAATTGTGTTATACAGTTGTTAAAAATTGATCTTTGATTTAAATATCTTTTCAAAACTTTGAGATATTGGCTTTAAACTAATTTTATCTTTTGAAAAATATAGTTTTCTACATTCAATGCAAAAAATAAAAATCAAAAAATAAAAACAATTCTAAAACTTGGTAAAAATTTACTTTCGACTCATATATCTTTTCAAAAATTAAAAATATTTACTTCAAACTTAATTTATCTAACAAAAAATATTTTTTTTTCGGCATAAAAATTAAATCTACATAAATGTTGATGTTCGGTTCTCGATATCTCGAAAACAATAGAAGATATTCACTTCAAATTAATTTCATTCATCCAATTTGTATTTGTTTATATATGAAATAAACATTTTTAATAATTGCTTCTAAATTGGTAAATATTGGTTTTCGACTAAAATTCTCGTTAACAAAAGTAGATTTCGAAATCAAACTATTTCATTATAATATGCAAAATATTATTGGTAGCTTTGAAATTTTTAAGAATATTTCAACTGATAACTTTTTTAACAAAACACGAAAACCTGCAAACTTTTAAGCAAGACAAATCGGCAGACGGGATGGGAAGTTATCAGTGTGGGTCGCATCCCAGCCTCTTTTTAAATTTTTACGTTTGACCTAAGAATCCTTCGAAAGTCATTTAATTATTTTTTTTATTTGTACTTGAATACAATTTCGGGAGCCTTTAAAAAAATATTCTGGAAGGAACAATAGCCATCAGAATTTCATCGAAAAAACATTTTCGTTGTGCGGATTTTTTTCTTCAAGAACCTGAAACTCTGTTTTGTAACAAAAACTGTTTACAGTATTTTTTCAGATTTTGTAAACTTTTTCACATGTTCCCATCTCAAAATATTCTAAGCCAGATATTTTATTTTCAGTCCTATTTTGAATAAATTGTTTTTAATTTTTTGAAAAGGAATTACAAAACAAGGAAACTAGTGAAAAATTATTTGGAGTTACTAAAACATTAAA
This sequence comes from Eupeodes latifasciatus, assembly GCA_920104205.1. Classification (NCBI taxonomy): domain Eukaryota; kingdom Metazoa; phylum Arthropoda; class Insecta; order Diptera; family Syrphidae; genus Eupeodes; species Eupeodes latifasciatus. Next base: position 117,518,360 of record OV049925.1, on the reverse strand, counting down.
AACTTTATTTTTATTTGAAACGAATAAATATCTTTTGAAAATCTTTGAAACAATGAAAAGTCTTTTCTAGAATATGCTCTATGTGTTGTTGCCGATTGGTGCCGAAATTATTAAAGAAGTGACAAGTTTGCTAGCAAATAATTTATTCACTTTTATTTTTCTGTTACAAAACTATACTAATTTGGATGTTCTATGAATACATATATTAATTAAGATATTTTTATTGAAAACTTATTGCCTCAACCTCATCGAAGTACTAAAATTTCACTCCCCCCCCCTCATCAAGAGATTTTATAAAATATTATTGCTACACAACACACTGCACAATTTTGAAATAATTTTGAAGTAATAACAGATTCTTAAATTTCAATTATGATTTTCGAATTTGTTTCTCGAATAATCATGCATAACTCATATCAGGGAGGCTCAAGCAAGCATTTTTATTTATAGTGAATTCACCAAAAATTTGTTAAAATTGTAATCCGTTTTCAAAGAAAATTTGTCGATTTCAGAATTTTGAAGCTGACTATAAAACATTATTATTATTATTATTATTATTATTATTTTGTTGAACTATACATAAATGTACAAAACAATACTTAAAAGCTAATAGCTACCAGGGCTTTTAGCTAGAAATGATTAAAATAGTATTTTTGGATGGTATGATGTTTTAAATTTGCCAGCTGTAGGGGGCGATCGGAGTAAGTAAGAGTAAAAAGTCTGATTTACTCCGACCGCCTCCGCAGGGGTTTTTAATAAATAAATGTTAAATACTCTGATGAAGATTTAAACGTTTTAAAATTTTGAAAATATTTTGTATGTTTTGTTTGGAAGGAACCAAAAGGAGATTTCTTAGATTACAGTTAAAAAGTTTATTACAAATTTCATTGATTTTCTGGCAGTCTGTAGTTAATTGGTTGATGGTCAGCTGGATATTGAGTTGGCAGAGGTGGCAAATGGGTGGGGGATCTTTGTTGAGTAGGTGACTGTGGGTGAGCTGGGTGTGTCCATTGTCCAATCCTCAACCTGGTGAAGCATTTGTTCATGATTGCAGGCGTAGAGGTGGGGTGATAACGAGACCAATCTATTATTTTTTGATTATATAAAATGGAGCAAGTCAATTTTAAAATATCGTTTTTGGTAGGTTGGTATATTGATATTGCTAAGTTTCTCTTCCTAGCGGTTATTTTGGCTTCATTGCATTTTACACCGATGTGACCTGGCACCCACAAAATCTTTATCGCTTTTCCAAGTTTGATGACGTTGTCTCTGATTTTGCCGATGTAGGATGATCGATTGTTGACGTTTTCGATGGCGGCTAATGTTGAAAGACTGTCCGTGCATATCACTGTTTTTTTTTTCTTGGATTTGCACGCGTATTGCGTGGCTTTTAAAACCGCTAAGGCTTCGGCTGAGAATACAGAGAAAAATGGTGGTAGCTTTTCTGAAGAAAGTAGATTGTTGTTTGAGTCAACAATTACGAAAGAGGTACTTTTCTCACACTTTGAGCCATCAGTAAAGAGGATATTCCAATTATTTCTGATGAAAGGATTCATTAATTCATGAAAATGCTGCAGATATACCTCTTTCGGAGTTGAATCTTTTTTAAATAGAGCGAGTGCAGTGTTGATGCATTCCTTCGGGCATAGCCAAGGAGGGTTACACTCGATATCTTTTTTTTTAATTTTTGGTTCAATGCCGATTTTTCTCGCATACATTAAAGTTATGTAGAGGGCTGATGGTTTTTTGGTGTCTTTAAGCGTTTAAGGATTTTCGTTGAGTCCAAAAGAATTGGCGAGTCATAGGATTCAAGTATTTTTCCTACAAGTCTTGATGTCTTGTGATCGACAAAAAACCTCCCTCAGCTAACATATTTTTTAATGGACTTTTACTTTAAATAGAAGATAACATTTTACTTAATTTCTATCTTATTAACTTCTAAAAATTATCGACTATGCAAATTGATTTTTTATAAAGTTATTTCAAAACTTTGGATTGAATTTCAAACCAAACTAAAATGAAACTGGTATTCAAATTTAAAAACAAAATTTTTCACAGATCAGTGCTTTCTTAATCAACAAAAAAATCTTACGGAATATCTTTTGAACTATAATTGTGTATGACAATATCCCATTAAAATAAAAATAAATGTTCTTATTTCAAATCGAGAAATATTAACTTTTATGCCTTTACTACCCTTACCCAACTATTATCCCATTTAAAACACAAAAATACAAAATTTTAAACAATTTTAAACTTTCAAAGGCCCTTTTTCAAACCCATTTTCTTCTCTATCTATAACATCGCCAGGAAACAGCTACGAACAAGATTTCCATCCTGATGTAACCTAAATAATCACAAAATATTATATCCCAACTATTTCATATAAAGAAGAAAACAACAAAAATCCAATGATTTCTCTTTGGGATGAGTTTGATATGAAATAAAATTTTCGTGTTCGTTTAAACAATTTAGCCAAAAACAGTAAATTTAAAAACTTGGAAATATTCCATTTTACTCGTATACTATAAAGATACACGTATCTATGTAAGAATTCAAAATTAACGGATATCTGTCCGAAGTTTTCACGTTCTCTCTTAAAACAAACAATAAGAAAACTAATACCCAAACCCAACCCTATATGTAAACTAGTATAATATACAACCCCGCAAGGATATCCTTCTTACAACAATACAACTCGACTTTAGTACCTATACAAAAATATAGCGAAAAAGTTTAACTTGAAGTTATTTTTGTTTTATATTCATGTATAGATATATTTATGTATTTGTTGTTGTTTTTGTTTTTCTTGAGTTTAAGGAAGAACAATAAGAAAAAACAAAAATTAAAGCAAAAGAAAAAAGGAAATAGGACCTTGTTTCAAATAAAAACAAAAGTTAACTATGTGCATAGTTGGTTGGAAATGAAAACTTATAACTCCCATTATTTATTTTCCTTTTAGTTTTAGGTTTTCTTTTCTTTACTGCACTCCTTTTCATATACAAGGACGATTACTACTATACTCGTATACTTAAACTTGTACCAACCGATGCGATGTGCTCCCTGCTGATATGTTAGCTCTAAAAGTTTTTGGATAAAGTTCAGAAAGCAAATATATATCCTGTTTTCATCCCTTTAGTAAAGTATGTTGTGGGGAGAGGTTAGTTTTTGGGGGGAGGGGATGGTTGAATTGAACGGGGTTATAATATTGTTTTTTTTTATTATTTCATCTTCGTCGTCGTCGTTCAGTTGTGTCAAGCTCTTTAGTTCGTCCTTGGTTGAGATATGTTGGTAGTGGTGTATAGCTTCCTTCACGCCCCATGATTATTTTCTTTATTGTTTAAGGTTAGTTTTCGGTATAAGCTCCTTAAGTGGAACATATCCGCCATTTGCCTTCTTGTAATGTTTGAAAATTCAAATACATAGTAACGAAACGAAACGAGAGAGGGCGCTATCATCACATACTTTTGGTTTATCTTTATGCCACGTACTTTCACCTGTGGCGAGTATCTAGTAGTTGAATCAGTAGAGATATCCTGTTATTTTTATTTCACCGCATGTTCCCTCTTCTTTTGATCCTTCCCCATTTCCTCTGTGGATGAAAAGTTTTTCAATATTTTTTCATGAGAGACATCAGGATATGTTTGCGCTTTGGATTTTTGTTTTTCTTTTATTTTATTTTCAAAGTTATCGTCCGTTATCCTATTATCAATTCGATGTGTATCCTGTGAGATAAAATTTAACTGTTTTACTATTTTCGTAGCCGTATATAGTTTTGATAGAAAAACAGGTCCTTTTTTCTGTTTATTATTTTGACCAATAACTGGAACGGAAAAGAATTATAAAAACAACCAAAAAATAGAACTATTAAGTATGTGTGTTTATTGTCCTTTTTATTTGTTTTCGATCTTTGGAAATTTGCCAAATGGAGGAAAAGATAACGTCACAGAGATAACGAATAAATATATGTAGTTTTCCATTTTAGTTCTTGTTTCTTTTTGTCAGTTTCCATAGAGTTTTAAAAAATTGGAGATATTGAGGGATATGAAAGAAGGAAAGCTTTGCTCCCATAATATATTAATATTGAAATTTTTGTTTTTTTTTTTTTTAAGGATATTGAGAACGAGGACTAAATAACAAGCATGAGATAGGATAATAATTTTTTTGATTATTGTGGTAAGGCCAATTTTTGAAGGATTTTTTTTGGGCTTTTTCTTTCTTGATAACGTAAATATTATGTTACTTATGGTTGTTTTTATTGTTTTCGTCAAATAAAAAAAGAAGAACTTTAAAATAAAAAGAAAACAAAATCTTCTAAAAATTAATAAAATTTATTTTATTTTTATTTCATCTTTCTAGAATGGGCATAGGTTAGGTAGTTCTTAAGTTCGATATGCAAAGAAAGCATAAAAAAAGGTTAAAATACATTCATATCCATTTAAACTAGGACGATATTACAGACGAGTGATTAAACGCTAAGTGGAGCGTGATTTGATTTGGTTCATATATAAAACAGCCATCACATCACTTCTGACGTATTAAAACAATACTTAAATATTATGACAAGCTTTGAATATTTTTTTCAAAAAGATTTGATCAAAGAAAAAAAAATGGTTCTAAGATCAAAAGAAATTACTTTCATGCCTGGTTTCACAAGGGTCAGTACGGCTATTTGCGTCTGATTGCAGACAAATAAACCAACTTATAAAAAAGATATGTCTAATTGTTCATGACCCTGTGGCACATAAATAAAGCTGTATTTGGTCAGTGGCATTGGTCTTTGAGGGCAGTTGTGGCTATGCGACTTTAGAAAAACTCACAAGAGAAGATGTGAGAAGGTAACCTTGTACGATATCAGTAAGATGTCTATGTCCTCGAATCTATTGTTCTGCATTTCCAATTTGGTTTGAGCTGTTTCCACTAAAACCACATGTCTATCGTTGGTGGCTTTGTCATCATATTCGGGCCAAAAGAAGTACGTAATCATTAAAATATACATATACCGTTGAATTTTAAATAAATCTTAAAACCTAAATAATTGGATTACTGTAAGTTATTATCGTTCAAAATTAAAAAACGTTGTTTGTTGTTCCCACCTGTCTACTTACAGATTTTCATTATCGTTCTTTTTCGATTAAAATAAGAGTCAGTTTTCAATAGCTCCAAAACCAATTCTTCGAATATAACTCGATGTCGTCTACCTTCAGATTTTGTGTCTAAGCTTACCATATTGTTGTATTTAAAAGGCTTGACGAAAGATTAGTCAAGTTTTCTTATAAATTTTAGCGTCATTTTTAAGAAAACTTGGCTAATCTTGCGTCAAGCCTTTTAAATACACCAGTGGAGTAGTTGACCTGCCAACACCGTGCTTTTCGTCATCTTTGTTTTTGAGACCAGAAGTAGACTTAAATTTATCCAAGACACTGCGAATAGTCCTATTTTTAATACCTCGAAATAGGTGAAAGCATTCGATTTATAATTTCAATTTAAATCTGTCTCTGCACATAAGAAAGAAAAAAACTCAAGACTTATGAAAATGTTCAGTATCAATTTAAAATATCAAAATATTTTATCAAATTTATTTGTCCTTAAAATAAAATAAATTAGGTGGCGCAACAGTCCTTTGAGAACCAAGGCCTAGTGACTTACAACTATCAACCATTCCTGTGTGCGAGTAGTGTTATCAGGGATGGAGGGGACCTACAGTTTTAAGCCGAATTCGAACGTCTAATTTGAGAAAGCACTTTTCATGGCAAGAATTACTCTAGGAGAATTTGTCAATTCCTCGCAAGAGGCAGTACCCGTGAAAAATTTTAGATGGCACAGGCAGCGATTGGCCACTAGCATGACAGTCCAACGCACTAACCATCATGCCACAGTTCTTAATGAAATAAATTCGTATGGAGCTAATATTCTTGAGATTACAAACATCTTCCCTTACACAATATTAATATCAGTTATTGGTAATATCAAGTCATCTGTAAAAGAGCTTAATGTTTAGGTTTAAATTCTTGCACAAATACTCGTACCTAAAAAAGGGATGAAGGTCTTTATACTCAATTCAATGGAATAAAATCCAATGAAATATATAATTTTCCCTTGAAAAGTATCTCAATAAAATAAAATGTCTTTCTAAAAATAAAACAAAATACTTGAAGAAAAGTTTAAAAAAAAAGTAAATGGTACCTAATCTAAAATGAGATTATACGCAAAAATTGTATAATAAAAATAAAAAAAGTTTTGACTCATAAAAAATAAGGTACAAAGATTATTTTATTTCAACACCCTTTTCAACTTTAGAATTAAATTAAACCCATTCTATATATAGGTATAGGTAGATTTTCGAAAAAGAAAAAAATCTTTAACCTACTTACTTTTACCTTTAGCTATATATAGCTTATAGCTGCTACTCACTTATTTTCATGATAAATATCTAATATAATTTATTTTTTTGGTTGAAGAACTTTTTTTTGATCAATATAATACTACTTACTTACTTACTTAAATAAAATAAAATCACAAAATGGTTTGGGGGTTATAGCTATAGACAGTGAGTTTTATCTAAGCAAAAAGGTCCTCCTGGCCTTAAGCGAACAACGTCAACTACAACAACAGCAACAACCAGCAAAAAGGATAAAAATACAATATTCAAGAAAAGAAGAACCCTTTATTTTGACATCACTTAAATTCCCACCCTTTTTTTTCTTATATTTTTCTATACACCTCTATTCACTTCCTTCGATGATAAGAAAATACGAATTAAAGACACAAAAAAAAGGAACAACCTAAGTTACAAAAAAAAAAAAAAGGATATAAACCACCTTACTTCCGTCTTTGATGTATATTGTCATATTACAAAAGAAAGTGATGCGCAATTGACAATAATTATCGGCTTCACTTCGTCTTATTCCATAATCGTCATCTTTATGATCATCATCTTCATCATTATCATTATGTTGCTCCACTCTGCCGCCCCGCCGAGCCACCACCGCCGCCGAGCCACCACCGCCTCGACACACACTGCGCCGCCTCGGTTTGTTGCCTAAAAGCAAATCTCATGAAATCCATAAAAACCCATTATCCTTTTCAGTCGAGTGCGTTCTGGTGTCATAAAAGAGGAAAAAAACCATTAATTAAAACGAGAAAATCCCTCCGTTCAGGTTTTTTTCCCACAGTAATTTTATTTTTATTTTGTTTTATACTTTGCTCCGCGACATGATGACAGCACTGGAGGCTGCCAAGGTGTATATGGAGTATTAAAAATATCACAAAAACAAAAATCCCATAGAGAGAAATCATGATACAGCATAAAATACGGACGTGTTTTTTAAAGGACATTACAATGTTCACAGTGATGTTTCTATATTTTTATTTTTATTTTTCTCCACATTTTATTCCCTTTGAATTATCTCTTTCTGGTGGTCCTGTTTCTTTCGCTCTTCATTCTGACATTATGATCATAAAACTAATTTAAAAAAGGACGACTTTAGATATATTCAAAGGTACGGGATAAAAATGAACAGGTAGGACAAAATTCGCCCTACTTAATTCCGATGAACACTTCCGGTACCTATATATCTTTAAAATGGTATAATAATTTATTATTTGCACTAATACATGTGAAAAAAGGTACAAAAAAAAAACACACACACAATTTTCTTTTCATTTCCCATACTATATCATAGTCACAGAGCACAGATTGTGTCCTTCTTATCTGTTTTCGTATATTTTTGTTCTGATGCTTCGCTCTTTACCTTGCTTAAATAAATGATGGAAACAAATTGAGAAAACAAAAGCTTCAAGCAAAAATATTAAAACTTGGTCGGTGATGTTTTTCAACATCCACTTTTCATCCTGAAATCTTTCTACTTATAAATTTGTTTAAGGATATACCTTAACTATCTAAATATAACTGGAGAAACGTCAACATCGTATCATATGTCCTGTGGTTGGGTTATGGTTCTGGTTTTCAAGCAATCCATTTATATCTCACTCAGAAAGCTGTGGCAATTTTGGTTAAACTAAAATAATCCTTCTTCAACCCTCTTTTCTATATTCACAATGTTTGTTTTTTGAAATATAAATGGAAATACAAATATAGAAGATTTTTAAACAAGAAATAGAATTTAGTAATAAAATAAAAGTTAAGGATTTCGTTCTTTGGAACTTTAAAATAGTTATATATTTAGATTGAGCTTGGAATGAGAATTCTTTAATGTTTTGCTTGTTTTTCAAAGTCTTAGTAAATATTCGCAAATTTCTTCTCTTCTTTCTTAACTCAAACTTATTTCTTTGATTTAATTTTAAAATTGGTGTCTTTGATTTTTAATTTATCCATTTTAAGTCCAATTTATGATTTAAAGCCAATAAAGGGCGGACAAGTTTGTAAGAATAGCTATGGTTTTGAAAAATTCAACAACTTTAAATTTTAAATATCAAATAAGAAAACTTACTATAAGTTAGATATTAAACTTAGTATAAATAGTTATGATATCCTCAACAGTGTAAAATTTTAAAGTTTAAAAAGTGGATTCCTAAATACACAAAAGTGTTATATCTCCATATTCAAAGAATAAACTTTTTCAATAGGCAAACAAAACTACAGAATTGAATATAAAAAAAGAGGCTGGGATGCGACCCACTCTGATAACTTCCCATCCCGTCTGTCGATTTGGCTTGCTAAAAAGTTTCTCTATATGTATCAATTTTTACCAAATTTGCGTACTACTGACTGTTGAATTTTTATAAAAAAATTACTAAATATCGAAAACAATATTTTCTGTGAAATAAAATAAGTTTGAAGCCAATATTTGTAATTTTTGAAAAGTTGTTTGAGTCGAAAGTAAATTTTTACCAAGTTTTAATATTGTTTTTTTTTAGGTTTTTATTTTTTGTAAAAAAAAAAACTGTCAATTCGATTTTTCTCAAAGTTTTATCGAATGTTGAAAGAATATTTCTTATAAGTTAAAATTAGTTAGAAGCCATTATCTTAAATGTTTGAAAAGATATTTGAGTCGAAAATCAATTTTTAATAACTTTTTTTTAGTTTTTTTTTCGGTTTTTAATTTAAAAAAAAAACTGTAAATTTGATTTATTTCAAAATTTTACTGAATGTTGACAACAATATTTTTTGAAAGATAAAAGTAGTTTAAAGCCAAGAACTCAAAGTTTTGAAAAGATATTTCAGTCGAAAATCAATTTTTACCAACTTTTATTAATTTTTGTTAGGTTTTTATTTTTTGTAAAAAACACTTTCAATTAGATTTTTCTCAAAATTTGATCAGATGTCAAAAACATTATTCTTCATTGTACAAAATTGTTTTGGAGATGAAATCATATTTTAGTCGTAAGATTTTAGAGGTGACAAATTTTTTTTTCAGTTTTTTTGATTTATAAAAAAAAACATTACTTGGATTTTTTTCCAAAAATATAATTGTTTTGTACCACGTTACAACATATATGTACATAATATAAAATTTAATTCAAGTCCCTAGCGTTATTGGTTCATGAGATATTTAGGTTTAACAAACATTTTCACCTTTTTTTAAACTGCTATGGTAAAAAAAAAACCACCCACGCAATTTTCTTGAGATCCCTTTCTACATCTTTCTGCCTTATATTCTGTATAACAAAATTTATTTGATGTCGATATCTCTTCTGGTTCTTGAGCTATGGACAACGAAAAAAACGTCGCGAACGTACGGACGTACTACGTACACACGGACGCACAGATGTCTTTCTAAAAATCTTTTATTTCGGCTCTAAGGACCTTGAAACGTCGAGAAATGTCAAAATTTTCAATTCGACAAATCGGACCTATTACAATAACTTCCTATGGGAAGTTGATAAAAGTCTTAAACATTACTATACGAATTAACAAAAATCTAATATTTACAAAATCTAAGCCACAGAACTGTAAAAGCAGCACTTTAAATACTTCCGATAAAAACTCATGTGCTCAAAATTAAAAAATAAGACAGGAAAATTCAAAAGATAGACTTTAAAATCAAGGACAAGACATAAAGCGTTAAAAATTATAATTTATAAACTATAAATATGTAGGTAGTACGTAAAATTTAAACATTAAATACTCAAAAAGTTTAGTACTTGTATAAAAAAGACAAGAATTATTATCAATGGCAGTTTTTTCAAAACGCAATTGAACTAAAAGACAAAAAACATACAACGTTTAAAGTTCAAACTCAAAATTAGATATTTGTAATAGTCGAAAATTCAAAAATTCTAGTGTCTAGTTTCTTTTGATGGATAAAAAGGTATTCAATAAAAAATCAAACATAAAAATAGACAATTGCTTCAGAAAAATACTTGTCTACAGAAAAGGAGGATAAGATCTAGTTTAACTCTAGTTTACGACTCGAATATCTTGGCAACAAATACAAATATTTTATAAACATTTAAATATGTTTATTTATGAAAATCAATATCTGCAAAAAACTTCACAAATGATTTTCGTTTCAGATATATCGAGAGTAAATGAATACATTGATTTCAAAATTATTCATTTTATGTACATTTTTTTGTTAAAATAATATAATTTTCTCGGAAAAATTCAAGTAGTATTTTTTTGACAAGAAATTAAAACGTTCCAAAAATGCTACCAAAATTGGTTTTCGGTTGAAAATCTCGGGAACAAGAACAGATGTTGAAACCAAACTTATTTCGTTGTACGAAAACTATTGTTGTTAACTTCAAGTACATTTTTTAGAAATTCAGTTAAAAACTTTATTACAAATCACGAAAACCTACAAAATCGAAATCTATTGGGAAATGGGTTTCGACTCAAGTATTTATATGAAAAAATAGAATAATATTGATTTGAAATTTTTGTATCACACACAAAATGTTGCTATAGGGGTATAATTTGAAAACTCTTCTTTTCCACTTTTTAGAATTTTAAGTAAAACGAAAAAAACTATTAAAAGCTGCTAAAATGACATTAGTGATTGGTCGAAAGGCTAAATTTGAAGTTTGGAATAATCTTTATCTATGTCTTTTGGTTTTGAACCTATAAGATGAATCTAAAAATTATAAAAATTCAATTTAATTTGGAAAAGAAGAGTTTTGAAAATTACGATTGGAATAGTTGAGTTTTGATTCAACCTATTTAGGAATAGATGCGGATTTTTGTTTGTATGGGAATAAATGAGTTTTGAATTAAACGACTGAGTAGAATAGTGTAGTTTTGAAAAAAACTTCACTTTTTGAGTACTCAAAAGTATAGGAAGTAACAAGCTTTGATAAATTTTAGCTAAATACATAGACGAGGGCTCTTCTAAGGAACACTTTCTCTTACTTAACTCATTTTTGAAGAGTTTTGAAATTATACCTCTCTTAATATTTTAGTAAACTTTTAATAAAATCGATAAACGGGCATGAAAAGGTTGTATGGGTCTTTATTTTACTTTTTTAGAAAAGAGCTTAAGTAGAAAGAAAATTAAATATATTTGACAAATTACAAATTAAATTTATAATTTTAAACTCCAGTCAAGACTATCAATGAGGTCCCACGATTTGTTTTTATATAAATACCACACTTTTAATATAAAACTATGTCCAGGAGACAATAACTCTTTTATCACTAAAAACGAAGTAATATCTTTGTTTTGGAGATATTAGACATTTGTTTGTGAAATGATCACCTCTTTTAAGTTTTTGAGTATCCATAGAATTAAATATTGATTATGCAATTTTTAAGAGAGTCGAAAGATTATTATAATATATTAAATAAACCTAACTAAAATCAATTTTGACCAACTTTTAATGGTGTTTTTTTTAGGTTTTTTTTTTTTGTAAAAAAATATGTATAACTTTGATTCTTATAAAAATTTTAACTGATGTCAAAAACCTTATTCTTTAATGCTTAAAATTATTTTGTTCTCTAAATATTTGGGGTGGGAATTAAATTAAAGTCGCTGGAGTTATTGAGTCGATAAGTATTTTGTTTCAGCCAAATGTTTCACTTTTTTTTTTAAATATTGATACAGCAAAAAAACACCAATTCAATGCTTTTGAAAGTCGTTTTCGCATCTTTATTATCTTTAAAGAACAGACATCTCTCTGAAAACCTTTTTTATGATTCTAGGGACCTTAAAGTGTCGAGAAATGCCAAAATTCCACATATCGGACCGAGTACAATAACTTCTTATGGGAACTTAATAATGATTTCCGGAAGACGGCAGATAGCCATGTCCGTATTCTTAAGATTATAATTGTATCAACATCGAATCGAAAAAATAAAGAATTTATCTATATCTATCTATCTATCTAATAATGATTTTGGTTGCAATTAAGCTAATAAATATAATACTAATAATATATTAATATAACTTTTTCACCCTGAGCAAATTTCTACCTACATATATACATTCTGGACATCTGTTGAAATAATTAAGGCTAAGCAACTTTCTGAACCTGATATTTGGATTAAAGCCATGATGACTTCTTCTTTTTTTTGAACCCACAGCTGGTATATTAAAACCTTCAACAAAAATGTACTAATTCTGTTTACAGAGCGGCAAATATATAACTACTTACTTGTATTTGTATCTTTTACCGAAATAAGGCTATCACATCAAGTTTTTTAAATATGTTCAAAAAGCTAAGGAAAACAATGTGAAAACCTGTATTTTCATATTTTAAACTTATATTTTAAATCAAAGATTGGATTAAAAATAAGCACTAAAAATTAACTCCAAAACATATTTTAAAAAGCACGAAAGCATTAAATTCAAGGTGTCTTAAATCTTCATATCAAATAAAAATTACTAAAATGATACTAAAATGATTTAAAATCTATTTCGAAAATATACGATTTGTTGTTAGGAACTATTTTTTTATTTACCTACTTTACCTTAGCCTTAAAAATACATTTTTTGATTGTCTTTTTGAACATCTTTAAGGATTTATTTTACAAATCTAATACGATATAACAATTATGAGGCAAGATTCGAATTCAGGACAACTAAATCCTTTAAAAAAATAAAATATCGTATTGTTTGTGGGACATCAGAAAACAAACCTAATTTTGCCGACCAGTCTATTCTATAAGGTCATGCATTTAAATGCAACAAATTCAACCCTCATCTTATACCCTCACTCATAATATATACATATGTATTCAAATTTCATTCCAAATGATTCCATCATCATTCTTGCATCACAAATGCAATCAAAAAGTAATCGATGTTTTATATGTATGTTGGTACGTTGTACCAGAACCGATGTTCAATTTGAATGCATTTCAATTCATTGAACTTAATTTCTTCTTCTCCTTCAAAAAAAAAATAAAAGAAATTCTTCCTTCTTGTTTATAGATATTTGTCTGAATTTGAAAGATATGTATCCTAGCAAAAGGGTTGGCTCTTTTGAGTTGCACTTTGAATTGTCTCTATCAGGATGTTCGACACGAGATGATATCTTTTATATTTTTGATCACTGAATTGCATGCACAAGAAGTGTATCCAAACACCCACACGTTTTAAACATTTATATATGTATATTGTATACAAATATCAGTATCATGCAGGCAGACATCTTATGTATATTTGATTCTTCAAAAACAACAACAACAAAAATAAAATAAAAGAACCAAAACCAGGGTGTTGAAAGTTCCTTTCATTGCTTAAGTGCTTTCGCCTTTCTCTGTTCTTATTTTTCGTTTTGTTCAAACTATTTTTCCAATACGGAAGCTCAAATAAAAATTCAAAAAAAGAATAATCTTTGCAAGTGAATCCTTTCTTCAAGATTGTTTCCTTTCAATTGTTATCCACGTATTTTTTTCTTCTTCTGTTTGCTGTCGAATTTTTGCAAAAATTCTACCAAAGCCTTTTCTCACACTTGACAAGGCATTGAAATATCCTTATAAGTGCAGAATAGGTATATCCTTGCATTTATCCAAGACCATTGTGCAATAAGAACACATACCGCACTGGCAATGCAATTTGGCATAGCCATGCACTTGCACAAGCACATATCAGACTAACAAAAGGATGTGTTTTTTTTTTGGTTGTTCGTCCTTTCTTTTTCTATAAAGACACAAAAGCAACACTATGAAATTTTCTGGAAGATTGCAATTTCCTTTTTTGTGTATTCTTTTTTATCTATTTAGTATTTTGTCATCGACTGTATAGGTAGGGGCACAGCACATAAATATATGTGAAATACCGCCGCCGTCTGGTGTTTCAAAAGAGTTTAGGTATATTATATCCTTTTTTTCGTCCTCAAAACCACATCATCGTCATCGTCGTCGTTGTTATTGTCGATGTGGTTGGTTGATCCTTCGTTGTCCCCGATCAATTTCTTTAATTAAATCCGTCAATTTTCAAAATTCATTCGTGCATAGTCCTTTGGGAAAATTTTAAAGAAAATCGAAAATAAATACAGAAGTCCTGATGATGATGGGGGGGGGGGGTGTATGTGTATATTTTTTTTTATTCATCACACATGGTTTAGCAGAAGTGCTAGACAAGAATCGACTCTTTGAGCTGCTTCAGCATCGATATATGTGTGTTTTATAAAAAAAAAAATACTGATCGATATATGAGGAGTGTTTGAAATTGCAATTTTATAATTGAAATATTTCAAAGCTTTGCCCCAAAGCAACCTCCTCTGATGCCTTTTTACTCTTCGTGTTATCGTCGATGACGTTGATATCGACATCAACCGTCATCATACCTGTTCTGGATTTTTATTGGCGGCGGCGGCAGCAGAGCCGGCAACTACGACGGACAGGATGCTCATTGTTTTTGAATTTGTTTCGAGTTGTTATTTTATATATATATCAAAGGATCAAGGTACCTTATATAGCAATACTTTACTTCAAAGACATGTCGTTCAAAAAGATTGCGAATTGATGATTAATTGCAATTTGAACGTTATACCTATCCACCTAACCTAAACTCCATATAACATAGATTTCATGTTCAATATCCTTCCAAAGGATGCAATGTACGTTGTAATAGTGTAAGAAAGAAATAGTAGAGAAAAATAAAAACAAAAAAGGAAACATGGTCGAAGAAAAATCTAAATGCCAGTTGGAAAATTGATGACGACCTCAGGTTTTTCATTTATTTTCTCAACACTCTTGAGGATCTATACAGGATAAAGGTACTATAGTATATAGTGTTTTATTTTTTCTTCCTTGATGGTAGTGTTATAGGTATGTTTTTGTTCTCTTTTTTTCTATATTTTAAATATAAGTTTGTTTGGATGTGAAGTCCTGTGTATATGAACACTTCTACCTTACCTACAACATATAGAATCCTAGAATACCATAGAATAGAAGAATGTATTGTTATTGTCAGCATTATCCTTTCCTCGCGAATATACTTTTTCAAACTATTTTTTGTGTTGTTGCAAACTCGAATATTTTGTTTCTTTCCTGGATGTTGATGGTGAAAGAAAGAAAGCACTTTGAACAATTAAAAATATTCGAAACAGTTGTGCTGTCAGTCTACACGTATACATGTATATTTTCTACCTAGGTGCCGTATGAATGTTGAGTATATCGAAAATAGAAAATAAAAAGAAAAACATGGTCTTAGCATATTGTGATGGTGTGTATCGATAAATTCAAACTGGCTATATAGCTTCATCCTCTATATATGTATGTATATATGCTTGGCGGGCGTCAGAACAATATTAATTCTGCAAAGGATCTATTTTGAGAAAATATACCGCATGAGAATATCCTTTCTATACGTATCTATCGATTTTATACACATATTTCCTTAATGGATATGGAAAAAATTCTATTTTAAGTTTTTCTTTGCTTTTTTCTAAAATTTGTTTTGTTATTTCAAAAATTGCTTTAGATGCTTTAGCTTAGTATCTGAAGTTGAGTTGTGAATTTAAATTCAATTTTGAATACAATTTGTGAAATTCGAATGCATAAAACAGAATACAGGTAGAGTTAAGAGAGTTCAGGTATATTCATCTACATTTTGTATTGTACTGAAAACATATTAAAATGTTTTTGAAAATTAAATTAAATTGACAATGGTTCAGTTTTCTATTTAATTAATTAATTTTCTTTTGTTTTTTTTACTTGGGGCACAAAGGAATTAAGAGATGTTTTTTAAAGGGATATGCAACTTTGCAATGATTGATAATCTTCTGGCATTATAATTTAAATATTATTTCTATCATATGACCAACATTGCTACCTCGAAAGTAGTCTAATCTGGAGGTCCAATTTTCTATGACTTTTTCAAAAATTTGAGGACGAATAACACTGCACATGTTGTCCTCGAAGTGGGCAATCATTTGGTGCTTATTGATGTAGAGTAGCGACTTCAACAAATCCCAACAACAGGTAATAGTGAAGTGGCGGAAAATCGCACTATCTTGGAGGCCAATCCACGGCTCCGTAACGTAGAACTATGCGGTTAATAAACTTTTCTTTAATAAATCAATTGTGGGAAGCTATGAGCTATTTTGCGCCGTCTTGTCAAAAACACAGCTTCTGCATATCAAGTCAGTTCAGGACGGCATCGTTTTTAAATAAGTACGGGCCATCAACCTAAAACGTACATCAAACAGGCAGTTTTCGAGGATGTAACAGTGTCTCAGCATATACTGGAGGATCACTTCAAATACGGCAGTTTTGTTTGTTGACGTATCCATTCAATCAAATGAGAGCTTGAAAATTCTCACAATACGTTTTACGAAAAGGACCATGATTTTTAAAATAAATTTTGCCACAAGGAAATGCCAAACGAAACTAAAAATAAATCACTTGACAGCTGAAAAAAGGGCCACTAGTAGTGTTGCCAACTTAAAGTTCTATACATGTCGTCGTAGGCTGCGTTATCAAGCAGAATTGTTGCATTCAGTCCAACGAAAACCTAAGAATTATTGTTTAAAACCCTTTCCGTCCTTTGTGCAGTAAAATCAAAACTGGGCGATTTTACTGCACAAAGGGGTGTCAGCAGAGGTACGCCACAAGGTGTGGTGTCATATCCCCTCTCCTCTGGACCATAGTAATAAATGAATTACTAATTACTCTAGAAAGAGAGGGATACAGAGTGTTTGCTTATGCGGACGATGTTGCTATTGCAAAGGGTAAACGTCCCAATATACTAAATATTATTAAATAAGCTCACCAGATGGGAAAATCGGTGTGGACTAGGCGTTAACCCACAAAAATCCGACCTTGTCCTCTTCACTAGGAAATACAAAGTCCCACACATTGACCCTCCCCACATAAACGGTGTACCACTTAATTTCTCTGAACAAGCAAAATACTTGGGTCTCATTTTAGATAAGAAATTAAGTTGGAAACCTAATATTCAAGAGAGAATAAACAAGGCCACAGTAGCCCTGTTCTCCTGTAAAAAGGCCATTGGTAATAAATGGGGCCTACAGCCCCGCATTGCACACTGGCTATATATCTCGTTCATATCCTTACTTATGGAGTAGCAATATGGTGGACGGCGCTGGATATAGCGATAAATCGCGATAAACTCAGCAAAGTCCAACGAACAGCCTGCCTGTGTATGGGAGGAGCACTTCGCTCTACCCTTGATGTTCTGTTCCATCTAATACCGCTGGACATTTTCAGCAAGCAAACGGCCGCTAATACAGCCATACTGCTTCAAGCCTCCTCTCTGTGAATAAATAATGGAATTGGCCACACCACTATTTTGAACTCGTTCTTAACTATAAACAGTAATATTGACTACACCATACCCCATCCTCAGTTTAATAACTACATCTTCAAAGTGACTATACCTTCCAGGTCTTCTTGGGAGAATACATAATTTTTGAACGATGGTCCTATAAACTTTTATACAGACGGATCAAAAACGGAGGATGGGGTTGGTGGAGGCGTATACTCCGATAGACTAAACTTAAGTCTCTCCTTTCGTCTACCCGATCATTGTAGCGTGTTCCAAGCTGAAATCCTGGCTATAAAAGAATTCCTATCCTGGCTTAGAGAAAACGTTATATCAACTAATGATATACGCATCTTCTCGGATAGCCAAGCTGCGTTAAAGTCCTTAGACTCTGTCTCCACAAATTCACTAACAGCCCTAAATTGTCGATCATCTCTTACGGAGATGGCTACACAGTTCAACATTCACCTTTTTTGGGTGCCGGGCCATAGAGACATTCCAGGAAATTGCAAGGCTGACGAACTTGCAAAAAGCGGAACAACTTTACCTCTGCTGGCTCACAATGCTAGCATAGGTATCCCCCTAGCTACATGTAAACTCATCCTAAAGCAAGATACCTTAGAGAAAACAAACTTCAGGTGGAATAACACCACCACCTGTTTAGCAACAAAACTTATTTGGCCTAATCTTAGCGCCAGGCGCTTGTAGATTGCACATTAGCTACGTTATAGGTGTCCTGACTGGGCACTGCTTAATAGGAAGGCGTGCTATTCGAATTGGAGCTCCTGCAAATGGTTTTTGTATGATTTTTGTAGGAGTTGCATGGATGAAGAAGAAGAAGAGACAATCTCTCATCTTCTGTGCACATGCCCTGCCTTATCACAAAGACGTAGAATCCAACTTGGAGACTACTACTTCAACGATACCAGCCAGCGATCTAAAAAATTATGACATTATTTGTCTCCTACGCTTCATTCGAAGCTCCAATTGGTTCAACGAGTTAAGCTGATCAAGATCAACTGATCCATGTGGTATCACAACGGACCATACTTTTGTCTAAGTGTGTTGGACTTTCCAACCAACAGCCACTTTAAACTAACTTAACCTAATTTCTCCGTCTTTAACTTGTCACTGGTCTGGTGCTGTGATTGAATCTTACTTATTCGAAAATACAACTGATGCAACTTGAGCTATTAACAATGGTTTTGTTATTTTTGGGAGATTTTGATGTATAGTAACAAAAAGATGAAGCTACGTGCCACAAAAATAAAAAAAAAGGCAACTAACCATTTTAGTTCTCGAAAATGTGATCACAATTGGACATCGAGATCTAAGGATTTAACATCTCAGTTTATTTTTTTCGAAACCACGAAAAAAGATATGATCTATTTCAATGCTCCATAGTCAATTCAAGACCTTAAAGATGAATTTCGTGAAGTTGTCAAGATCATTAAGCCGCAGATATGGAAATGGGTCATATAAAATAATGTTGTTGCGACCATTTGTGTGACTATTTGGGATTTTATTAATAAAAATTGCAATGAAACAAACAATGATTTCATTTGGAAATACTATTTTTTTTTAAATATTGAAATGAAACTTCTTAATGGAAAACACTGTACATCAAGTCTTAATCTCTTTAAAGTCTTGAAAATGACAAGAGTTTCCTCTTTTATTATTTTGATGCATTCATTTTTTTTTCAATGTGAAAAGAAAACCTTCACCTATTGTTTCTAAAGGTTCTAGTTACAAATCACCTCTTGCATCCTTCAAGCTATTCTTGAAGGTCCCACATGGATATACTCGTATACCCACTCCACTCCACTCCCTCAATAGATCTTCCCACACAAACATACAAATATTTTAACATTCCTGTCTTAAAAAAAAAAAAAATTACATACATAAGTAGCATAAAATAATAAAACGAAAAATAAACTTATATAACCCATGAACCTCGATTTGTGTAAAATATATTTCAAGTAAACATTTTACTACTATTGGCAATGCATGCATATTTTTGCAACATTTCGCCTGAAACTATATTACTTTATCTTTATCTATCCACATTCTTTTTTCTGAAGGACTATTTGTGTCTTTTCCATAAAAAAAAAAACAAGAAAAAATACAGGCTATAAATGCACCAATATTCCCTAGACATACAAAGTTGTTTCCTCGGGATGTTCTATGCATATAATATGCAATGCATGTATGATGTCCCGCAGCATTAAACAAATCAAAAACGAACATACAAAATAAGCTTAGCATACTATGCCAATTTTTCATGACAACTATACATACATCAACATAAAGTAGTATCCTTACAGACACACACAGGATGGTTCAAAAGTGGCTTTTCTATTTTAAAGCTATAATTTTTTTATTAACCGTAGACCTACGTTTGGGTCGTTTTCGACCCATTTCTTTTGCGTTATCGAAAATATTAAAATAACTTCTTTTTATATTTGGCTGTTTTTTCATGACTTTGTTCCATGAACCTTTATGCATCGAATTCAAGCTGTTTTAGGTTTAAAAACTAAGTTGACCATGATTTTTTTGGAATTTGTGTGTTTTCTGTCAGATTGGGTCGTTTTCGACCCGGTATATGAAAACTCATTTCGTTTTGAAATTTCGTTGTGGTTTGACTGTTTTTTTTTTATTTCAATAAGAAAAAAAATTATTTTGAAAAAATGTTGAGTTTTTCATCAAGTGATGACGATTTTTCCGCGGGTAGTGATGAAAATTTTGTGCCTGAAGTTGGAAGTGCTAGCAATGAAGAGTTCGATTCATCTGAATCAGAGAATGCAGGTGAAGAAAGACCTATAGATTCGGCGGGTGCCGATTCCCAATTTGTCTCTAAAAACGATATAATTTGGAGCCCAACTCCACTGAATCCATCAGGTATGTTACAAATTTGTCAATTGCACGGTTCATTTTTCCAGAAGTTCATGCTTCTAGTCGCACGAGCTCGAGCAGAAAACATAATTTCAATGAAACCAGGTGTTACCCGTTACGCTATTGCCCGAGTTGATGTTCTGATGGATTCATTTTTATTGTTTTTTCCGATTCAAATCGAGAAAATAATTATTGAAAACACAAATAATTACGGCCGCTCAAAATTTGGAGATAAACGTAAAGAAATAGATAAGAGCAAGCTACATGCATATTTTGGTGTCTTGATACTCGCGGGTGTTTACAAGTTTTTTTTTTCAATTTTTGTCGGCTCTCTTCGAAGAAATGTGGTTATTCTCAGATCTAAAACAGAACGAATTGAAGATTTGTTTGACGCAGATTTTGGTCGCAAATATTCCGAGCAATAATGTCCAAAGAGACATTCCAATACCACTAGTCGAAGACAAAACCAACAAGGAGCCAAGGACAAATTTGCCCCAATTAGAAGTTTATGGGACAAATGGGTTGAATTGCTGCCATTGTTCTATAACCCATTGTCGTGTGTTACTGTCGACGAGCAAATTCTTGGTTTTCATGGTCGATGCTCATTCAGGCAATATATGCCAAATAATCCAGGAAAGTACGGGTTGAAGTTTTGGATGTGTACTTGTGCCGAAACTTCCTACATATGGAAAATTCAGCCATATTTAGGAAAAGAAGTTGGAGGTGTTGAACGCAACCAAGGTGAGCGTGTCGTCCTGGATTGAGTAGAAGGATTGAAGGGACACAACATCACTATGGACAACTTTTTTACATCTTATGAATTGGGCCAAAAACTGCTACAAAAGAACTTGTCTATGGTTGGCACCCTTAGGAAGAATAAAAGGAGTATACCACCAAAGCTTTTACTTGAAAAAAAAAACAACCTTTATTTCAATCGACATTTGCGTTTACCGACACCACAACATTAGTTTCGTACATGAGTAAGAAGAACAAGTGTACTATAGTACAAAGCACAATGCATTCCACCGCTGATGTTGGTCCTGAACCAAATAAAATGCCAGAGATAATCCAATTCTACAACAAAACAAAGGGCGGTGTTGATAATGCTGACAAAATGCTTTCTGGATTCAGTGCAAAACGCAAAACAAACCGCTGGCCAATGTGCGTCCTTGCTAATATAATTGTTATTTCGGTATTGAATGCCTTTATTATCTATTCGCAAATTGATTCAGGATATCAGGCTTCAAAAAGGAAGCAAAGCCGAAAAAAGTTTTTGCATGATCTGGATATTGAATTGGCCAAAAAGTATATGTCCAACCGCTCAAGAGCGCCTAGAGCATCATGCTCACTTGTCCCTCAGGCGACACTAGCTGGCTCATCTTCGCCTATAGTGACTTCCATTGGAGGAGATTTGAATCCTACAGCTAAGCGGCCTAGAATAGATTCACCGCAGCCAAAAAAGCGTGGCAGATGTGCTTTATGCAAAGAAAAAAAAACAAAAGCCAAAGACAACAAAACAGAGTTGGTCTGCGTTTTCTGCAGGAAAACCGTCTGTAAGAACATACATAACCGTAATGTATGTGTAAAATGCATTGAAAACTTTTAGATGTACATATTTACTTTTGATATTATTAATAAATATGAATAAAAAGAATAAGTTTTTGTAAAAAGTATTCATTATTGTTCTTATTCTCTTAAGAAATATATGAGGGTCGAAAATGACGCGTTAACGTAAGATTAGTCGTTTTTTCTTAACGTAGGTCTACGGTTAATAATTTTTAAGAATCACAAAGTATGATTTATGGAGATTTTTTAAGGCTAAGCATTCACTATAATTTCCTTAAAATTTGCACTAGCTTATTGCTCAAAGAGACATGCTCCTTCTAGAGTGTTCTCCATAGAATATCTGGGCTTAGAATACTTCAAATAATCCACCCCAAAAAAGTCTGCTGAATAATAAATAAATCCTGAATTTTTGGAAATTATTTTGTTTGGTCCTCTCTCAAGTGTTGTTAATTATTTTATCCTTAAAAAAGAAAAGAATAAAATTAAAAACTAAAGAGTTATGTTTTTTTTTTTCAAATGAGGAATAAACTTTTTACCCACACTGTAGTACAGACCAAGCCAATTTTATTTATATGGTCTTTTTCAGAAAAATAGAAGAAAAAACATAACATCAAAGAAAATTTGCATAAATATTGCACTTGAGGCGTCTTATTCTACATCATATGTACGTAACGGAGACGTACCCGCACATAATCTCAAGCATCCAATTCACAGACTAATAATATTATTTATATTTTTTTTTTTCATGCTAAAGGACTTTTTTTTGTTGTGTGTTGCCAAAGGACTATAAGACAGAGTGTTGCACTGCCACAGCATAGAACACACATGAAAACTTCTTTACATAAAAATAAATTCTTCTTTGAAAAATATTTACGTATTTTCTACGACCATCATCATCATCATCGACCAAAAGAAAAAAGAATCAACAGAAATTGCTTCGGTTTTTCTTTTTAATGTATGTTCGAGAAAATATTTTCAAAATGAAACTTTTTCGATTACATGATGTTATAAATTGGAGTATTAACCATAAATTCAGAACCGACTTCTATAACGTTCCTATATAATATATGTACATACAACTACATTCAATAGGTATAGGTACTTACGCCCGCTATTCCAATCTTATGTAAGTATGTAATCGTATACCTAAACCTATATAAGGTACCTACTTATCTAGTTTATTTGAAAAGTTCGACTCTGGTTTTACATCCATAGGTACCTATTCCAGCTCACAGTCAGCTCAGCTCGTTCACCTTACCTTGTGTGTGATGTCTTAAAACAACCGAACTAATAAACAACTTCAAATTGGCATGTTAAGTCCCGCTATAAATGGATATTTTCGTCCTTTTTTTTTTTTTGTGTGTATATTCCTTCTTGTGCTTTTCTGACTTTTCCATCAACAACATTGCTCAACTCTAATGGAGTATATGATCCGGCTATGTTGCCAACTTCAAGCCAGACGAACAGGACGAAAAGGACGAAATGTATAAAGTACCTTACCTCTATACCTAAATCAGTAATAGCAGTAGGTAAGAGGTATTGGAGAGGTGTACTTATATAAAATATATAAAGCTGTACTGTATGTATGTTTTTTAGGTACGTCAGTTCTTTTAGACTAAACTTGCGCTAGCTAAAGGCATCAGAGAGAGGATTATAATATTTTTGCCGTGTTTATAACAACTTTTCATGATTTTGTCAGTGTGCACGAGTGGTGTTTCTATTTATGAACAACTATGTATGTTTGTATATAGAGAGGTGTACCTCTATATATCATGTCCTTTAAAGAAGGTCACCGTACAGAGTTAGGATATATGTGTAATAAGTCTAGGTACTCGTTCATAGTAATTTATTACCATAATAAAATTTGTTCACTTTTCACTTTCTCTCTCTCTCCCTCTCTCTTTACTTTACTTACTCGCACTCACTCTTTCACTTACTCACTCACTGTTTGTGAAGCAATTTTCTGCTCTGAAAGATTTCACATTAATTTAGTCTTGCCGACAACAAAAGCAAACGACGACGACGACGAGAACACCCCAAGAACCCATCCTTCTGGGTGGACAAAAAATTTCAAGAAGTCCTTAGCCCCTGTAGCCCATCATCATCAGAATATCAAAATGGAGATGGAGATGCCGAGAATTGAATTTCTTTTTTGTTCTAAGTTTGTTGGTCCCGTGGCATATGCGGGTTTAAAGATTCATAGATCTAGCTGATTCTGAAGCTTACGCTATAAACATAATATTTACAGGTGCATGTTGTGTACAATACACCTTCCCTCAGACAGAAAGAACAAAACAAAATTAAATGTTAAAGTCAGTTTTTTTCTTTCTTATTTTTAATAAAAAAATGCTTTTTCATTAAGGATTATGTTCGTTCTTTTTTTTTTGTGTAAGAGGATAAGTAATTTAAATCTTTCGTAAGTCGGATTTTTTAGAGAAACAGCCTGTGATTAGTCTTGATGGAGATGAAAATTACATAAATTAATTTATTAACTTTTAATGGTTTTATGTATGTATTTTGAGAGTCTAGTGTCTGGGGTTGTTTTTTTTTCATGACCTCGGGCTTAATGAGTAATAAGGTATAGCAAATTTTAAGACCTCGAGCATCACCTTTTGAAATATGCATGAGACCTTCAATACGAAAAGTTTTTGAATATTGTTGCATAATTTGACAACAATTCTTCCATGGAACAAGCTTAAGCACTAACAATAAACCAAGACTTGGGATGGTTTATGCCTTAAACATAACCTATCACAATAAGAAAAAAGAGGCTGTGATGCGACCCACACTGATAACTTCCCATCCCGTCTGTCGATTTGTCTTGCTTAAATAAAAGTTTGTCTATATGTATCAATTTTTACCAAATTTGCGTACTATTATCTGTAGATTTTATTTTATTAAACATCGAAAACAATATTTTCTGTGGAATAAAATAAGTTTGAAGCCTATATTTGTAATTTTTGAAAAGCTATTTGAGTCGAAAGTAAATTTTTACAAAGTTTTAGTATTGTTTTTTTTTTTAGGTTTTTATTTTTTGTAAAAAAAAACTGTCAATTCGATTTTTTCAAAATTGTACTGAATGTTGACAACAATATTTTTCGAAAGATTGAGGTAGTTTAAAGCCAATATCTCCAAGTTTTGTAAAGATATTTGTGTCGAAAATCAATTTTTACCAACTTTTTTTAATTCTTTTTAGGTTTTTATTTTTTTTAAAACTGTCAATTCGATTTTTCTCAACATTTTTCAGAATGTTGAAAACAATATTTCTTATAAGATAAAAAAGTTTGAAGCCTTAATCTCAAGTTTTTGAAAAGACATTTGCGTCGAAATTCAATTTTAACCAACTATGAGTACATTTTTCTTTAGGATTTTATTTTTTATAAAACAAAAATGTCAATTAGATTTTTCTCAAAATTTTATCAGATATCAAAAACATTATTCTTCGTTGCACAAAATTGTTTTGGAGATGAAATCATATTTTGGTCGTAACATTTTCGAGGTGATAAATTTTTTTTTTCAGTTTTCTTGATTTATAAAAAAAACCGTAAATTGGACTTTTTTTCCAAAAATATAGTTGTTTTGTATCACGTATAAATAAGAATGTAGCTAAGATCGGAGTACGAATTTGGCATCAGATTTAGAGAGAAGTATAGAGTCAAAGAGTGATAACCAAAATTCCTTGATGTGAATGTGTAGATATACGCACCATTCGGCCCTATCGAGGTAACCGTCGGAGCGGAATTATCTCCGAGAGACATTTTGCTTCAAGGTAGTTGTCCGATCAGCTGATCGGACATTCTCTCCGACAAAATTCAACGCATGTAATTTGCATGCGATGCAGTACTTGTTTGGTTTTATTCTTGACAGATGCAAACACAATAATTTTCCGAAGTCCTCCGACAAGTTCTTGTTGCGGAAAGTGTTTTCTTTTTTAAAAAAATATTTAATTAAAATGTAAGTAATACAAAAATTAACTTTATTTTCGTTATCTTGTGTTATTAATAATGGACTGTTTGTTTTTAGGCAAAACGGAAAAACAAGCGGCCAGCAATATGAGGGAATGGTAAATCTGCTGAGCGAATATCCAGACATAGATTACAAGATAAGTTTACTGCTATGGTAAAAAAAAACACCCACTCAATTTCCTTGAGAGCCTTTTCTGCATCTTTCTGCCTTATTAT
Organism: Eupeodes latifasciatus; assembly: GCA_920104205.1. NCBI lineage: Eukaryota > Metazoa > Arthropoda > Insecta > Diptera > Syrphidae > Eupeodes > Eupeodes latifasciatus. The sequence goes on along the minus strand of OV049925.1, from coordinate 117,492,085 downwards.
CAGTATAACAAAATTTATTTGAAGTCGATATCTTTTCCGGGTCTTGAGCTATGGAGGACGAAAAAAACGTTGCGAACGTACAGACGTACGGACGTACGAACGTACGTACACACGGACGCACAGACATCTTTCTAAAAATCTTTTATTTTGACTCTAGGGACCATGAAATGTCAAGAAATGTCAAAATTTTCAATTTGACAAATCCGACCCATTACAATAATTTCCTATGGGAAGTTAAAAACAGTAAGCTGCTGTCTTCACGTCCTAAAATGCTCTAACTTTTCTAGTGAAATGTTAAAAACCATGAAAACATACCACTTTGACAACAGATTTTAAGAAAAGTAGACAAAGAGCTCTCTATTTATTCCTAATCTGATTATTTTTTCCCTAAGAAAGAAAAAATTAACAACTGTCCTTATAAATAGTGGAAGAATTTTTACAGATTTCAAAAATTACCCTATAACGGTTTCCTAATATATACACAATTTTGGATTTTATCTCAAAATGAGTTTCAAAAAACTGCTTTTGAGCAGTTTTCAACAATTTTTAAAAATAAAGAATGAATCTAGAAAAAAATGTTTTACTATCATTGAAAATTATTTTGAAAATACCCGTTTTTACAACTCATAGTGGGATAACACTTTTCTACGAGATGTGAGTTAAACAACAAGCTTCTACAAAAGCTTTCATTATATTCTAATCTAAAGTAATTCAAAAACTTTTGAAAGAAAGATGTATGTACTTTTAAAGAAAACATGTTTTGAGTCTATTAGGAAAGATGTGAACTCAAATAACGAATTGCACAATCAAATACAACAGAAGTATTATTGCTAATTCGAATAATTCGCTATTTATTTATAAATCATCTAAATTAAGCAAGTCCCGAAATGTGCTCCATTTGCCTTCATTTGTATATTAAAAAGTATTGTCAAAAATAACACTTTGACAAATTAGAATTTTTAAACAAACTTTATCAGCATATTTTTTCGAAATGAATTAAAAGTCTTTGATTTGTCTTCATAAAGATTATGCCAAAATAAACGTCAACTATTAATTTCTAGACGATTGTTCTGCGTCGTAAACTATAAAAACAATCAATTGAAAGATCTCAAATTCAAAGCCAAAGGGTGCATCTTCTCGACAGTAACTAACCCTGGCAACAAAAACGTTTCAAACAATAAGTTTTTGAAAGTAGATACTAAAAATGATGGCCTCTTAAATTTGAACTCCAAATCACATGTGGAAAAAGTTGCCTATTGGCCTACAAAAATATTTGACAGCTGTCAGTATAGGGTAGTTTTAAATTTAAAGTTATATACGAGACATAATTGAAAAGAATTAAAAAAACAATAGTTTGAATCAGGAGGTTCCAGTTGCATATGCACTCTACGTGACCCAGTTCGACTTTTACCCTTCTGGCTAAGTCTAAGTCGCTGTAGAGCCCCTACAGCTCGTCGTTCCGTCTTCTCTTCCACTCCCCTTCTATGCACACGGGACCGTAGATCACACGAAGAACTTTTCTCTCGAAACGACCCAAGGTGCACTGTAAAGCAGGACGGGGATGATGAGGGTATTATATAGCGACACTTAGGTCCCTCGAGAGAGGGCTATGCTACTCAATTGCTTTCTTAGCCCAAAGAAACAGCGGTTAGCAAGAGTTATTCTTCGTTTGATCTCAGCGCTGGTGTTGTTTTCTACTTTAATAGTAGAGCCTAGGTAAACGAAGTCCTTAACTCCTCAAAGTAACGTCTGTCGGTGGTGACGTTTTGACCTAGACGTCGGTGTTGTAAGTCCTTTCTTGACGATATCATGTACTTTGTTTTGCCCTTATTTACCGTTAAACCCATTTTTACCGCCTCTGCCTCAATACTCATAATGCCATGCTGCCATATGCGGCCTTGAAATTGATGAAAAGATGGTGGGTGTCGATTTTATGTTCTTGGGTTTTTTCCAGGATCTGCCGTAATGTGAATATTATATAGACTGTGAACTTTCCTGGTCTAAAACCACATTGATAAGGACCTATCAGGTTGTTGACGATGGGCTTTAGACGTTAACATATTACGGCAGAAAATATTCTGTAAGCGATGTTAAGTAGACTGATTCCTGATTAGGACAAACCCTATTCTGAAAAAAGGAGACCCTCTAATTTTTAGGTTCCATTCATTGGGCATGCTTTCCTCCGACCATATCTTACAGATAAGTTGGTGCATGGTCCTAACCAAATTATCTCCAGCTGTTTTAAAGAGTTCGGCTTTCAAACCATCTCCTCCAGCAGCTTTGTTAGACTTCAGCTTAGTTATGGCAATCTTCACTTCGTCTCATTCAAGAGGACGGGATTGTTGGCTTTTGTCGTCTATGTTAAATGGATAATCCTGTCTGACAGCGGAATTCGTCGTCGCCGTTATACAGTCTTCAGAAGTGGTCCTTCCATATCCTAAGCATTGACTGCGGTTTCACTATGATGTTTCCACTTCCGTCTTTGGAGCCTTCGGTTCGAGGTTTATGTACTTGTGAATTTCGTTTCACCTGCTCATAAAACTTTTGAACTTCATTTCTGCTTTTGAACCTCTCAACATATTCGACCGCACGCTTCTCATGCTCTTTCTTTCTGCTTCTGAGAAGTCGGTGTTCCTCTCGCCTCTTCTGCTCATAGAGCTCGTGAGCAGCTCTCGTTCTTCTATGCAGCTGCGCCGCTTTGCTTGCCTGTTGTTTGGCTGTAATTGCCTGCCGACATTCCTCATCAAACCAGTATACTCTCCTAAAATATAAAAAGTTTGGAATGCGGAATTTATTTTAAAACACTTTTTACAAGGACGACTCCAGTATTTTGCGTTCATAAGAAGAAAATCAACCACAGAGCACTAATTAGAAATTTTGTACTTAGTATATTTGATTAAGACTGTTTTAAACACTTCGTTAATAAAATTATGTACTAGGAATTTATTTATGTAATTATTTTTCTTCCAGCAAGAAAACCAATACTTCAAGGAAAAATGGTAGATCAAAAGAAGTGAATTTCCAACAAATGTTTGAGATTTTTGAAGACTTTCCAAAGACTGAGCATTACATATTAATTTAAAAATATATAATTCTTCTAGGAAATTCTTAATTATGCCTTCCTCCTAAAGACATCATACTTATTTTGTTTTAAATACTATTACATAAGTTCAGCAATTTCATGGAATTTTAATTTTGAATACTTCGTCTAAATTATCAGTAGATTGGTATCACAAACAAATTTCTGAGAAATCGTCCTTTTTTTTTAATTCATTACTTTCATTACATATACCTACGTAATCTCCTAGATCTTTAAACACATACATAGGTGTATGCATGTTTTGGTTTTTGAATTTCTCAATTTCTCAAGAAATTTAATTCACTTAAAAAGGAGTGACTTGACTATGTATGGTGATTGTATGTTGTGTTAAAAAAAAAAAAAAAACAAATCCAAAAGCATGCAAGAAACTACATAGTCCTGGAAGTCTCTCTTATGAAAAAAAGGACTTGTATTTTTGCTGGAAGAAAAACAAAGGAAAAATAAAACTGACTTTATCCTTTTTTTCTGTTAAAGGACGAACAAATTGCTTGAGCAATTATACCATGACACACGACAAAATGTGCTGCTGCTGTAATTTATTTTACTATACAATAATTTTTTTTTGTTTGTGTTTTTCTCCTTTTTGTAATCAAATAAAGTAAAGGATTGTGACTTCAGTCCTCTCTGGACCTTGGAATTAATTAAGATTTTTCTTTTGTATTTCATATTATGATTGTTTTCTTTTTCTTGTTCTCTTTTTTTCTCTAGAAACATATTTCATACAAATAATCGTGTTATTCCTTAGACACGTGAGTAATCTTTGTATGAGTCATAATATATCAAAAATAGAAAAAAAAAAAGAAAACGCCTACAAAGGACATTCGGAATAATTCTAATTATACGAATATGGTTGTGTCTACGTATAAACCCTTTGAGTCATTAAAGCTTTTTGTGGAATATTTATGTAGAAAAAAAAATATCATGAGAGATTAGAATCAGCATTGAAGTAGAAAAATTAATCAGCGAGATATCGGATTGTACGGTTCGAGGAAAATTTATTATACATGGCTTTGGTTTCTATTTCGACTTTCCTTGATAATTGTGAAATTATAGCCTCCAGGGGGATTTTAACCTACACTTATATTATTTTGCTCATGGAAACGATAAAAAAAGCGAAGTATATCTAGCCAGTTTCAAAATGACTTCTGTACAGTAGAGTATTGGTAACCCCTAATATTTTTAAAGGCTGTTTATTACACTAATGGACGCAAATTCAAATGTTGCCTTTAAAAAGTAATAAGATGCCTCTCTTCTGTCTGCATCTATGTATTTTATTTTAACAGCCGGAATTTAAACTGATCCAAATTCAGTATACAGATCTGTACTTTACTGCCAATTCCTGATCATGAAGTGTCAAAATTTTTTAACACTATTCGGAATTCCCGGATACTCAAAACTGTTCGGATGATTAATGGATCAAAATCTATCTCCGAAGTATACAAGTAATGAGGGATTGTACGAGTTTCATTTAACTATCCGAACTATCCGGTGCAATGCGGACATTTTTGGTTTTAACTCTGTCATTGGTTATGAATCCGGATATTTAAAAAAAAATGAAGATTTGTATATATTTTTTATAGGAGAAATCCAGACCTATGGAGACCAGGTTCATTATTTGGCTTTTTCCAACAATACAAAAAAGAAAAGCTAAGCCAGAGTCTCTGATTATTCGGATTATTCCGATTTGTATATCTGGATATTTGGGAAAGTCCTTAATTGCTACACAAATATCTGAGTTGTCATAGTGTCAATACTTCATTCAACTGATTGGTGAGATCCGTCACTGTTTGGATGATCCAGATCACATTTATCTCATTCAGATAAATCCGGATAACTTAATACCTCAACGAATCACATATTTGAATCACTTACGTTATCTAGACCTTTGAACTTTACAGTCAATATTTAACGAATGCTCAACTTACTTTACATAACAGAATAATGATCCTTTTTGAGCAAGGTCCTCATCATTTAAACCTTAGAAAACATTTTTGTATGGGTATGAAGGATAACCAACACAATATGTTCCTTTTGATTTAACTGCAATTTTTTTCTTTCTATATTTTCCTTTCAACTTTCACTCTAATGTCTAATGGCTCTGCGTGGTTATTCCGATCGATATGAAGCATTATTTAAGCAATGAAATGTGAATTTTACTACATAGACCAAAGCAAGCGCACCCATCGCCAACACTGCCACTATCGCTATCCTAATTATAGTTGCAGCTTCCTTCCTTCCTTCCATGTTCCATTTCAATAGATTTTATAGAAGAGTTCTATGATTATGTACAGTTAGATAGATAGATGTACATATATGTTTGTATATGACACCATTTTCAAATATAGCTCGACCATAAAATACTATACCAACATTTATAAATATAGATGGAAGACTATAAAAGTAGTACCTTATAGAAGGTATAGTGCATATAGCTGAGTGATTGCATTGGATGATGGCAGCAGGTTGACTTCCATGCATAGTACCTACCTATATAGAGTCGTCCATTACTGATGCTTCCAAAACTGCAATCTATGAACTGCATAATGCGCACGTCATAAAGCTGCTTATACATTTTTGTCCCCATTCTAACCCCCTCCCTTCGTTTATCCTTCACATACTAGCACTAGTTTTCTGGTGTAATATAAATGCAGTGTCGACTATGGGAGAAGGACTTTTGATGATGAGATGAGAGAATGAAAATTGGGGTGAAGGGGGATAACTATACTTCCACAACTACTACTGCTACTAGTCAGGACAATTGCATTCCCTGGTGAGGATTTCTCAAATAATTAACTTGATCCAATGCGGCAGGTGGAATGCTTTATCCTTAGGTTTTCCACTTGTGATGTGTGCTATAGAAAGGTACCTATATTACATACAACTACATTATGAAGTGTGTATGCATTGCATAGGGGAGAGTATCCTGACACACAAAACGAACCCATGGCCGGATGGACACTGTCAGAGTGATGCAAACGGAAATGGAAAATCAAATAATCTCGACCGAGATTAATTTCCCAGAGGCTGTTTGTGTATTGTGTGCGATGCGAATTGCTCTGCTGTTATGCTGATGTGCTTGTGTTTGTGTGCGTGCTTCTGCCTGTTTACTGTTAGCATGAAAAATTGATTCACTATTATGTCATTGTATCTACATATATATCTATAGGTATATGAGAATGCAGGTTAGTTTATGGTATAGTTGATATGTCAGAATATTCTTTGTCCATATTGTGCGGTATAGTATCGTATACTTTTGGAATTCGATTTGTGGTCGAATTGAAATTAAATTTTCCAAACAAAAACCTTATTCGAGTATACCTACCATACTCTACTCATACATCATCCAGAAAAATAAAACAATGGAGGTAACTCAATAAATTAAAAAATAAAACTAGAAGCTCGATATGAATGAGCCGGATATACTGAACATGGTGTTGTAGGTATGTTAAAAGACCAATTTCATACAAGAAGGAAAAATATTGACTCTCAGAATATTTTTCATCAACTTCAGTTTTTCTTGAAATAATGATATAAATTGATTAAACTGAATATGAAAGCACATTTGAATTCTATCAGAGAACAAGTAGATTTGATGAGGATAAGGATCAAGAGGATCTATTCAAATATCTAAGAAGGGTTAACAAGAACAGTTTCAAACAGGAATTTCAAAAACAGCACACAAACTAATTAAACGTAAAAGAGAATTTGAAGGCTCAATGGATTTTTCTGTGAATGTATTTTAATATAATTGACAGTATAGTGATAACATGTACCTTATACATTTGAATATTAAAGTGGGTTGTATTCTTATTTTATCGAATTATATTTTTCAAGAACGTTATTAATTAAACTGTAGAAGCCGGTGTTGTTTCAATTGTCTGTTGATTTAGATTGTTATGGAATTTTTGAAAAGAAACAAAAAAAAAAAAGAGGCTGGGATGCGACCCGCACTGATAACTTCCCATCCCGTATGTCGATTTGTCTTGCTTAAAAGTTTGTCTATATGTATCAATTTTTATCAAATTTAAAATATTTTTTTTTATGAAAAAACGGACTGTGGGATTTTTATAAAAAAATTACTGAATATCGAAAACAATATTTTCTGTGAAATAAAATAAGTTTGAAGCCAATATTTGTAATTTTTGAAAAGCTTTTTGAGTCGAAAGTAAATTTTTACCAAGTTTTAGTATTGTTTTTTTTAGGTTTTTATTTTTTTAAAAAAAACTACCAATTCGATTTTTCTCAAAATTGTACCCAATGTTGAAGACAATATTTCTTATAAGTTAAAATTAGTTAGAAGCCATTATCTTAAATTTTTAAAAAAATATTTGAGTCGAAAATCAATTTTTACCAAGTTTTATTAATTTTTTTTTTTTTGGGTTTATTTTTTGTAAAAAAACTGTCAATTCGATTTTTTTCAAAATTTTAATGAATGTTGACAACAATATTTTTTGAAAGATAAAAGTAGTTTAAAGCCAATATCTCAAAGTTTTGAAAAGATATTTGAGTAGAAAATCAATTTTTACCACCTTTTATACATTTTTTTTTAGGTTTTTATTTTTTGTAAAAAAAATTGTCAATTCGATTTTTCTCAAAATTTGTACTAATGTTGGAAACAATATTTCTTATTAGATAAAATAAGTTTGAAGTCTAGATCTCAAGTTTTTGAAAAGATATTTGCGTCGAAATTCAATTTTTACCAACTTTGAGTAATGTTTTTTTTAAGTTTTTATTTTTTATAAAAAAACTGTCAATTAGATTTTTCCCAAAATGTTATCAGATGTCAAAATCATTATTTTTCGTTGCACAAAATTGTTTTGGAGATGAAATCATATTTTAGTCGTAAAATTTTCGAGGTGACAAATTTTTTTTTTCAGTTTTTTTGATTTTAAAAAAAAAATTGACAATTAGATTTTTTTCAAAAATAGAATTGTTTTGTATCACGTTGCAATCTATAATATGAAATTTAAATGAAGTCTCTGGCGTTATTGGTTAATGATATATTTAGGTTTATCCAAAATTTTCACCTTTTTTTTAAACTGCTATGGTAAAAAAACCACCCACGCAATTTTCTTGAGAGGCTCTTCTGCTTCTTTCTGCATTATTATCTGTATAACAAAATTTATTTGAAGTCGATATCTCTTTTGGTTCTTGAGCTATGGACGACAAAAAAAACGTCGCGAACGTACGGACGTACGGACATACGGACGTACGAACGTACGTACACACGCACGCACAGACATCTTTCTACAAATCTTTTATTTCGACTCTAGGGACCTTGAAACGTCGAGAAATGTCAAAATTTTCAATTTGACAAATCGGACCCATTACAATAACTTCCTATGGGAAGTTAATAAGAGGCTGGGATGCGACCCGCACTGATAACTTCCCATCCCGTCTATCGATTTGTTTTGCTTAAAGGTTTGTAGGTTTTCGTGTTTTGTTAAAAACGTTGTCAGTTGAATTATTTAAACAAATTTAAAAATTACCAATAAAACTTTGCATATGACGATATAGTTTGATTTCAAAATCTATTTTGGCTAACGAGCTTTTAGTCGAAAACCAATTCTTATCATTTTTAGTAGCATTTCTTGAAAGTTTATATTTCTTATATAAACAAAGTCAATACCTTCTTTTGTTCAAGAGATATCGAGAACCGAACATCAATTTTTATCAAATTTGCGTACTATTTTTGTAGATTTTATTTATTTATGAAAAAACGGACTGTTGGATTTTTATAAAAAAATTGACTGAATGTCGAAAACAATATTTTCTGTGAAAAAAAAAATTAATAGCCAATATTTTTGACAACATATTTGAGTTGAAAATCAATTTGTAACAACTTTTAATGGTTTTTTATGTTTTTATTGTTTGTAAGAAAACTGTCAATTCGATTTTTCTTAAAATTTTACTGAATGTTGAAAATTAGTTTAAAGCCATAATATCAATTTTTTGGAAAGATATTTGAGATATTTGAGATTGAAACGTCGAAAAATGTCAAAATTTTCAATTCGACAAATCGGACCGATTACAATAACTTCCTATGGGAAATTAAAAACAAGGTCTGTAAAATATTTGAGATCAAAAAACAATATATTTTTCTAAAACAGAATTTAGTAGATTTTTTAATTCACAACTTTATTTTTTGACCTAAACTTTTTTATGCAGGAAAATTTAAATTTAAAAAGTTTATTTTATATACGAAATTTGGAAAACAGTAACTAATTTAAAATATTTGATATAAAAGACCTTAAATAAATATTATTTTCTGGAAAATCATTGGGAATTGTATTTCTTAGAAAAAAAAATTGTATTTAGGAATTTTGTATGTACTAAAATTATAATAATTTTAATTAAATTTGAAATTTTATATTTGATATATTTTTCTTAATAATTTTAATAAATTACAAAAAAAATCATAAAATCATTTAATTAATATATTGAAATTTTTCTTCCAAAGAGTTCTAAGATTTTTATTTTATTTGACTTACTCACTTAGGTCCTCTGATTATTAAGGCATATCAGGAATTTTATTGTAATCGGAAACTTACCAATCCTGAAAAAAATACTACCAAAAACGTTCGTAGTGGAAAATTTCTTACGCAATTTTGCATTACGAACGGATTTCGTAATATGGTTTTTCGGGATTGGTAAAATTTTTCGGTTACGATGGAATTCGTGGTAGGGCTGATAAAGTCCGTGGGTGATCACTAGCGGGAAATAGGGCCTCAACTACTCTTACGTGCCATCTTGTTCTATTTTAGGCAATGTGCTTGAGCTCTCTTCAGTTCTTCTTCAATCTCGACTATTCCTGCTCAACTGTTCGTCTCCACATGCTTCTCGGTCTACTGACTCTTCTGCCTTCTTAAATGAGTGGATAGCACTGCTATGTCTATCCTGCAATGCAGTCATTACCTTTTCGAAGCGTGTGTCCAAACCACTTCCACTTGCGCCAATGAATTCCTGACCCGTTATCCTATATAATTCTTCAGTGGATACACGATTGGGCCAGAAAACCAGTAGATGTTTTATAGACATCTATTAATGAAGAGCTGCAGTTTCCTGGTGAACGTTACTGTCATTTTCCAGTTGCTGCAACCATATAATAGTACTGACTTGACGTTTCATCGGAACAGTAGGAGCTTTGCCTTCAAGCTGAGAGAGTTGTTCCTGCAAATATTGGACAACATGCCGAACGTTAGATCTTAGTTTTATCACACTATTTCTTCTTCTCTATCCACCCTTGTTGCCTTTTGATAAAGATAAATTATCTTATGATATATCAAGCATACATCATCTGTAATCTAGTTGTTTTAGGTATGTTGTCAGAGTCCATCTTATTCCTCCATTTCCTTTCAAGGCCACCCGCAGCACATCACTGATCCCCAATAAGAAAAGAATTGGTGACAGTAAGTAGCCCTGTCTGAATCCACTTTGGAATTTAAACTCTCCCGACAACTTACCTCCTTATAAGTCACCTTGATAATAGAGAGGAGCTTATTTGGGATACCTCTCCACCGCAAAGTAAGCCAGATAGTCTCCCTGTTGACGCTGTCATTGTTAATTTCTACACTAAACTTCTAGACATAATTTTCACTTAAGGTTGTATACTAGTTCGTATTCCTTAGACCTTAAATGTGTACAACTAAAACACAGAATCAGTTATTATACTCAAAATAAATATGAAGTTTTAAATCTAATGTTTTTTTTTTTTGTATTATTTTCCAGGTGACGCCGCTGCAATGAGGACGATCCGTTAGCGGCATTGACTATGGGACCAGAGGCATGGGCGTGTGTGCGGACCCTGGGTCTTACCGGTGGTGTCAGGCATTAAGCCGGTCGCGATCATCGTTCGCCACAACAACGACAACAACAACTACAAATACAAAAACAACAATAACAAAAACTAATAATAATTCGAAAACAGCAGTCAAAACTGCTACAACTTATCGCAAAGGCTATTCAATCATATCTCGAACAACGCAAAATCTAACCGAACTCTTCAAATCCCTGGAGCTGGTGTTTCTTGTTTTTGTGATATTAACAAAAACTACCTTTGCCAATATTCCAGGTATGTATGGTTTTTGGTTTCTTCTTTTTTTTGTTGTTGTTGAAAAATCCTTCTTAACATCCTTAAAACTCATAGAGATATCATATATATTCATAAAGGCACGTAAAGGTGGGTACCATCATATGTAGGTACCCTTGAGTAAGGATAACTATCATCAACATAAAAGGAAAGAGGAAAATTGCTTTTTGTTCTCAAATTTACTATTTTTGTTTCACACGCACAAAAGTTTGATAGAATGATGGATTCGGTTTCTGATATTCAAAACGTCATCGACGAATTTTTGATTTAACGCTGCTCACTCTCTTGAAACAAGAGGATGGAAATCCTTGCAATATTTCTACCTATATCCTCTATATGAATGCACCTACCTATTCATTTTATACATACCTCGAACGAAAACCAAATGAACGACTGACTAGAGTATCCTGACGTTTTTGATATATGAATTCTATGCAGTGCGTTTGTTTGTGGAAAATTTTCAATGCGCGGCGGCGGCCGGCAGTATAGAGACAATAGACAAGCGATGACGATTGAACCAGCTGAATGACGGTTGTGGCTCTGTTCATATAAGTACCTAGGCTAGGCATCATAGAGGCATTTCCCTCTTCAACTTCAGCTTGAGCACTCGAGTGCTCAATGACAATTGTTAAAAGCCGATGACACTTGAATGTTTCCCAATTGGGAATGAATGGCTCTCGTCGCGTCGCGTCGCATGTATTCAATAATTTTACAATTCCATCGATATCACCATCTCCATCACTATAGACATTCATTTACGGGATAGTTATAAAAGGATGGGTTTAGTTCAATTTTCGACGACGACGAAGCGATGCGATATACCAACTTGACTGATTGAATTGAGGTCGTTAATTCGAAATACAGATCTTCTGAGAGAGTGGAAAAGGTTTAACACCAAACCTAACCACACCACCAACATCACCACTGGTGCCGGTGTGATAAATTATAATGTCTACCTCTTCGGTTTCTCAGAATCCAATCCATCTTCAGAACATTCCATTCTTGTAGGTAGGTGGCGCTACAAGTGCGGCAGAAGTTAAGCAGGCCAAATTGTAGGAAATGCAAAATTAATTAAAATCCTTGTTTGAACACATCACAGGAGTTTAAAAGGGTTGGGAGGTGGGTTTATATTACTGTGGCGTTGCAGCAATCAGCAGTAAAATTATCATGCATACTGCATCGATAAGTCACTTCAATTCACGGATATCTTCGACACCATTCAAATCCTTAAGCTCTCTTAATAAACTTCTATACGAGTGTATGATGAGGACGATGATGGGCGATGGTGATGGGATGGTTTTACCTACGTGATTATATGTTGACGACATCGACTTCTACTACGACATCGATAGAAGGACGATGTTAAAGTCTCGTTCTCGTACTCTCAAGTGACGGCCGACGAATGACGACGACTCGATTTGGTAAAAGGTGTTAAGAGATGCAAAGACACTTGATAAACATTTTGGTCATGGAAATTGAAGTTTCTTTGTTCGTTCGTAATTCATTATCCACTACATAAAATATGTACCTACCTGGATATACATATACTCGTACAAGTACATACATAAAAAGTCCTTAAGTCTCGTTCAAGTTTTGTTTTATGTGGTGTTCTATGTATATTGCAGGATGGGATATTTGCACGTACGAATAGTTATAGAGCAATGGATGACACTTGACAGGACGCATCCCTTTATTCAATGGATCCATTTAGATTTTGCGTATGCTTGGGGATGAATGAACGAAACGCATCGATTAAATTCAAGATATACATATATACATGCACACATATATATACACACTTTTAGTAGTACCTTTTAGAAGGATTCTTGTATAATGCGGACGACTTCAAATCGGATTTTGCTTGTCTATGCTTTGGTCTTCTTAATCCACAAAGTATCTTTCTTTGGCTGTTTTGGATTAATTCTGTTTCACTTCGTTTTCTTTTTCTTGTTTCTTTTTGTTTCTTTTTTTGCTTTTTTATCTTAACATGCAGATTATATGATTCGTTTCAATTTAATTAATAATCCGAGATAGTACCTTTTGTAGGGATTAATAATTAAGTTTTGTTTCAACTCATACCAACCATAGTTATTTTTTTAATCGATGGGTTCTGGGGAAATTATTGTAATTAGCTAATGGAAGCTTAGAGATATAAAGTTCATAATTATGGATTTTACGTAAGATTGAAAAAAGTAGTAAAAAAAATCAGTCTTTTCCTTCTTTCCTTCACAGTTCAATCTTAATTTGTACTTAAAATAGAACAAGAATAAAAAATTTGCTCAAAGCTTACAACATTTAAATTAGTTCAAATATTTCTATTTAAGAATTTTTTGATCATTTGGTTTCCATTTTCGAAGCTTGTTCAAGACTTTTTTATCAAGACTTCTCCTATTTTAGCTGAAAGGCATTACTTTAAAAATAATAATGTGCTTAATAATTCGCAAAAGGATTTGCACGGAGTCCCGAAATAAAAATGAATCATGTACCAATTGTGGTTTATCAGATAGAAAGAATGGTATATCAATTTTCATACTTAGGGTCCTTCCTAAGTTCACTATGAATATTGTTTCAAGAAGGTTATACTTGTTGATTGAAATTTTGTACGTGCAACGTGGTCAACAAATTTTAATTCTACTGAAAGAACTTTAAACTTCAAATTTAAAATTTTCGCCATATTGCAAATGATTTTCGTTTTAGTAAAAAAAATCCAATAATTTCCTAATAAATAGAAGACCAACAAAACTGAGCTCCTGTTATAAATAAACTCAGAAATATGAAAAATTGTTCAAAGAAATATTTTACAGAAAATACAGTTTCATTGCTTGAGTAGTTCTTGAGGTACAAGGCTTGAATTACTGCAAAAACATATAAACTACCTGGCTTAGTAGCTAATTTGCTCAATGACTTACTAACTTACTGACTGACTTAATGATTGACTTACTGACTGATTTACTGACTAACTTACTGACGGACTTACTGACTGACTAACTGACTGACTAACTGACTGACTTACTGACTGACTTACTGACTGACTTACTGACTGACTTACTGACTGACTTACTGACTGACTTACTGACTGACTTACTGACTGACTGACTTACTGACTGACTTACTGACTGACTTACTGACTGACTTACTGACTGACTTACTGACTGACTTACTGACTGACTTACTGACTGACTTACTGACTACTTACTGACTGACTTACTGACTGACTTACTGACTGACTTACTGACTGGCTTACTGACTGACTTACTGACTACTTACTGACTGACTTACTGACTGACTTACTGACTGACTTACTGACTGACTTACTGACTGAATTACTGACTTACTTACTTACTGACTGTCTTACAGACTGAATTACTAACTTACTGACTGACTTACTGACTGATTTACTAACTGACTTACTGACTGACTTACTGATTGACTTACTAACTGACTTACTAGCTGACTTACTGACTGACTTACTAACTGACTTACTGACTGACTTACTGACTGACTTACTGACTGACTTACTGACTGACTCACTGACTGACTTACTGACTGACTTACCGACGGACTTACTGAATGACTTACTGACTGACTTACTGACTGACTTACTGACTGACTTACTAACTGAATTACTGACTCACTTAATTGCTGACTGTCTTACTGACTGACTTACTGACTGAATCACTGACTGACTTACTGACTGACTTACTGACTGACTTACTGACTGACTTACTGGCTGACTTATTGACTGACTTACTGACTGGCTTACTGACTGACTTACTGAGTGACTTACTGAGTGACTAACTGACTGACTTACTGACTTACTGACTGACTTACTGACTGAATTACTGACTCACTTACTTACTGACTGTCTTACAGACTGAATTACTAACTGACTTACTGACTGATTTACTGACTGACTAACTGACTGACTGACTTACTGACTGACTTACTGACTGACTTACTGACTGACTTACTGACTGACTCACTGACTGACTTACTGACTGACTTACTGACTGACTTACCGACGGACTTACTGACTGACTTACTGACTGACTTACTGACTGACTTACTGACTGACTGACTTACTGACTGACTTACTGACTGACTTACTGACTGACTTACTAACTGAATTACTGACTCACTTAATTGCTGGCTGTCTTACTGACTGACTTACTGACTGAATCACTGACTGACTTACTGACTGACTTACTGACTGACTTACTGACTGACTTACTGACTGACTTACTGGCTGACTTATTGACTGACTTACTGACTGGCTTACTGACTGACTTACTGAGTGACTTACTGACTGACGTACTGACTGAATTACTGACTTACTGGCTGACTTATTGACTGACTTACTGACTGGCTTACTGACTGACTTACTGAGTAACTTACTGAGTGATTTACTGAGTGACTTACTTACTGACTTACTGACTGACTAATTTAGTGAATCACTTAGTCAGAGATTGGTTTTTAGATCATCACTTCTCGATGAATCTTAATCTTAATATTTTGTACATTTCCATTTCTATGAAAGAGTGGAATTCCAACAAATTACTTATGTGGTAAAATGTTTAAACATGATGTTTTTTTTTAACTTTAAAAGCTGCAAAATATTGCAAAAGAAGAACGAAACCAAGATTTGTTAAAAAAAAAAGTGAAAATCTTATTTTGGAAATTGATTTTTTTTTCATAAATTTGAAATTAAATGTTTGTTCATCTAGTAAATTTACGAAATTTTACCAAAAACCTAAGCTTTTATATAAAAAACAAAAAAAAAAAACATAACGGCAGCAAGTTCTAAGTATAATGTTGATAGGTATTCAAAATACGTGTTAGCTCAATATCACAGAAAAAAAGGTTTAGCCGTAAATTTGGTGATGTGAAACACCTTGACGTATACGTATTTTTTTTTTCTGTATCGATTTTTCAATACAATTTCTATCCACAAGAAGAAACCGAGCAACGTCTTTTGTGTCAGATAGTAAAAAAATACCATATTTTATTCAGGAATTAATTTATTTCTTTCGAAATAACATTAAAAAGTACATAAAATCATCCCAAAATTTAATACAATTTTCATTATGTGTATGTGACGTGCATTCCATCATATTATACAATACACATACATTTCTCTATCCAAAATAAATTTTCACGTACTTAGGGATGTCTTAAAAATCAATTTATTTTCATCATAAAATCTCAAATATCAAAATTGTTCTTCAACATCGTAAAACTAAAATGAAAATTTCATACTCTCTATCTATACCTAGTAAAAGATCGATCCTCCATCTCATCTGACAAATTAAGCACAATTAAGTCATAAAACGGTTACCAATTTCCATTCGATGTTTTCAATTACATCTAAATTCATATACATCCCTCTTAAGTCTTGTTGTAGATATATATGTATAATAAGAAACTATTTTGAATTTACTACCAAAATTTTCTCTAAGCCACATCCTTAAAATACAACAGCAACAACAACAACAACAGGAGCATAGGAGTATAGGAGTAGCAGTAACATACATAAGTACTGTATAAATTCATAGTAAAACTTTTAAAGTTCCTATCCTTATAAAAGAATGAACGAATTTTTATTACATACCATTCGCTAGATGTTGTATACCATAGATACTCGACTCGTACACCATAAATGCTGGGATTTTGATTAAGTCTATGTTACATAAGTTTCCTTTACCCCAACTCCTATATAGTACTCCTATATATAGCCTCGTGTCGTTCATTAGAACGATATTTCAACGCCACGCCGCGCCACACCGCGCCGCGTCGCACCGACCACAAAGGACACATCACGTAATCCGGCAATCTACCAAAAAAGCTTACTCCTGTCTGTTGTCGCTTCGAACTAAATACGTAAATAAATATATTTGGTTCGCTTTTATTGGAAAAGGTGTCTACACGTATACAAACATGGCGTACATTTACCATTTCTTATCTCGGGCATAAGAATGAAAATTGGAGCCCAAACCGCGTCCTTTACACAGGAAGCTATATATACCTACCTACAGTACATATCTACATGTATACATAACCAGGTAGAAAATAGAATGTACATCCAGCTTATCACAACACTATGCTGTAGGTAGGTATAGGTTGCTAAAAGTACATAAGGATAAAACTTTGAGTAGCGTCCTTATAAATTGGTTTTTGAGAACTGTTTTTCGCATATTCATAGCTTTCTTCCTTCCTTAATACATATTTAGTGTGTATATGTAATGTGGGTACTTATATTTGCACAACTATTTGGGAAGCATTATAAGCTTCAGCTTTCTGGGAAAGTTGTTTAAATTGATGTCCTTTTTATTTAGGAATTTATTATGTCGCGCTTTCTTTTTTGTTGGCACGTGTTTCCCTTCGCACATATACAGATGTGTCCCTTTAAAAATATTTTAAAGCTTTAATTATAAGAAGCCAACAAACAAATGTAAAAACAAAAACAAAAAAGGCAATCATTCGAATCTCACCCGCTGTCGTCCTTGTCGTCGCACAAAGAGGAAGGAAATATTTTTCGATTCTTCTCTTATTATTATTTTTTTTTCTGGGAAAACTTTTTAAGTTTTCTGACAATTTATATCCTTTTTTTTTGGGGTCCTTTCTCTCCCTTTCTCATTTTTTCAAAGGATATGCTACATGTGGGTGGTGTGCTGGAGGAATAGCAGTGGGCTATAATTTTCATGCTGGACAAATACAGCCTATTCTTATACGAACTTGTAAGAGAGAGTAGTAAAGAAAAGAAGCTTCTTCGCTTTGGTTTTAATTTCAATGGGTTTGTTCGAAGTAAATTATGTCCTTTTCGATGGTAAAGCTGTAAGCAAAAACCTAGAGACCCACTTATATTCTCACCTGACCGGACGCTTCCGCCCCGCTTTGTCTTTCACTTAAATTGTATGTGAATATAAGTGTAGGTAAGGATGCCATTGAAATTATATTTAATTTTAATTAAAACAAAAAATCTTTTCCGTTTTTTTCGTTGATATTTTTGGAAAAAAAACGAAGCACAATATAAAAGTGTACTTTCGGAAAGGATTTCCGTATCTTATTTCCATTGTTATTGTTCATTTTGTTTTTTTCCTTTGATTTTGTGAAATTATAAAGGTAGGTTTCCAGTTGTCACAGAAAAGGTGCTACTTTGTATATCTACCCAATTGTCTTAAAAACAGACAAGAGAAGATGTGAAAAAATTGAGCAGCTCTCAAAATCTAACTTTAGGTATCAAAATACACGCCTCCATATTTAATTAAAATAGGGTAATTAAAATTTAACGATTATTTTATGAACCTCTATAGGATTAATGCAACGTGAACTTTTTTAAGATCTTTTATCTTTTCAAGTCAGATTTGTTCCACAGCATTTCGACAGCGATATCGAAATCAAAAAATTCCTGCCTCTTGTCACAGAATCGTTCTGGGTCTCTAATAACTGCGAGTCTCACAGTACCACAAAGCATTTGAAACTAGTTACCTTATTGATCTCCTGGACTTTGAATTATGGAATCTTAAAAATACAAAATAGGAAATAAAAAAAGTACTTATACGCCCAAGTGTACACTTAAAATATCGTCTTTTTAGATTATAAATTGGATGATTTTTGAATTGATCAAAATTGAAGCCGTAAATTAGAGCATTTTAATAGTTAAAAAATATTATATTTTGATATTCACATTGTCAAAAAGCTCTAAGATCGTCCTTTTCAGGAGTAACTTACGAAGTCTGAAAATTTTCAGAAAAAAACTTTGTTTCTTTCAAAGATTCTTAATTCATTGAGATTCTTACCTGCAATAAAATACGACAAATGAATGCTTTTGATACACAACTTGTTAAATGATTTGACAGCATTTTGGTTGAATGTCTGAAGATAAGAGTGTGACACATTAAAATCATACTTATACTCATTAATCTGGACATCATACATTTATTTTAGTGCCAGGTCCTTATTATGGAAAGCACTCGATCTAAACTATATACAGTACTTATCGCTAACCACCTTCTATAAACTATAGTAGGTACTTAAGTTCAACAACTTTCGCGCTTGAGTAGCTCTATATTCAAGCACAACTTGCACCACCACCAACACCATCCCTCGCCACTTAGGCAAGATGATAAAAATATACCCATTGACTTTTTCTATTTCTTTTTTATTTTGTTTACTTCAAAACGAAACCAGGCAAAAGATGGCTTCCCTGAGAGTAGGTTAAGTATAGTATAATATTTCTACACGTGGTGTTTAGCAGTAGATGCACAGGACCTCCATATAGTTACCAATCCACTAGCATTCCATCTCTTTTACTCTCTCTTTTATATCAGTTAAGTAGATATATACGCATCGGCAACAAGAGCAAGAGGCCCATTAGAAAAAAGAAAAAAAAATTTAAAAGCTGTCATCAGCACTATCACGGTCCTCGTCATCATTACGATAACCATTAGCATTGGTGACATTGTTATTCTGTATCAGCAGTTTCTCTGTGAAGTGACACATCTCCTAACAAATACCATCACCCAATTACCGCTTCAACCCCCTCCTCCCACCACCCCACCCCACCAACTTCGCAGCTTATACTTGAACTAAACGTATAAAGCAATGGGGCGAACATTCGTGGAATCTCCTTTCGCATTTTCCAGCTCCTTTAAACAAACCCAAACCCTAACTACTTATCATCAGAAAAACCCTATATGAGGGTATATACTTACTTCCCTCTCATGTGTGTAAGTTCGTTCTTTTTATGACTTTGTATAGTATGTGTGTTTGCTTGCATACAATTAGCTGCTCTAATTAACTGCTCGACACGATTATCATTTTAACAAATAATTATAATTATAAAAGTTGGCAGTAAGCTTTAAATTAATTTCAATGAGGCTTTGCAAAGTGTTTGTATTTTATAAATGTATCTACTCTACATTTTTATATAATGTGTGTGTGTGGCTCTATGTATGTTAAAATTTGTGCTTGTATGCAGAAAAAAAAGTGTCCTCTTTTACTGGTTTAGTTTCTTGTAATAGGGTTAAGATGTTTGTCATTCTTTATATCCTTACACTATACGTTTTGGGTTCATTCTTCGAGGGTAAACGCTGCTGATTAGGATTTCAAGAAAAAGATCCGTACAAGTATAAGTAGAAAGAAGAACACACGAAGACAAAAATAAAAAATAAAACCGAAGAAAACACCAAGAGAAGACAATATTGAGGACACTTGTCCAGCGGCCAACCACAGTTGATTGCAATTTTTCAGCTTCCTTTTTACCCAGTAGAGAAGAAAACACTACGGGATAGGAGTTAAGGCAAAACTCGCTGGATGAAAGTTTTTCTTCAATAGCTGCATTAATTTGGGTCCCGGAACGAATATTATGTAAAAAAGGACTCACTCTCTTCCTGTGATAGATATAGGAAAACTTTTACTGTCTGAAAGTCTGATAGTTTTTTTGTTGTTGTTGTTGTTTCGTTGTCCGACCTACTCTGTTTCGTTGGATGGTTAAAAGAACTTCTTTTTTTAAATCCTTCTACAATTTGAAAATTATAAATGATTTTTGTTGTTGTTTTCTTTGGACAAACTCTCTAAAAGAAAGTTGCATCTTTGGGAAGTGTATTTTTGGCTGTAAAATGTTACAATTTTGCACATTTTTGCATTCTTTGTTCCTTTTTGTGTAAGATGATTGAGGTGCAAAAGCTTTAAAATAGGTGTTGGATGGAATCAAGTTAAAGTTACAATCTTTGATTGTTATAATTTTGTACCTGGTATTTAAATATATTTTGGTTCTTGAATCATTACTTCTCTAAATAGATTTCAGAAACTTTCTGAACAAAATCGGATCTCAAAAAACAAAAGGAAAAAAAGTTTATATTTAAATAGTGCGTATACTCCTGGGTGACCCATTGTGATACTGCATTAAAGTACTAAACTGAACACTATTAATAGTTTAACTTCATTGTTACAACCCAATATAAAAAAAAATAAATTGTAAATACTACTAAGTTAGTTAAACGGCTTGAATACCTCGACAGAAAACAATTAAGAATAACAGGTAACAATACTAGTTTCGAAATTAACGAAAAATTAACAAAAATCCTAAATTGTTATTGCTAAGGTTTACTGGCTCTCAAATTGTCTTCACTTTGAAAGTGAATCTTAACTATTTCTATGGGTTAAGAAATATTATCTTCAAAGGTGACATTTGCTTTTAAAAATGAAACTTATTATTGGAACACTAAAGCGACTCACACTTTAATAACTTCACATTATTTGTGCCCTTCTGCCAACAACATTTTGTGCAAGATAAAAATTTTAAAATGAATATCGTTTTTTTCTCAAGATACTTCAGCAGAAAACTATTTGTTTAATAATTTTGTTGGTGTTTTTGTAGGTTTTCGTATTTGTAAAAAAAGTTGTGAGTTGAATTTTTCAAAAAAATGTATGATGAAATAAATTTGATTTCAATATCTGATTTTGTTTCCCAGATTTTTATTCGAAAATCAATTTCTATAGATATCAGAAGCATTTTTTGAAAGCTTATGTTACTTACAAAGATTTTCCTAAGACACTTATTTTATATTTTCAACAAAATGTTGCATAGAATGAACAAAATTTGATGTCAATATCAACAATAATTTTTGAGATATTAGAATCCAACATCAGTTTTTATCAATTTCGTTTAGTATTTCCTGTAGATTCTAAATTTTTATAAGAAAACTTACAATTGTATTTTTTGTTAAGTCTTACCAAATGCTTAAAATAATATTTTTCATAAAATCAATTTCTACTAACTTTTTTGTGTTTTTATTTTTTGTAAAAAAAACGGTTAATTCGATTTTTCTAAAAATTTTACCACAAGTCAAAAACGTTATTTTTTGATACATTAATATATTTTTGATGTAATATCAATTTCAATTTGCAAAATATTCGATGTGACCAATATTTTGCTTTCACTATTTTAATTTATAAAACAAAAACATTAATTGATACTTTAAGAATTGTTTTACTAATTTGGTATTACGTTTAATTTAAAAAATAAAATTTAACTGAAGTCGCTAGCGTTATTGGTTCAAGAGATATTTGGGGTCAAGTAAATTGTTCACTTTTTTTAATTACTATATTAAAGAAGCCACCCAGTTTTATGAAAGTCTCTTCTGAATCTTTTGGTGTTAAAATCTGTAAAACAAAATTTATCTGAAGTCAATTTCTCTACAAATGTTTGAACGTTAGTACACATGCAAGTACATATATTTCTCTAAGTACCTTTTATTTAGAGTCTATTGACCATAAAGCGTCAAGAAATGTCCAAATTTTCAATTTGACAGATCGGACCGATTACAATAGCACCCTATGGGAAGTTAATTAAAGTATATTTATAGTATGGAGTTAAAAATCGGCGTTCAGATTCAATGAGAAACGAATTGAAAACGACTGTTCGTTTTTCAAAATTAAAAAAAAAAAAAATTGTGCAATAAAGATACTCGTACATGAAAATTTGAAAAGAGTGCGAACGAATCAACACGTTTTTTAAGTTTTATGAAGGAAGGACAAGCGTAAACTATATTCGCTTATTCCTTACAGAATGTCTCCCAGGTTTCTTGACTCGAATCCTAGTAAATCCTCAAATTTCGAGGAAGAATTATAAAAATACGAATATTCCAAAATTAAATAAGATTTTTCTGGGGATATTATTTCATTTGATATCTTATTTCATTAAGTTTGTGTTAGGTTAGGTTAGGTTAAAGTGGCTGCGGATACAAAAACCACACACTTAGGCCAGAAGAAAAGGCCCATTGTGATACCACATGAATCTAGAGAATTACTTCCCACTAGTCGAACCATTTTGAGCTTTTTATAAAGCGAAGGAGATATCTGATATCCTTTTTAGCTAGTTCACTGGGATCATCAAAAGAGTATTCTCCCAGATGAATTTTGCGTCTTAGTGAAAGAGCAGGGCAGGTGCAGAGGAGGTATGAGATTGTTTCTTCTTCTTCCTCGTCAATACAGCTCCTGCAGAAGTCATTTGAGGCTACACCAAGTCGTATTGCGTGTCTGCCTATAAGACAGTGTCCCGTAAGGACATCTATTAGGGTGATAATATGAAGTCTGCTTTGAGATAACAAGTCTTTAGAGCGCTTTAGGTCCAGTGAAGGCCATATGAGTTTTGGGGCTGCGCATGTTTGTAAATTGTACCACCTAGAGTTTGCTATCTCGAAAGCTGTTGCTTTTAGCAGAAGTTTACATGTAGCTATCGGTATACCTATCTTCTCCCTTTCAGGTGAAATAGGTAAGACGGTTCCATTTTTAGCGAGTTCATCGGCTCTACAATTTCCTGCGATGTCTCTGTGGCCCGGCACCCAGCATAGGTGAATGTAAAATTGCTGCGCCATCTCCATAAGAGACGATCGACAATCGAGGGGAGTTAGAGATTTGGTTGAGACGCCGTCAAGAGACTTGATAGCAGCCTGACTTACAGAGAAGATGGGGATATCAGAAGTTGATATCACGTTTTCTCTTAGCCAGGAGAGAACCTCTTTGATCGCTAAAATTTCCGCTTGGAAGACGCTACAATGATTAGGGAGGCGGAATGAGATGCTTAGATTAAGTTTTTCTGAGTACACACCACTACCAACTCCCTCATTTGTCTTGGATCCATCTGTATAAAAATGGATGCTTTTGTCATCCAGGAGTTTTTTGTCTTCCCATTCATCTCTGGATGGAATGGATACCTGGAAATTTTTTCCAAATTGGGGTTTTGGAATAGTGTAGTCTATGTACTTTGGTATAGAACCAAAGAGGTTCAAAATGATGGAGTGCCCCACATTGTTGTTGGTCCATTGAGATGAGGCGTTGAGTCTTATAGCTGTACTCCCTGCCACTTGTTTGCTGAAGATGTCGAGGGGTCTCAGATGGAGCAGAGTGTCTAACGCTGCTGGGGGTGTGGTTCTCAATGCCCCGCTTATGCAGATACATGCAGTGCGTTGGACTCTGCTGAGTTTGTCGTAATATGTGACTTTCTCCAGTGCAGTCCACCACACTGCAACCCCGTACATAAGTATTGGTCGGATGACCGATGTGTATAGCCAATAAGTTATGCGAGGTTGAAAACCCCATTTTATTCCTATGGCTTTCTTACAAAGGAATAGAGCTGCTGTAGCTTTTTTAACTCTTTCCTGAATATTAGGTTTCCAACTTAATTTTTTGTTCAATATCAGACCAAGATATTTGGTCTCACTGGTAAAAATTAGTAGTACACCTTTTATTGAGGGAGGTACAATTTCTGGGATTTTGTATTTCCGTGTAAAAAGGACAAGGTCTGTTTTTTTAGGATTAATACTAAGTCCGCAGTGATCTGCCCATCTAGTGAGCATATATTGATTGCGTTTTGGAGGAGGTCTCTCAGTGTATTAGGATGTTCTCCTGTGACGGCGATAGCAACATCATCGGCATACGCAACCACTCTGTAGCCTTCTCTCTCAAGAGATATTAGTAGCTCGTTAACCACTATGTTCCACAGGAGAGAAGACAGAACACCACCTTGCGGAGTGCCTCTACAGACCTTTTCGTACAAAAATCCCCCATCTTAGAGTTGATGATCCTGCTTTTTAGCATTAGATTTATCAATTCACAGAGTGAGTATTCGACGTTTAGGGTCGTCATAGCAGAAGTGATAGCGGATGTGTCAACGTTGTTGAAAGCGCCTTCAATATCCAGGAAGGCCACCATAGTATTTTCTTTTTGTTCTATGGAGTATTCGATAGTTCTTAGCAAAGTGTGCAAGGCTGTTTCTACCGATTTCCCTTTGCAGTAAGCATGTTGAGACATTGATAGTCTCTTATCAATGCTATTACGTACATGGAAATCAATCAAACGTTCCAGAGTTTTGAGAATGAATGATGATAGGCTAATAGGTCTTAGATCTTTAGGGTTGACATGCGAACATTTGCCCGCCTTGGGAATGAATATTACCTTTACTTCTCTCCATCGCTGAGGTATATGGACCATACCTAGACAACTTTTAAATATCATCTCAATGATGGGCAAAGTTATGTCAGTCGTAAATTGCAGCTCAGCTGGTATGATGTGATCTGGCCCTGGATATTTGTAAGGTTTGAAACTATTCAGAGCCCAAGTCAACTTCTCTTTTGTAACAAGACCTTGAGGAAAAGTTAAGTTAATACCCGACCCAGGATGGTTTGTTGTATTAACGGATTTGGAGCTATCTGGGAAGTGGGTGTCTAGTAGCAGGTTTAGCGTTTCTTCGCAAGAGTTATTCCAAGTACCATCCAAGTTTTAAGACAACAAGGCATGGTTGGATTTGTCGAGAGAATCTTCCTTATCCTTGATGCCTCCGAGGATTCTTCTATTGAGCTACAGAAGGATCTCCAAGAGGATCTTTTGGCTATTCTCAATTCCTGTTTATACTTTTTGAGGGATTCCTTATAGGAGTCCCAGTCTTGTGGATTTCTAGTCTTTTTGAACGATTAAAAAGCCTTCTACAGTCTTTCCGGAATATACCCAGTTCAGCAGCCCACCAATATGGTTTCTTCTTTTCCCGCACTGTAGTAAGGTGTACATTACCCTTAAATTTAAAATGTTTGTTTTAATTTTATCGTTTTACCTTACTACACAAACTATGTATGTATTTTTTTTGTTTTTACAACAAATTTAAATTTAGAAATTAAGACTACAAAAAAAAATTAGTTTTGTTTAAGTTCAAATGAGCATCGGATGTAAATTATCTAATATCCATGCATAAATTAAGAAAACCGAATTAATTTCAATAAACCCGTAATATCTAATTATTATCAAAATTTCCAACCGCATTATTATCAATATTTCCGATGATAGAAGATACCTATAATAATATTTAAAACACACCCAACACAGAAGAAAAATCATGTTTTTGCAACCGGAATTCATAAATTATATCAAATTATTATTAAAATTGTCAAAAATTACCATTTCATCCTTGTTCTTTGTATGGGTTTGAAAAATAAAATGATAATAAAAAACTATTATATATCATGGTGCAATCAAAACAATAGCTTTACCCAAAACATAAAATACAGTCCAGAACCCAGAGTACTTATCAATGTAGGTAAATACATACATAAAATATATTAAAATAATCTGAATTTGAAATATCATCGTAAATTAAAACAAAAAAAAAAACAAAAACCAAATTTATTCACTGCTGTGCTGCTGATGTCATCAGCACTACAGCGGAGGCTATATGTTTTCATAGCGAAATTTTTTGATTAAAAAATACCTAGTAGTAGCAAATCATCATATCATCATCAGCCATTGTTCCTGGTATATTCTCTGCAATTTTGATTATTTTATTGTGCTTCAAAAATATAATTTTTGGTCGTTTGGTTTTTCATATCACAGTATTTCGTCTAAAACAAATAAACAAACAAAAATACAAAATGTTATTCATTTTAAATGAACCAAAAATACATTGTTTGAGCAATTTTTCTTGTCATAACCAGATGATAGAATCGATTCAATATTCGATCCCCAAAAATTCCCAAAGTACAATGTATAACATTTCCACATTTGAGTTTTCTATATGTAATTCCCAAAGCCAAAGTTGTAGCTAAAAACCAAACCAGAACCATAACCATAACCTAAATCCGAATTCAAAGCCCCCATTATGTTGGATTCTTGGTTGGACGCAGACAATTGATCAATAAATAAATAGGATTTATGTTATCCTCGCGAATTAGGTTTTAGCTATGCTATACTCTAAAACTACATATAACATACTCGTGTTCTAGTGTATTCGTCATTTTGCTAAATTAATTCCTTATATTACTGTTCAATATATATATTTTTATATGTCTATAGGTTAGGTACAATTACGCGCTCATGTTTTGGACAACAAAGCAATTAAATATTATTGGAACATTTTTGAGTTATGTGTAGGTTCCTACTTCTATAGCTTCTGGGAAAAGACATTCATTACTATTAAGGAAGGTACTTTGATTTTAGTACACCAAATTTATTTAGAAAAACAAGAGTTCCTAGTGCATAAATGTTGGAAGACATAATTGTACCCGTTTCAGCAAAAGGATTTCCAATAAGAGGTTTCACTTTTAATAGATCTGTTTTTGTGGGAGCTGACATCTTTTGTCATCTGACAATTTATTCTGTAACTTAAAATGGAATAATAAACGCTTGAACAATGCATTAAAATTGTTTCAATTTACAATTAAAATGGGGAATTTTCAATCAAAGGCCGGCAATAGTGAAATTCGTGGAACAATTTGAGCAATTTTAGGATAAGTAAGAGCTATGAAGAATCAAGAGCGTGTGCTTTGCTTAAGAACAGCTTAGAATATTTTATGTAGCTGCTGTAGTCCATAAATATTAATGAACACCATAGTTTTTCGAGTTCTCCTTTATTTTTTGAATTAGGGAATTAGGTATACGACTTTACACTGTATTTGAACATAACTTTTTTTAAGGCTCTAAAAGCTTAGTTCAAACAATAATTAGAGTCAATATATTTCTAGCATCATGGTTTTTTTAAAGATTGTTTCCCTAGAATCTATATAAATGATCGGGATTTTCATAGAAAAATAATCTTCAATGATAAGGCATATTTTCACTTCGAAATCTATGTTAAAAAAGAGGTTGGGATGCAGGGGCGATTCCTCATAGTAAGCTGGTTTAGCGGCGCTAAACCAAGAATTTTAGAATAAATCTAATTTTTTAATATGTATATTATTTGGTAATTGAATTACTAACCAAAACTCAACAGTTGACCATAATGTTAAAAAATTCGGTTGTATTGTAATTTTATTTCAATAACATTAAAATAAAAACTTAAATTCATTTAAAAAACAAAACAGTAACAACAAGTCAGTAATTAATAACAACAAATACATAAATAAATTAATGGAAGTTAATTAAGTCTTTCATTTTTTTTATATTGTCTTTCTGTATAAATAAACAAGATTTTTTTTTGGAACCCAATTTTCCAACTTATTTTTGTTTTCAATTAAATTAAGAGCTGACATCATCGAATTGCACGTTTTCACATTCAGTCTACAGAATTCAGTTCAAGTTCAGTATGAAACTTCGTTACAGATTTTTAATTAATTTACTTAAAGAATGGATAAGATAAAAAATATCTTAATTTATCCTTGAAAATTATTGTATTACTAGTAAAATCGTTAAAAGGGGCCAATTGGGCAATTTCTAAAAAAGTCGGGGCCACGAGGATCGAAATCAAAAAAGGGGCCAAATGGCCCCTTTAGGGGACAAACGGCAACGCTGCACCGTACACATTAAAAACACACAACAGAGAGGAAGACCAGGCTCGACCAAGAGTTTGATGTCTCCTCTCTTTAAACTTCGTATGGACTATGGCAGGAAGAACAAGACCGAGCGACGATTCGAACATGATCGTCGAACACACACATCAACTATTCATACCATATTTTTTGTTTTTAAAAACAGATAATAATTGTGCGAGTGCGAGGTTATTTATTTGTGTGAAATTTATGTTTGGTAGCGAAATTGATCCAGCACGACAAGAATGTATCGAACAAGAAAATGTTCGTCAGTTAGCGCTGTTTTTAGCGATAATACTCATTTTTGGAGTCGATATGTGAGGAAAAGGAAATTTCACACAGATGTTAGAGCATAGGCGGATTTTTCAATTTTTTAATAGGAAGTAGTTTTTGTTTGGACGTGGCTTTTAGACTGGAAGGAAAATTACTTCAGAAAGTGCTTTTCAGTTTTCACTAGTTAAGTATTTGATGTGTTATGACCGGTATGCTTTATGTTCATTTTTTATATTGTAGTTATTATTAATATAATGTAAGTCCATACCAATTCATATCTGCAAGATACTAGGAAATTATTTTACTAGATTTGTTTAGAACACTCAGTTTTAAACAAACATTTTACTTTTAATAAAAAATTAATATTAACACCTACCTACGAATTATACATTTTTTAAAGCCAACGGGTTCTCCAATCAGGCGGTTTTTAAGTGATATTAATTCATAATTTTCGAAGAAAAACTAAAATTTGTCAAAAAAGTATAAAAATCAGTTTGAATCGTGGTTTTTCTAAATTTTGATAAAGTAAATACCTTTTTTCATTCAGAATTCGTTGCTCTTATTAATACTTAAAAAAATGAATACTATATGACTTTAAATTGAAAATTACCAGAACGAAAAATAAAACAAAATAAAATAATATAACGACTTATGCACCTGCATTACTTCAAATTCAATTCTTTTTCAATTAAAAAGTATAATACAAATTGTATAAACTTTAATTTGCAAATAATAGCCGCGTTTTATTATCACCATGATCTGATCCGGATCAGATCATGATAATAAAACAGCATTGGATCATCATATTCTTTGTTATTTAAAGTTTGGTAGCAGTGTCAAATTCGTTCTTTCAAAAGTGACATTACGAAGCAAAGAAAAAACAAACACATACCAAAAATGGAAGCTCCACAACTTTTGAAAATGTTTCTGCAAATCACCATTGCACTCTCAAACTCAAAGCATCCAGGAACGCTTTTGTCTCACATGTAGTCCAGATTCTTTTTGACCTTTAAATAAATGTGAAACTTAAATAATTTAATATAGAAATTACTTAAAATTTATTTGAACATCTTTTCTCCCATTTGTGCTGCAGCTTTCTCGATTTTATTTATATTTTTTGACATTTAAAGCAGGGTTGCCCAAAGAACATTTTGCTCAATGATTTTTTTGTTGTTCCTTTTTTTGGGGGAAAATAATACCCTTAAATTATATCAAATATACATTTTTTTGGACTTAATTATTTTAATTTCACCAATTAATATCTAGTTTTGTTAAAATATCTAATTATTTCATGGATTATATACCAAATAAATAAATATAAAGCTTCTCGCTTTCTATTTAAAAAATATTTTATTTCAGTCAAATGGAAATGTTTATATGGCAATACAGGTTTTATTTAATTTGTTTGCAATGATACCAACATTTACATGTGAAATAACAATATAAAGCGCTCCTTGTTGTGAAAAAAAGAATTAAATTTTGGATCTCAAATTGAGATCCAAACACAAAGCAGGATCTTGTGTTGTTGTTGTAATGCATGTAAATTCAAGATCCGGATCAGATCATGGTGATAATAAAACGCGGCTAATATTCAATAAAAAATTAATTTGACTTTAAAACCATATAATTGCAATTCTATGACCAGCTAAATAATTGTATGTTAAAAAAAACGAAACAATTTCGGCACTTTACTATACCATTATTATTTTTATTTTTTTTTTTCATATCTTAGTATATAAAATATTATGTATCCGGTTTAAGGCTATGAGTTGCGACGATGTAACCAGATTCTTCTTTGTTTGTTTAAAAATAGATACTTTATTTTCATGATATCGGAATGTTCATGATCTCGGAACTGAAATGAAATCCAAGCAAAGACCATAATTGAAGAATTATTAGAAAAACCATTTAGAATAAGATCGTTTTCGGGGAAGCTATTAATAGTTAATAATAAGCTTCCATGTCCAAAGCTAACAGATTTAAAATCAACATACAAGGAAGAATACTCGAACCTTTATCGAAAATCAATATTGCATTTGAAAATGGCTAGCTGGTTGCGAGAATAAAAATAAATTGTTTTGCTGGCCTTTTTTTTCTGTATCCACGCATGATTTCTTGCAAACCCGAAGTTGTACATAAAATAAAGTTGGCAACAAAATTTCCAATAGAATCAGACAGTCAGAATTTGTCGCAATTATGCTAGACGAGACTTCAGACGTCCGATTAAAGTCCCAATTATATATTGTTTTCCGAAATTACTTTAACAAAAAAATTCATGAAAAATGTTCTACATTTATCGATGATATAAGCCTAGGGCGGAAGATTTGAATAAAACTAATTATAGTTCTTAAAAACTTATCTTGTACCTCTAGGAGAAAGTAGCTAACCCTAACGCTAAGACCAGGAATCGCCACTGTTGGGATGCGACCCACACTGATAACTTTCCATCCCGTCTGTCGATTTGTCTTGCTTAAAAGTTTGTCTATATGTATCAATTTTTACCAAAATTGCGTACTATTTTTTGTAGATTTTATTTTTTTATGAAGAAACGGACTGTTGGATTTTTATAAAAAAATTACTGAATATCGAAAACAATATTTTCTGTGCAATAAAATAAGATGGAAGCCAATATTTTTAATTTTTGAAAAGCTATTTGAGTCGAAAGTAAATTTTTACCAAGTTAGTAGTATTGTGTTTTTTTAGGTTTTTATTTTTTGTAAGAAAAACTGTCAATTCGATTTTTCTCAAAATTTTATCGAATGTTGAAAACAATATTTCTTATAAGATAAAATTAGTTTGAAGCCAATGTCTCAAATTTTTGAAAAGATATTTACGTCGAAAAACAATTTTTACCAACTTTTATACATTTTTTTAGATTTTTATTTCTTGTAAAAAAAACTGTCAATTCGATTTTTTACAAAATTTTTTCTAATGTTGAAAACAATATTTTTTGAAAGAAAAAAGTAGTTTTAAGCCTATATCTCAAAGTTTTGAAAAGATATTTGAGTCGAAAATCAGTTTTTACCAACTTTTATTAATTTTTTTTTTAGGTTTTTATTTTTTATAAAAAAACTGTTAATTAGATTTTTCTCAAAATTATATCATATGTCAAAAACATTATTCTTGGTTGCACAAAATTGTTTCAGAGATGAAATCATATTTAGTCGTAAATTTTTTTTCAGTTTTTTTGATTTATAAAAAAACCGTTAATTGGATTTTTTTACAAAAATATACTTGTTTTGTATTATGTTACAATATATAATATAAAATTTAATTCAAGTCTCTAGCGTTATTGATTCATGAGATATTTAGGTTTAACCAAATTTTTCACCTTTTTTTAAACTGCTATGGTAAAAAACCCACCCACTCAATTTTCTTGAGAGCCCTTTCTGCATCTTTCTGCCTTATTATCTGTATAACAAAATTTATTTGAAGTCGATATCTCTTCTGGTTCTTGAGCTATGGACGACAAAAAAACGTCGCGAACGTACGGACGTACGGACATACGGACGTACGGACATACGGACATACGGACATACGGACATACGGACGTACGGACGTACGTACATACGGACGTACGGACGTACGTACATACGGACGTACGGACGTACGTACACACGCACCCACAGATATCTTTCTAAAAATCTTTTATTTCGACTCTACGGACCTTGAAACGTCAAGAAATGTCAAAATTTTCAATTTGACAAATCGGACCCATTACTGCATCTAAAATCCAAAAATAATTGTGAAAAAACATCTCTATTCTTATTGTTTCTTTGTTTGGTGCGATTTTTGTTAATAATTTGGAGTGATTGAAACTTACTTATTCGAAAACGCTACCGTACTATGATCCATGATTGTTTACAGTCAGAACCAAAAGATATTGATATTTAAAAATTTTATTGTAAAGACAAAATTTTAGTAAAGAAAATATGTTTTTTTACCTTGTTATTTCTTGAAATGATACCAATTGGTCTCCAAGATACACCCTTAAATATTTGTTTTTTATTGAGCCACGTAAAAGATAAAAAAAGATTCCAGTGATCCACAATCGATTAAAGACCTTTAGGATTTAATTCGTGAAGTTACTGAAGACACGACAAAATGCGCCATCTTGATGTATTCTTTTTCAACATTGATTTACCTCGCCATTTCTTAGCTGATCTTCAAAAGTTAACACAAATTTTTAAAATCATTTTGCATAATATTGCCAATAATTTTGGATGCTTAAACGGGTATTTTAGCCCTTTTATAAGCTTTGAGTTCGTCTATAATAAAATAAAAATATCAACTGAAAAAAAAACAGTCTTGGTAAAATCTGGAGAAGAAGAATGCTACTCCAAATCAACACCTTTTGACATCTTGGGAACTTTCTTTGCAAGAACTTGATAATCTTAATAAAAAAAAGAAATTTTCAAACCTTTTTTCTACGTGTGTAGACACGCAAAGAGCCCTGAAATCCAACGATGGCGTTCACCGTCGATGGTTTTTCCAGATTTGAAGAAATAAGTCCCGATTTAGGTTTTGGAGGGAACGAACGGGAATACAATTTTTCAAAATTCTGTATGATACTGTTTGCTCATAATACTGTATGTCTTATATTCTGTATTTCGAAACACTGTATTCTACGTTTACAGTGTTTTAAAATACTGTATACCAAAATGTTGTAAGAACCCAGTTTCTTATCATAAGATACCATATGCTTAATAAGTGTTTTTTGGTTGTTTCGTTTTCAAACTATATGTAGAAAAATATCCACCACTTGATTTCATGTATTATTTTTATAGATTCAATATTAAAACAGAATTCAATAAAAAGACATAGGAGGTAGTAAATACTTTACAAATTTTCCTGGCTTGCTTTTGTAAGCAATATCGAAATCAAAAACAAGCATTCAAAATATTTATATGGTCATGGAAAAGGTCACTTAAAATTTTAAAACTAACAACTTTTAAGGATGTCTTAAAATGTTTTGCTTAAATAGGATTAACGAAAAATTGTTATGATACCTTAATCTTAAAATTCACATCAATATTGATTTCGTTTAAAAAATAATCTGTGTTTATGTCAAAATGAAAACTCTTATTAGAAAACCGTGTAAAATTTCCTTTTTAGTGCAGACAATTTGGATACTCACTCAAGGACACTTACACTTCTTAAGAAGAAGTTTTTAATTGTAATGAAGTATTTTTTTTCGAAAACTACTTATAAGTTAAAAGCTCTTCTTTACAATCCTTTTTAAGAACACACAACCAAACTTTGTACTAAAATTGACTTATTTCGGAATTTATTTGATGTAATGATATTTTTCATTTTATTTTTCTGGTCTATTACTTATTGAAGATTGTAAGTAAAAAAAGAATATTATATTGCTTTACCTTGTAGCTATACTAAAATAATGGGTACAAGAAATTAAGTAAAATTTTTTCCTTGTTTTATAATTTAAACATTTTTTATTGTTCAATGAATAAAAATAGCAAAACACAGGAATCCCATTATTCATTTGCACACACACACATACTATGCATGTATTTTGCGTATGTTTGTATGCATGTAAATTTTCTCTTATTTTTAAATAGAATAAAAAAAAGGAAGATTTTCAATCACAAAATCAAGAAAAAAAATTATATCCTTCAACACGTAAATATCCGTTCAATCTTTCCAAGACTGTTTAGTATAGGTACAGCTAGATATCCATAGATGATGATGATCTATGTATGTTTAGTCTGTTGCTCTGCACACTTGTTTCGTGTTCTTGTGTAGATGTAAATAATGTGAATTGTAAAGAGGAAAATAAAAAGTGTATCTACATAAACTGAATCATCCGAATAACAAATTCAACATTTCAACAAACAACAAATTGAACAACTAGATTCATCTTTTCATTCTATTTTCCTGACACCTGACAGGAAGATAATCAACTTGGGTATTGAAAAATCTGGTTAGATATACCTTACTACGTTACTTCCTTTTATTCTACTCTATATGCACATTACATATCTTTACAGTTTGAACAGGGTGGGTCAAAAGTTAATCACTAATTTAAAGTTATAATAGGTTTTATAGATTCACAGTCTTATTTATTAGAATTCGCTAAACAGGTGAATATAGTTATACAGTGCATAAGGATTTATGTAGGCTCTATGTAACGTTGCGAAAATTCCCATTTATAAAAAAATTCTGCTATAAATTTTAGTTATACAATGCTTATGTCAAAAAAAGTACCAAAATGGAACAATCTATTCCATTTATCTTTCTATCAAATCAGCTGTTTGTCATAACAAATAAAATGTATGTACAACTTTGTGTTGTGGGTGGAGGAACATCCTGGAAATCAATTGCCAAGTTATGAAGATCTTCTAAGGCTATAAAAGTTGCTTTGGCATTTTCTAAGGAGCACCTCATACCTGATAACAAATTCGGAATCTTTGCTTCCAGATGCCAAAGCATCTATCCACCGTGTTACGAGTAGCTATATGAGATATATTGTATCTTATTTCAGCATCTGTTCGAGGATTCAAAACGGGGGTAAAGAGGATATTAGTACAAGGGTACCCACCATCTTCAAGCAGACGACCATTGAACTCCCAATCATCAAATCTTTGTTTAATTCTGCTTTTCCTAAAATTTCGTGAGTCATGAATGCTACCTCTCCAGCGGCAAACAAAGTCATTAATTTTTAGGGATGCATCGCATACTACTTGGGTATTCAGCGAGTAGTACCCTTTTCTGTATATATAGTACTGCCCTGATGGGCCACCTACTTTTGGGATCCTTATGTGGGTACACTCAATAGCCCCAACCACCTTTAGAAACTCCCGTATTTGAGAGAACTTGTTCATAGTTCTTAGATGCTCCGAAAAAGAAGTTGGCATTTTAATGAACAAAGGTCTTTTGGTAGCTAATGCTCTTGCCACTCACTTACAAATTCGTAGATGTCTGCTCCATAGTCTTGAATCTATAAACAAATCATAAAAAGTACGGATTTCGACTTGGTGTGAATATTTAGTACAATAACTTACCTCGTTTCGTCCCCAATATGTTATTGCATCCATTACTTGAATATCTATTGGGATGTGACCTCCTCTATTGTCGCTGCTGAGGTACAAACGGATAATTCCAATTATTTGTATGATATTCTCTTTTGAAAATGTATATATATTTTTTTATAAGCTTTCCGCCTTTTCGGAGTTGGTAAAACGCGATTTAAATTATTAAAATCATTAATAAACGAGCTTAACTGGAAAGGCATTATTGTTTTCTTTTTAATATCAAAAATGAAGAGAAATCAAAATGACATTTACGAAATAATAATAACAATAATTTCCTTATGTAGGCTTTATTCAACCTCAAAAAGTGTTTAGCTTATTATGGGACTATGCAACCTTGCATAAGTTTTATAAATAGCATTTTTGCGTTTAGATGCATTATAGAGATTACATAACTTTAAGTAGGCTCTATACAGCGTTTTTAAATAAGACTGTCAATATTTTACAAGAAATTTATTTTAAATTCAAAAATTATGATTTATCAACATTATCTTTGGCTAAGTAAAGGGTGTCCCAAAACTAACGCAAGATTTGAATTTGCCGCAATTTGTGCAGTGAAGTGTTGGCAACCCTGAAAAAAAAAGCAATTTGACAGCTAACAGTATAGGGTTATTAAAAATGGAGCGTTACACGAGAGAACAACGTGTCTTCTTTATTAAAAAATATTTCAAAAATAGTGAAAGCTTGGCGGCTGCAGTTCGAAAATTTCATACAAAATATGGTCGGAA
The DNA here is from genome assembly GCA_920104205.1 of Eupeodes latifasciatus. NCBI lineage: Eukaryota > Metazoa > Arthropoda > Insecta > Diptera > Syrphidae > Eupeodes > Eupeodes latifasciatus. Next base: position 117,455,555 of record OV049925.1, on the reverse strand, counting down.
TAGTGTTTTAACTTCGTCAACTGTGAAGAGATTAATTGAAAAATTCATGGAGACTGGATCCGTTGAAGACGCCAAACACACTGGTCGCTAAAAAACAAGCCGTTCAAATGTGAATGTCGAAGCAGTGCGTGAGATTGTTGCTGACAATCCAGGAACCTCAATTCGACGTCGTGGACAAGAATTGCAAATTTCAAGAACCTCTCTACAGCGTATACTCACCAAAGATCTGTGTCTTCATGCTTACAAAATTCAATTAACACAACAATTGAAGCCTAATGACCATGGACAGAGAAGAGAGTTCGTTGAATGGATTATTGAACATCAACAAATGGACCCTGATTTTTCGAGCAAAATTATCCTAAGCGATGAAGCACATTTTCATCTTGATGGCTTTGTCAATCGCCAAAATTGCCGCATTTGGGGTTCGGAGAACCCACATGTGATTGTCGAAAAACAAATGCATCCACAACGCGTGACTGTATGGTGTGGATTTTGGGCTGGAGGCATAATTGGGCCATATTTTTTTGAAAATGATGCTGGTCAAGCAGTGACTGTTACTGGTGCTCGATATCGCGACATGATTACACAGTTCTTTCTGCCAAAATTGGATGATATTGATGTGTCCAATATGTGGTTTCAACAAGACGGTGCCACATGTCATACAGCCCGTGAAACAATTCAATTACTGCATGAGACATTTCCAGGTCGTGTACTCTCTCGTTTCGGTGATCAAAAATGGCCTCCTAGATCGTGTGATTTAACACCATTAGACTTCTTTTTATGGGGTTATTTGAAATCACAAGTCTATGTCAACAAGCCCACAACCACCCGTGCATTAAAGGAGGAGATTCAACGCTGCATCAACGAAATTCAGCCACATTTATGCAGAATGGTCATGGAAAATTTCAACAAAAGAGTGCGCATGTGCATGCAAAGCCGTGGAGGCCATTTGTCCGATGTGTTATTCCATACATAACCCTATCCTATGTACTTTACGAGTCAATAAAAATATAACTATCAAAAGACTAAAAAGGGCGTTTTCTATTTAATTCAAATCTTGCGTTAATTTTGGGACACCGTTTATAAAACATAATGTCCCTGAAATTAGAACCAATTTCAGCAAAAACTGCCTCAAAATATGTTTGATCATAGCCCGATTCTATCAATTAGTTTAAGATTTCATTTTGATCAACCTCCGAAGTTTTTTAAATTTCTAAGTACCTTAAATAAAAAAAAAAAAAAAACATAAGATTTATAATTTTTGAAATTTTGAAAAAAAAAAAACATTTGACCCGCCCTGTATTAAGTACATTTAAAGATGAAGTTCAATCTTACATTTATAAAGTGTTGTGGGTCCTTCTTCGTTTTTGGTACATGAATTTACTTACACAAACGCACAATAAATGAATATTATGCACCCCATATACAAATACCTATATCTATTCTATATATGTATTAATGTTTTATACCATAGCATGATGGTAAAGTGTTTCCGAAACCTTTTCTGTATACCTTGCTATATAGCAAAACAATACCTTTAGTACTTAGAGAGAGACTCTGCATTCAACTTTCAGCTTCCAGCTTTTCACTTCGAGGGTCATTTGTACTATTGAAGTGTTGTAAATTACATCACGTTACGGTGATTGGGTGTATCCATCTATAACACACAAAAGAATCTTAGAGATATATCTATCTACTATCACTACATGTTGTACATACATATAACAATAGTGTAAGTAGAGAAATGAAAAGAATTTTGCTTTATCCACTATGTACTTACAAAACACAGACTCAGATAGAAGGGAACCATATGTAGTTGCGAGTATGATGAAGGGAATTGAAGAGGTTTTTAAAAGGAGACCCATGACCACTTCTGTATACACAGCCCCTCAAGTCGTAATCATTTTGTCTGTACACAAATTGATGAAACGCAATAAGAAAACTTAAAGAGATCTATACATTTATATATGTATTTTATATTTATACATATACATATATACATAGTTTGGGGTTATCTAAGGGTTGTTAGCTTTTTATTATTGAAAATAATTGAGTCAACCAATAAATGTTTGGTACCTACTTTCTTACACATATACGAGTATCACTTGAACCCTTCTCAATTAATAAATAATAATATTTCGACACTTTTAATGTGAGAGAAATAATGATTGAGGTAGATTTTGAGGTTTCAAAATTCTTAACTGCAAAAACTTATATAGATTATATTTTATTGTGCATTTAGTAAAATTGAAAAACCACATACTACATTAAAAGCAAGTGGATGGTACAGTTCTTGAGTTTTCTTACGGTTTAAAAGGACTTGGATATTAAAGGTGAAAGTAATTTTTTTAATCAAAATCTTGTAATTCCATAAAGAAACCCAAATTCAGCGGACATTATGAAAGTTTCGTATTTTGGATTTTTTTGTAATGTTAAACAAAAGCGATTTATTGATGAAAATACTGAAAAATATTGAAAAACGCATATTCCGCATCCCCTACGACGATAAACTCAAATTTGACATTTGGTGATTCATGTTGTTTTTCTTTGTGCGTTGGTGTAGACTGATTTGAAAAATCCAAAATATTTTCAATTTTCAAGTTGATATTTACAATTGCGGCTTTCTATTTTCCATTTTTAATTATATGATGGGGGCATTTAAATTTGTTGGTTCTTCGTTTTATAAATCATGAGTTTGACTGTTTCTTAAAGGAAAATTTGAATATCCCTTAAAAAAGATTTTGACATATTTTTTCAATTAGTGTACTCAATTCGTAGTTTGTAAGGGTTTAATTATTACCTTTTGAAATAATAAGCTTGAATATACTAACAACTTTATCAAGTTAAAGTTTAGGTATTAAAAGAGAATTCTACCTTGCCGGGCCAACTTGTATCAAAACAGCAGTTCTTTCATCGGAACTGAGCTGGAAATATTAATACAAATTCAATATTTTTAAAATTTTCATCACTTCACACAACTTCCCATAGAAAGCTATTGTAATGGGTCTGATTTGTCAAATTGAAAATTTTGACATTTCTCGACGTTTCAAGGTCCCTAGTCAAAATAAAAGATTTTTAGAAAGATGTCTGTGCGTGCGTGTGTACGTACGTCCGTATGTCCATACGTCCGTACGTTCGCGACGTTTTTTCGTCATCCATAGCTCAAGAACAGGAAGAGATATCGACTTCAAATAAATTTTGTTATACAGATAATAAGGCAGAAAGGTGCAGAAAGACCTCTCAAAAAAATTGCCTGGGTGGTTTTTTTCCATAGCAGTTTAAAAAAAAGGTGAACATTTTGGTTAACCCTAAATATCTCATGAACCAATGACGCTAGAGACTTGAATAAAATTTTATATTATATATTGTAACGTGATACAAAACAAATTTATTTTTAGGAAAAAAAAATCAATTAACGGTTTTTTATAAATCAAAAAAATTGAAAAAAAAAAATGTTAGCTCGAAAATTTTATGACTAAAATATGATTTCATATCCAAAACAATTTTGTGCAACGAAGAATAATGTTTTTAACATCTGATAAAATTTTGAGAAAAATCTAATTGACAGTTTTTTTATAAAAAATCAAAACCTAAAAAAAAACATTACTCAAAGTTGGTAAAAATTGAATTTCGACTCAAATATCTTTTCTAAAACTTGATTTAGGCTTCAAACTTATTTTATCTTATAAGAAAGATTGTTTCAACATTCTAAAAAATGTTGAGAAAAATCGAATTGACAGTTTTTTTTACAAAAAATAAAAACGTAAACAAAAAAATTACTAAAAGTTGGTAAAAATTGATTTTCGACTCAAATATCTTTTCAAAACTTTGAGATATTGGCTTTAAACTACTTTTATCTTTTAAAACTTATTGTTGTCAACAGTCAGTAAAATTGTGAGAAAAATCGAAGTGACAGTTTTTTTACAAAAATTAAAACTTAAAAGAAATTTTAACAAAAGTTGGTAAAAATTTATTTTCGACTCAAATGTCTTTTCAAAAATTTGAGATCATGGCTTCGAACTAATTCTAGCTTATAAGAAATATTGTTTTCAACATTCAGTAAAATTTTGAGAAAAATCTAATTGACGGGTTTTTTTACAAAAAATAAAAACCTAAGAAAAAAGCAATATACTAAAACTTGGTAAAAATTTACTTACGACTCAAATAGCTTTTCAAAAATTAAAAATATTGTCTTCAAACTCTTTTTATTTCACAGAAAATATTGTTTTCGATATTCAGTAGTTTTTTTATAAAAATCCAACAGACCGTTATTTCATAAAAAAATAAAATCTACAAAAAATAGTACGCAAATTTGGTAAAAATTGATGTTCGGTTCAAATTAATTTCATTCATGTGGGGTGCGTCCCACACTGATAACTTTCCATCCCGTCTGCCGATTTGTCTTGCTTAAAAGGTTTGTAGGCTTTCGTGATTTGCTAGTTGTTAGTTGAAGTATTCTAAAAAAAATTAAAAATTACCAACAATATTTTGAGTATGATGAAATAGTTTGATTTCAATATCTGTTCTTGTTAACGAGATTTTTAGTCGAAAACCACTTTTTACCAAATTTTCGTAGCATTTGCGTACTATTTTTTGTACATTTTATTTTTCTTATGAAAAAAACTGACTGTTGGATTTTTATGTACAATTAACGGAATGTCGGAAACAATATTTTCTGTCAGATAAAATAAGCTTAAAGCCAATTTTTTTTTTAAATTTTTGAAGAGATACTTGAGTCGAAAGTAAATTTTTACCAAGTTTTACTATTGTTTTTGAAGGTTTTTATTTTTGTAAAAAAAATGTCAGTTCGATTTTCTCAAAATTTTACCAGATGTCAAAAACGTTATTCTTCCCGGGCGTACGTACACACGCACGCACAGATATCTCTCTAAAAGTCTTTTATTTATACTCTAGGAAACTTGAAACGTCGAGAAATGTCAAAATTTTCAATTCAAGAAATCGGACCAATTACAATAACTTTCTATGGGAAATTAAAAGCGTACACAAACTATTTTGGTCCTTTTTTGGTACGATTGGTCATTTTTATTTTCAGCTTTGGTCAGGCAATTTTGTTTCAAGTGGCAACCGTGGTTTTGAGTCTAGCAGTATTGGTATAAACCCGTTTGACATTTTGAACAGTAGAAAATCATTTTGCAATACCTTCAAAACGATAATTTAAAAACCAAGTACTAAATGCTTTTCTCGGTCATAATTTTTTGACACAACATTTTTGAAATCCTAAAAAAATCGGGTTTTCTAAATATCTAGAATTTTAATTAATTTTTAGTAATTTTTGTGTTATTTATTTTTTCAAGAAATCATTTCGTGTTCTCAAAGTATTTGAATTAACATCGACACATATTTGTTGTTTTAATAAGCGAATGCCATATTTTGGCTGTCAAAATTTGAGCCACAAAATAATTGTTTGACGTCTTAATTTATTTAAATAAAAAAAAGGTAGTTTTTTTTTTTAATTCAAGCGAAAACCCAAATCAGCAAATCAAACCCAAAATTAAAAAACTAAACAAAATAATAAAAAATATTGATTTAAAGAAAAAATTAAAAAAAACGCACTCTTCACAGTCACGGACGTACAAAATAACCCTTAAGTAAAAAAAATATAAAGAAATAATTTGGGTTTTGTCAGCTAAAAGAATGTTACTCTTCTCTTTTTGTCAAAATTGTTGCACAAAATTGTTGACAATTATTAGTTGGTGCACCTTTTGATGTCTCTATAATATATGTAGTTAAAAAAGAGTTAATATCCTCATACAGATACATATTCACATACCTGCATCCATACATATACATATGACAAAACTAAGTGCATGAACGGCCATTAATTAAGTATAATTTATAGGTAAGTCCTTAACTGGCTTAAATACATCTCGTTTGGATACTTCTGTCATTTTCAACAACTTTATTCCTTTGTGTCACTGACAAAAGTGTGCTTAAACTTGAGCTATTCAAAAGTTGCTTATAGTTGGGCGATGCTTGGGTGAGGGGTTGATACCATCCTTTATATACAACTATAAATGTGAACTTATATTTATGTAGATAAAAGGTACACGTGTATATATAATATTATATGGAATAATGGGCATCGTACATCCATCGGGGGCCAACCCAACCAACTATGATGGTGACGAAAGCATCCCAGTGAATCATAAATTGTCTGCTCTAATTATTCCCTTGCAGAATATATTTTCCGTCCTTGCTTTAACTTGGATGCCATACCGCTGCCGCCACTGCCACTGCCATCACCACCATTACCACCACCATCACCACTGCTGCGCTGCTTTTGCTTTTTCTGCTGCTGCTGCTGCTGCTGCCATAACCGTTGTGCCGCCACCGCCACTACCGCCACTGCCACTCAGCCACTTCCAAACTAGGTATAGTCGTCAGAAGTTTTCTCTGTCTGTGAGCGCGCCTTGTATTCGTCCTAGTACCCCATCCATATCTCTACAACAAACCACCCCAACCCCCTCAACACTGCAATCCAATTCAAAGCAAGGACCCACATTTTTGAACAAATCCTCGTGGGTAATTTAATTCATGCGGATGAATATGCGGCGGGCGATGTTGTGGTGCTGTGGGAGGTGGCAGCCATTGGGAAGGGGGTTGGCAAGGAGATGTATATGAGTTTTAGTATAGTACCTTGAATTCCTCAGTGGTTGTGTCAACCCTCGATTTTAAATTTGTACAAACACCCCTGGGGAATGGCAAGTTTGTGGCATCTTCTATCTCATTTTATAGTCTACCTTTATAAGAATGACACAACGAGAAGGACGAAAACGACGACGACGACGACGACGTCAACGAGGATGAATCTTAAGGGGGGTGCGAAAAGCGAATTATGTGTGTCATATCAACCCCTTTGAAAAAAATGTCAGATTCGTTTGCATGTTAAATAATAAAAATACTTTTGATTTATACAACGAAAATTGTTTTATTTTTTAAAAGTCAGTTTCCCTTATAAGACTGATCATCAGGGTACTCAGAATTGAACCAGAAGATGTTCAAAAAAATTATAATATTTCTGAACAAAATATTACAGCAAAAGTCAAGTGAAAGAATAATAATACAGTGGGGAAAAAGAACGAACAAAAATGATTTACCCACCCGCTCATCAGGAATAGGTTATACTTTTGTTGTTATTCAAGGTACTTTGCTTGCCAATTAAATTGAGTTGTCATTACTTATCCAACTGTATGGCCTCGGGGGAGCTTCAGGTAGAAAATTAAGTGAACCTTCAGGAATGACAGAAAACGTGATTGTTTAAAATGTGTTTACCTTGAGGTTGAATAAAAATGAGAACTGATGGCTGATGTTTATAATTTTAAATGGAAATTAGAGTATTTTGAAATTTGTTGACAGTTTTATATTACAATTGCTGACTTGATTCAACCCCTTCCTCCACTAATTGTATTCATTTAAAAAAAAAACGAAAAAAAAAATCCCACTTCTGATCAATTGTAACTAATCACATTACGTTTTTGTTTCTCTTTCTTTCAAGCAGAAGATGCTGTACACATTACAGCCATCCTTGGTGAAGGCGTCATATTCAACTGCCACGTCGAATTCCCCAACGATCATCCTGTGCCATATGTCCTACAGTGGGACAAGAAGGTGAGCGAAACGGTACGATATCAAAAATCTTCTCTATACTCTCTTAATAAAAATATCGTCTGTTTTTTATTCCATATATTCTAAATGTAAAATGCGTGTAATATGAACGTAACAAAATACCGTACTCCCAAGCAAAAACTAAACAAATAAATGAAAAAAAAAAAACAATAAAATAATCAACAAAAAGAAAATATTAAACCACCATATTATTTGACATATTACGAAACCTACAAACAAAATATCCACAAAATATATTTAAAAAAAAATGAAACATTTTATTATTTTTTTTTTAAATAAAAAACTTCCGTGAGTATTTAATGCTTGATATAAAACAAAAAAAAAAAAACAAATACAAAACATTAAAATCGTAATATTTCTTAGAAGTATTTTTATGATTTATTTTCTGAATTTTTTTGAATTTCAATCATAATGTCGCGTTGGTGTGTCCATTTTTTTAAACGGTTTTGAATTTTATTTTCTTTAATTTAGTTTGAAATTTCATGAAATTCATAGATGATATGTTTTCATTGTAACTCTTTTAATTTTTAAATATATACAATCGTTCTAATTGTTTGTCGTTTAGAAAATTTTAAAAAAATTACTTAAAACCAAATAATTAGAGTTTCAAAATTTGTATTTTAAATTTTTGTTTACCTGTCTTAAATTTGAAAAAAAAAAATGCAAGAATTGTTTAATTTGTGTGGTTTATTGGCTTAAAGGTTTATAAAAATTGGCTGTCAAATAAATTGTTGTTTATTTAGTTTATTCATTAAATCCATTCCATATGAAACGGCAATTTCTTTTTTCATGGAATCAATTCAGTTGAGAAAAATTCTTTTTTATGAAAAGTTTTAACTGAAATTTTACAAAATTTGTTTAATGCGTTTTTCTTTATTTTATTTTTTGTGAAAAAAAAAATATTAAATTTAATTTAACATCATTTTGAAGTAATATATGACGCTTCATAGTTACACAAAAATTTATTTATATAAATATATAATCTATTCGCTTTTCCATGAGACTCTTAACTTATATGTATAAACAACAAAAATATATATTCTTTTTTACACATAAATTAAAATACTTACTTTACTATACCTACCATAATTATTATAACAAGCTTTGATTTTTGCTTAAATAAGTTTTAATTTTCCCAAAAAAAAAAAAATAAGATAAAACAAAGAATTACACGAAAACATTTTTTTTACAGAAAAGAGACACACAAAAATCAAAACCGTCCTAATTTATAAAAACCAACAAAATAAAATTGACAAAAAAAAAGAGAGTGAGAGAAGAATTAGGATCTGAGAATTGTTTTTAATTTCTTAATGATAAATTATAAATTTAAAAAAAAATAAACAAACTAATCCATTGAAAAATCATAACATCATCGAAAATAAAAAATAAAATTCAAACAAACTTCATCGAACACATAAAATACACAAAAAAATACAATTCACATTCAAAATTTATAATTATAATGTTTCTTCTCTTAAGATAATTTTGTTCATATTATATGAAATTTTTTTAATTGTGTTTTGTCCTTTTCCCTCTAATTTTGGGTGTGCGTGCATATATACTTATTTATTTAATAATATATAAATAAAAATAAATTTCGAATTTGTTTTGTTCTCAAATATACGAATTTTAAATAAAATAAGTGTTCTAATTTATGACTGTAAAACATAATGAGCACAAAACTAACCAAATAATTAGGGTTCTATTTTTATAGAGGTTTCAAGTTAAATACAAAAATTAAAGTTCTAATAATTGAAAAAACAAAAAATAATAGTAAAAATTTAATGCAATTTATACACTTTTCACTCTTTTTTTTAATTAATAAAATTTCTAATATTTACTGAAGCACTAGAATATGTTTTTATATCATAGTTTAATAGTTTATTGAATGGTTTTGAAAATCAGTTTTACTTTTATTAAAAAAATAAAATTAAATGATTTTATATACATACATACGTCTTAGGCCGAAAATATAACTAATTATTGACGCCTTATATTTTCTTTATTTAGCATTGTCATGCAGGTTTTTTTTAAACTTAAAGTTCTAGTTTTTGAGCAGAGCATATTCAACCAGGGTTGTTATTTTGACTTTATAGATTCCATATTTCAAATACATTAATTTAAATACAATTTCTCTTCAGTGCATTGCAGTCATTGAACATATTTCTTTTGCAATAAAGTTGAAAATTTCATCTGAAGTGACACTAAAAAAACATCCAAGTTGCAGTATTTTATGTTGCATTCCTTTTCTGAGCTCCTAGTTTTCGTTATATTCTTAAATTTTAGAGCTAAAAAATTAAAAACAAAGCAAAATAAATCAATTGATTTGTTAATATTTTATCGATTTTTAAAAAACAGCTTCAGTTTGCAAGACACATCTGATTAAATTTTTGATTTTGAAATGACAGGACTGTTTATCCCATGTCCCTATGTTTGCTATGTTTGAAAGACAGTTTTGTAAGCAAACAGATTTGATTTTGAGAGATCAAAGTTTTGTAAGATTTTGGCTAAAACATATCAAAGTGTGGCAAAATTTTAGAGGGCTGATGTTGATTTTAAATAAAATACAAATTATTTAGAAAATAATTGTCAATTCTTTTTATTATGATAAAATTATTATTGTTTAATTATGTATGAAACAAAATATCGGCCAAATGGCCGTTGCGACCTCTGCAGCACACCTCTATCCGATTGTCGATGAAACTGAGAAATAATTGAGGTTCTAAAATTAAATTCGGTTAATATGCCGAATTATCTCATCCTTAAGTTCTTGATTTGCTGGCTTATCGACGTACACCTTTTCTTTCAAATAATCCTAAAGAAAGAAGTCCAACGGTATCAAACCATATGATCTGATCATATCTTCCAATTCAGGCCATAAAAAGTACGATCGCGTCTCACGATAGCGAAAACCATTCACTGCAACTGGCCTCATTTTGGAAAATTACGGTCCGATAATGCCGCCAGGTCATAAACCGCACCAAACAGTCACTCTTTGTAAGTGCATTGGTTACTCGACAATCAATCTTAGACTATGATACGACCTAATACGGCCATTCTGCTTATTGACGGATCTACTAAGGTGAAAATGTACCTCAACACTGCCTCATCTGGCCACGATTCTGAAAATTGATAACTCTTGAAATGGTCAAGAAGCTTTACTTCTTGCACCTTGTTAGCGATTAAATGCAAGTCTTTATGCATATTTTTCGTCTCAACGATGAGCGTGAGAGGTGCGATTGTTGGACACACAACTAGTTGAGGTAGACGGCTCTCCAGACACACTATCACGAACAGTGGCAATATTTTGTGCAGTATGAGCTGTACGAGCATGCACTGGTGTTTTTACATCTCCTATAAACCCGGTTTGCTCAAATTTGGGCACGATTTTGTCGATTGCACGCAAATTTGAACGATTAAATTGACCAAATACCCAAATCACGAAGTGCACGATATGCATTTTTAGTTGAACGCCCATTTTCATATTAAGCCTGAAAACCTTCAACGCTTCGCTCGATTGTGTAACTTTTCATGCATTATTAGAATTGAATTAGTCTGAAATTAAGAAATGTCAAATAAAATGCAGATAAGAACTTTACGTTCAGGTGTTGTTCACATTTAACATCGGCCCTTAATATTAAAGCACCCTTTAGTTATAATACAAAATTATTAATATCAAATTTTCAAATTTGAAAAATAAAAACAGAAAAACCTCTTGTGTTTCAAAGCATAAAAAATAAGTTTTTAATTCAATGAATTTATTGAAAAGTTTTCCAAATATTTGTGTTTGTCTAAAAAATATTTTCCCGGATTTTTTAGACTGCATTATTTTTCCAATTTAAAATTTTAAAATGGTTCTGACCTTTATTTTCTTGATTTTTTTGTGGATATTTTGAAACATAAGAGTAAGACAATCAGGTTGCAAATATGCTAATCCGAATCAAAATTGAGGAAAAATCAATACAATAAAAAAAAACACGTATACGCCTGGGTGAACCACTAATGTAATTGGCCTGTTTTTGTGAAAATAATACAACTATGGTTGAAAATGTAATTCCAGTGAAAAACGAATGTTATTTTAATTCCGTTGGAACTGAATTTCATGAACTTGTGGAAACAGATATGTTTTTCCACGTAGTGAAGTAGGTGGTTTAATGTCCGACGATGTAAATTTGGTGCGAAATTTCGTAAGCCAAAAAGGCGGCGCAATATGTCGAACTTTCTTAACAGAGCACTCTTTTTGATAATAAAATTTTAATAATTTGCAAGTGTTGTTAATGTTGATTTATTGTTAAATTATAGACCAAATTTAAAGATTTTTGACAATGACACACTAAACGTCAGTGAGCTGTCAAAACCAATGTTGCCAAAACGAAAATTGTTTAAAAATCACTCTTTAGTTCAAATAACAAATTTATACAACAGTTTTTTTATATTCATATTTATAAATATTTATCCAAAATATATTTTTCCGGCATTTTTAAAGTACGATATTTTCCTAATATAAAATTCGTTACAATAAATTGCTTACAAAATAGCTGATAGACCTTTTTCTGTATTTTATTTTTTTGATTTTTCTGTGGTTATTTTGAAAAGAACGAAAAAAGAGACGAATTTGTTAAAAACCAATTATATTAGTTTAAAAAAAAACACGTATACGCCTAGGTGATCAACTAATGCAAGTGGCCATGAGAAAATAATAAAACTATTGTATAATTTTTGGTTGAAATTGCATTTCTAGTGAAAATCATTGGTTGATTTAAGTTTATAGCACAGAACTTGTAAAAAAAATTACGTTTTCACAAAATCCGTAACTATTCGGCAGTTGTAAGATAATTATTTTAATGAAAAGAAGAAGAGTTAACATTTAATACTGCAGTTCTGATTTTTGTAATGATTTTGTACTAATATAAATAATCCAAGTTTCTGCCCTCTAGCGTTCAGGTCGCCGAACACAACTTGATCAAAAATTAGAAAAACCACGAAAACTCCCTGTTATTTAGTTCATTGACTATCTTAGCCCTAAGGGAAAATATTAATAAATGAATACATAATTGAACAATTTAAAAGCTCTATATTTTTTGTATTCGTCGACATTTTGTCAATTTTTAAAAAGTTGTTATTGACATTACTTTAAACCCAAAATAAAGTTATTTTAGAGTCCTTGAAATCAGAGACCATAGTTGTATTTATAAATGTTTAAAATCGTCAAAATGTGAAAAAATGTTAAAATTTCATAACTACCGAAATATAGCAAGGCAGGAACTTTTATCTGCCTTATTGCACCAGAAAAAAGTTTAAAAGTACTACTAATAAACCAAATCATCGGAACCATATGGAATCAATTTTCCCTAAACTTCATAATTATGTAGAATAATTTTTCAAAGTATGCAAATTCCTTTTAACTTAACTCTGTAAAATTTAAAATAAAAACCCAGTTAGACAAATATGCAAAATGTATTATACACACTTCAATAAAAACTGATTTTCAATACCATAGCACTTTTTATTTCTTATCTTTATTATGGATTTTTTTTCCCTCAAAGTTCTATCTCTCTAGGATTATAATATTTCCAGCACAAAACTATCTAAAATCTAAAATTAATTATATTTGAGTAATATTTCAAGAAACAAAAAATCACTAGTAAAACTTTGCACAAACCGAACTCTTAACTAAAACTTTAAAATAGACCAAACAAAAAACATTTTAAATTATCCTTATATCAATTGCAATTAGCTTAATGATAAAAAAATAATAAACCGATACACAAGTATACAAAAAAACAAGTCCTTTTCTGTACAAAAAAAAAAAAAAAACAAAAAACAAAAAACTAATAATAATAATTATATCTATATGCAAAATATAAGAAAAAATAAAACTTTTCGTAGATAGCTCGCTCTAGCGCATTAAATATTATAACAAGAAAAAAATACAAACAAAAATAACACAAAGTCGTATATGATTTATTTTAAGCATTAGCCTCGCGTTCAAGTCACACCGCACAAAAAGCAATAAACCATAATTATCAAAAGCTTATCCTTGCCACAATTCACACAAAGCACCAATAAAACATATGCTTTATTTCTCACCATCAAAATTTATATTACACACACATACATTACCATCACACGACTCACGTCTATAGAAAAACACTTCTTATAACCAAAACTTTAGAGAATAAAATACAAAACTTATCTATCCAACCCCGCTTCTTATCCCCCTCCTCATTTTTCAACGATTTTGTTGTAGTTTGGTCTTCCATTCAATTTATGTTGTTTTATCCTTAAAATGAAATCCTGTAAAGATGGAAAGCGAGAGCTAATAATAAGACAAAAGAAAAATATAAAAGGATCTAAAAATTATTTTGCTTGCGTTCTGTTTTTTGTATATCCTACGTGCTCTAAAGTGCTAGACAAAAAAGTTTGTACTGCATTTTCTGCTGCTGCTTTTGCTGCTCCTCCTGCTGCTGCATGTGTGTGTGTGTGTTTATATGCTTTTTGCTTGCTTCGTGCGATGAGTGCGATGTATTCTCTATTATCCTCTTTTGAATAGTAAAATGTAAATCCTCTTGTTTATTTTTTTTTTATTTGTCCTTCTCCTCTTTCCCATTCAAATGTGTGTGTATTTTTGCTTTTAATTTAAATGCGGCTAATAAAACAAAATAATAAGCAAACAAAAATATTCTTCTTTAGTTTGAGGTCCTTTTTATAAAATAAAATATATAAAATGCATCTGTATACATATTCAATTTAATAATGAGAGTGGTGTGGGGGAAATAGTGTGATATGTGTCCTTTATTTTTATTATATGCGATGAAAGTTTGAGGACTATAATATGAGAAAATTCTTTTTTGCTTTTCTATTGAAAAAAGCATAACAATAAATGTCCTCTATTGAGGATGTGTGATTAAATCGTCCTTTTGTTCATTAACTCTGCATAATGGCATTTCATTTGAAGATAATTAGATTGTACACACATTTGTAGGACATGTGTGGTGTGGTACGGTTGTGTTTTCTCATTCGAAGAAATAGTGTAAAAGACATGTTTGTGTAAGGAACTTATGTGAGAGCAAAGGAACTTATATCAAGGAGCAAAAAGAAATAATGAAATGACAGACAAACCAAATGTCAGAAACAAGGAAATGCAATTTATTGGTTAACTAAAGAGTTAAACTGACAGTTAAAGACATTGACCAAGTGAAACAACAGTTACAATATTTCCTTCCAATATATACATATGTATGTATATAAGAATTGTTTCTAATGCTGGTCAAAATAGCGTATGTACATATATGTGCTTAAGTCGTTATCCTTGTAATATTATGTAATATTATTAGATGGTCATATACGAAGGACCTACATATGATGAAAATAGATAAAGGATAAAAGTAAATCAAAACTTTAGCTGATGCAGGAGATGTAACCAATATAGCTTACACGCCATATTATTGTCCTTGCTAAATAGCATGGGTATTGGGTTGGGTATTGTTTGAGTATTGGTATTTTAGTATAGGTATAGGTATTTATTTGATTCAATGTTATAATAAATACAATTATACGATTTGGTAAGACAGCACAAACCAATATAGGAATGGGGCTATGGAAAGATGTTTATCCTGCTCATATATCTCTAACGCATTACACCTCTGCCCATAACTTTATACCCATCAACCTATAGATAGATAAGTGTGAGATACATACATGTGTATATTTCTGTGGGTTAGAGACAATAACTTACGCTTGGAAGGGTATATATCTTAGCACAAGGATCATGAATTAAATTTATGGTTACAATCAAGTTTTCAGTGAACTTTCTCTCTCTCTCTCTCTCTATTCTTGAACGCTTCATATTAGGTTCAAGTTAAGGTACCTACTTCTACATACCTCTATTATATGTGATATATTTGCATATAGTATAGGTACTCCCTCTTTCTTCATCAGTCGTCGGTCTTAAGTTAGAGATAGAAGTATAGATTTTGTAGGCCTTTAGGTTGTGAGTCATTGCCAAAGTGTTTGCACACATGAACCAGGATGGAATTGGTTTATTTATGACTTTAATTTCGGTAAAATTGTCTGACGTTGTCGAGGGTTTGTGAAAATATGTGGGTACCTACTCTACTCAAATATACCCAATTGCCTATACATGTGCTTTCAAATATCATTGGCTTACTTGCAGAAGTGCGGCTGTGGTGGCGACGATGAACGTACGCATTTTCTTATTCTTTTCTTTATTATATTTCTTTGTCATTTGTCACATAGACAGAGAGTGGAGTACGAGGTACCTCGTGTCTACTTATTTTGAAAAAATTGTAGAATATTGAATGGTTTATGGACCTTTCATTTTTACTTGATACATTTCAACAGAAATTATATGAAGTAGGTACATCTGCGTACTCTAAAAAAATAAGGGTAGATGGAATAATGTACGTCTTGGGTACCTACATATACGAACATACACGTGTAAGGTATTAGCTTTAATATTGAAGGAAATTTGTTTGTTTTTCATTTTTTTTTGTGAATATTTTCTATACGAGTGTACTCGTACCTAAACACAAGCTGTTACAAATTGATAATTTCTATAAAATGGCGCCCAGGTGGGGAACGCACAAAAGCACACAGCAACTCAATTTGATTGAATTTCATGATATTATAACATATACTACATACATCCATATACTTGAAGCAATGAATTATGAATCTTTATTCGATTGAATTTACTTGTTTGTCTTTTGACAAAAACGAGGCTCTTTACAATCATCTTGTGTTTTTTAAAGAGCTTATTTTTAATAATCATTTATTTGAATTTTTATTTCATATTTCTGTTGTGTAAACATAGGCTTTTGTTTTTGAGCTTAGGTTTTGACTGATGCCATGAACAAAAATAATATTGTTTCTCATCAACCAACCCCCCCCCCCCTCTTAATTTTAATAATATAACACCCAAATCTTTAAAAATGTTCTCTGATATTGAGTTTCATCTTATTCTAAGTTTTAAAGCTATTTGTATTGTTTTGAGACTCGAAACAAAAATGCCAAAACCGATTTTGAAACCAATATAGAGAATCCTGTTTTTGTTTTGGGGTCCATTTTTTTAAAAAAATGTTTCTTTATAGCGCCTTACACAACCCAAAATTTCATCTTACTACGAGCTTTTAAGGGAGCTAATGGACGCTGGAGCAAATCAATGACAGAATTTGTTTTTTCTTTATAATAAATTTAAGTTATTTTCAAAAATAATAAAGGTTTAAGGCATGGAACCTATAAATTTGTTTTATTTTAATAAAAAGTTGGGAATTTTCAAAGGTTTTAGTGAAATTGTAAGGGGTTTATATTCGTGTTGTGTCAAAACGGACCAACTACAAATTTAAACCCACATCCATCATATCGTAAGGGAAAAGATTTGTCATGATAAAATCTCAGGACGTTAATTTATAGTAAGAATGCTACAACATTTAAAAAAAAAACGTAATTTTTGTATTCTCAATAAAATCAAAATTTCAAGGATTATAATTTTATCCCGATAAAACCTATTCTTGTATTTTCTGTAATTAAATCCTTAACCAAAAATTTAGTTTTAAAATTGGGAATTTTCGATTGGAAGATATCATAGTCCGGTCAATTTAGACATTTGACCCACGACAAATTCAGGGGAAGCTGAAAATTCTTAAAATTGTTTAAATTATAATTATAAACATTGTCTTAAAAGTCCCAACCGATCCCATGTAAGGAAAAAAATTTAGCGGGGTAATAAGGTCCAAAAAATGAGTTTTTCGCGATTTTCTTGAAAACGGTAAGTTTTATCGCAAAATTACCCCAGACATAATTTGTAGATCAGGGAATTTCCTATAAAAAAGGTATCAATAATTTTTTCCCTAAAAGCCACCGCTTCTGAGATATAACGATGCAAAAAATTGCGAGCGTCATAATATGCCTAAGTACCTCACCCATATACTTCCTGTAGCTGTAATGTAAGTAAGAATATGTTTCTGTCGGTGATTTTAAGTTACATTTAAAATATAAAATACTCATGAGTATTATTCTGAGAATATCAGGTATAATGAAACTCGATCCCTTAATACATACAATAGTGTAACCTTGAGGCAACATCTGTCTCTCTGTTCAGTTGTGTGCGTGGCTACGGTCGTATACCTGTTTTGTCTAAATACTCAATACATAAAATAATGTTAGTCTTGAGCGTCACTCTGAAGTGAAAACACGTGTTCATTCTAACCTATTTCGAGTTTTTTTATGTTTTATAATAAAAATGTCCGAATATTGTTTTATTTGTGCTAAACTTTTGACTGAAAGTGAAACTGTTACTGTTGAACGTGGTCTAAAGACATTAATCGATGCAAGTATCGAACGAGCTGATGAATTTTCCGAATATCTTAAAAAACAGAAATCTGTGACAATACACGTAAGTTGTCGTAAAAATTATACTCGGAAGCATTCTATTGGGTCAGCTAAAAAAAGGCAACGTGATGAACAAGAAGCCAGTACATCGGCAGCAATCCCTCCTCGTACTAGATCACGTGTAAGTGCATCAGATTTTTGTTTTAAAGAATTATGCTTATTTTGCGGTGAGGCAGCAAAAAAAGAGAGCGAGAGGAGAAAATCTCCGGGATATCGCCGTAAAATTCTCCATGCAAGCACACTTAAGTTGAAAGATTCAATTCTGGCAGCAGCTCGGACTCGTTCCGATGCTACAGCAGAAACTGTGTTTACGCGAGTCAACTTTGTACATGATCTAGTTGCTGCTGAAGCGAAGTATCATGATGATTGTTATAAGTCATTCATGCAACCTTCCACTGGTGGTAAAGTCGGTCGTCCTAAAGACGAAACTACAAATTTGGCAATGGAAGAGATATTTACTTACATGGAAAATAGTAATGACTGCCAGTTCATTTTAAATGAGCTAAGAAATGTTTGTAAAATTACAACTTTAGATTACAAGACGATTAAGATGCGATTAAAAGTAAAGTATGGTGAAAAGCTCATTATCACTGAAAAATCAGGATCATTAACATTTATATGCTCAATAGACAATCATCATGATATTTTGAATCAAAGCTGGTATGAAAAAAAGAAAATGGATCAAAAAGAAGAACGTGAAAAAGAAAAGAAGAAAAGAAGAAGTGATTGACGATTCCGAATCCGACGAATAAACTATTAATTTCTAAATCTAATCACAACAGACCCCTGGAATAGGCCTATTGGGGAAACCACGTTAAAAAAAAACGCGCTAAGTACACTACCTCAGAGGTGGCGTGGAAACGTGTGCGTTTATGACGCTTGCAATTTTTTGCATCGTTATATCTCAGAAGCGGTGGCTTTTAGGGAAAAAATTATTGATACCTTTTTTATAGGAAATTCCCTGATCTACAAATTATGTCTGGGGTAATTTTGCGATAAAACTTACCGTTTTCAAGAAAATCGCGAAAAACTCATTTTTTGGACCTTATTACCCCGCTAAAATTTTTTCCTTACATGGGATCGGTTGGGACTTTTAAGACAATGTTTATAATTATAATTTAAAGAATTTTCAGCTTCCCCTGAATTTGTCGTGGGTTTACTGATTTTTTGGTCTAATTTGACCGGACTATCAAGTTCGAAGTTTTCGAATGATATTTTTTTAAGATTAAAAATTGACATTAAAAAAGCTTCGAAAAGTATGCAATTAAAAATTAAGATTTTAACTGGTTTTCGTTGAAATATTCGAAACGTTAAAATAATTTATCAGTATTTTGACTACATATTGGTAAAACAGAAAAACTGTCAATTTTATGTTTCTTAAAATCTTAAAAAATTTTTGAGAATGTCATTGTTTGTAATGAAAATAACATTATTTTTTGTTCGTAAAATATCCGAGCTGACAAATTATTGTTTAAAATTATTTCGTTTTCTAAGTTTTCGTTTTTTAAGTTGTGATTTCAATGACTGTTTCTGAAAGTGGTTTCTACATGTCATGATATTATTATCTGTACAACAAAATTTGAGTTTGTTCTAGAGATATGAAAGATTTGCTTACTCAGAAACGCCCAAACAGAATTCACTCTAAGAATAAAGGGGATTTCGAATCTATTAATCAGAAATTTAAAATTTTTTAATTCGAAACAGCCAGAAATTTTAAAAATTTTTAATTTGAAAAATCATACCGATTAAAATTTTGTTGGTTGACAGCAATAATTACAAACGTAGTGGCTGAAATATTTGGAGCTTTGATTCAGACTTGACTAAGATCTGCTTTATATTTTTTGTGTCTCAGATGTTTGCGTTTTCCATCCTTATCCCAATCAAATGAACTTACTTGGCAGATATAGTATTACTACACCTTTTTAAGGTATCATCTTAGATTTGAAACTGTTGTTTCTTTTTGTCACGATGTTTTTGAGCCTCACCCAACAAACTTCTCCATCTAGCTCACCTTCAATGCATACGGAACCGTAGATCACGCGAAGAACTTATCTCTCGAAATGACCCAAGGTGCTTTCATCAGCTTTTGGCAGAGTCCATGCTTCTGCATCGTATAGCAGGACGGGGATGATGAGGGTCTTATATAGCGACACTTTGGTCCCTCGAGAGAGGACTTTGCGACTTAATTGCTTTATTAGCTCAAAGAAACTGCGGTTAGCAAGAGTTATTCTTCGTTTGATCTCAGGACTGGTTTGTTTTTTGCGTTCATAGAGGAGCCTAGTTAGACGAAGTCCATAAGTACCTCAAAATTACGTCTGTCGACGGTGACGTTTTGACCAAGACGTCGGTGTTGTAAGTCTTTTCTCGACGACAGCCAGCGTGTACTTTGTTTTGTCCTCATTAACTTTAAACCCATTTTTGCCGCCTCTGCCTCAATACTCACAAAAGCGCCATTGACATCACGCTGATTTCTTCCAATTATATCAATGTCATCATTGGACAGACTTTTGAAAGATAATGCCTCTTGTGTTGACGTGGGATCTGTGCACATCACCTTGTCTAAAGCCTTTTTTGACATCGAAAGGTTCTGTTAAGTTGTTTCTAACCTTAATGGAGCAGCGTGAATTCTCCAAGGTCATCCTGCACAAAAGGGACGAGTTTGGCAAGGATGCCAAAACTAGACATGGCTCTATACAGCTTGTCCCTGTAGATGCTGTCATATGCGGTCTTGAAATCGATGAAAAGATCAAATAGACATTTGATGTTCTTAGGTTTTTTCCAGGATCTGCCGTAATGTGAATATTTGATAAACAGTGGACTTTCTTGGTCTAAAACCACACTGATACTAATCATCACTAATAGTTCAAATAAAATATACTCTCGTACTAATTCCTACATACATTATTTTCTTATTAGATATAATGAAGGTTATGTCCATACACAACCTTTTTGATTTTTTTTTTTTTGGGACTTCTCTAAGTCCAACTATAATATTATTTTCCAGGATTTAAGGACCTTTCTTCTCTATAATTAAGCCAAAGATATTTTCCCAAAAGATAAGAAACATCTGATAAAAAATTCCATTTGCAATAATTTTTCTCTAAAAAAGAAAATATAACAAAAGAACAAAAAAATAAACCTCTCCTAAATTGCTAAAGTGTTTTGGTTTTATTTTTCCCCATGACACCGTTTTCTAGCTAAATTTTCACGAACATAAGTTCCTACCCCCATAACTATAATAATAGCAATTGCCATACCTACCTAACCTCTGCTTAGCCACCTTCACTTATGGTCATAACAACATATAACAAAAAGTCTATTAACCTCGATTATTATCGCCATGTGTGTATAATGGTTTGAAATGAAAGAAAAAAACTATCAAATGACTTATTAAAGATGTCAACGTCATTGCAATAAGCCATAGCCATCAGGACACCTCTCTCCATGCCCTATAGACTTGAAAGTGTCCACTTGAACGAAAGTGGAACTAATTGTCCTCACACCATATATGTATGTACCTTCTAAAGGAAAACGAAAAAGCAACAACAAATATAAACAAACAACACACTTAAAATAAAACAAAAAACGAATAGAAAATCAATAAGAGTGAGTGTTGTAGCTAGTGTAGAGGTAAGGACTTAGAATATTTTTAGATCCTTATGCATTTATAGTGTAGGTGGTGTATAGGAACACATATGTGCCCAGAGAGAAGAGGTGGGCTTAGAGGTAGATGAATAAGATAGCAGAGGTTACGAGGTCAAACACGTACTTAGCCTGAATAACATAGTTAGGTAGGTAGGTGAAAGTGCCCTTAAAAAATGTTGAAAACAAATCTAGTACAATGCCAAATTAGTCAGTGCGAATACGAATAAACGATGAAGAAGAAAACAAAACGAAATGAAACGAAGACAAAAATAAACTTGATTCAGTCAATACAAGGACCTCAATGATGTTTGTAGGTTTGTACATACGTTCTCGTTGTCGAGGCAAAATTAGATTCCAGACTGTAAAAAAAATACAGAAATATCAGTCAAGTTGTCTATCTTCTCAAGAGCCCTACCATAAATGCTCCAATTTATATTTCACTGTCCCTCACTTTGAAATTTTCAAACGGGCCCATTCCATTTCCACTTTGTGAATTTCTATCCTGTCAGCCTGTCACACATTTTTCTACAACACCACTAAAAGTTTCTCTTTTTATTTTTTTTTAGTTTAAGTGGGAAGGGGGTTGAAATGTTGCTGATACTTTCGGGCTTAAAATATTTTATTTTTTTTTGTTGTACTCGTTTTAGCTGAACTTTCTAGGCGTTAGAATTAAATAAGGGTTGGATGGATGATCCTGATTCAATTTTTGTTTGTCCTATCCTCTGTCTGTAGATAGTAGGTAGGTTATTTCTGCACTCAAATCTATATGTTTGTGTTAACAGAGATTATAGTTTCAGCTCAATGACATAGTCTAGCCATTTATTTTTATTTTTTTCCGTTCATATTTCCCGAGCACCTCCAACGAACAAACAGATACACACAAGGACGAAAATCCTTTTTTGAAATAAAGTGTCATGAGTGTTTATTATCTCAGCTCACAATAATTTGGACAAAAATGTTAAAACTCAAATATCCCTGGGTATTAATAGATACAGATGGGCAATTACCATGTGTCAAATGCATTTAATTTGCATTAAGGGCGGATTCTATAAACAAACAAAAAATAAAATATAAAAATAAAAATAAACACATCCCAAGTATAAACAAATTGGCATCGAAATAAACAGCTATTAAATTATCTGGCATTTGGTGTCAACAAAATGGTCGTCCACTTAGGGATTTTCTGTATAATGTTTATACATTCATATGTACTATATAGTTTATTTGAATGGGAATAAAAATAGCAGTTTATATATTTTTTTTTTTCGTTAGAAGTAAAACTTAACGAACATCAAAGTTCAATTCGATGGGAATTACCATCAATATTGCTATTTTTTTGTTCGATTTCAAGTGAACTTATATAAATACGTTGGTGGCGGTGGAAAGAGTATGAAGGGATATGAGAAGAGGTTGTTAGAGGAAATTTATTGAAGTAGTATTGGTTCGAAGTATGGTTCGAAGTGAGATTGGAGAAATTTTGTTACCATAGAGTCACACCAGTAACAACAAGAATGAAGAATCCGACGGAAAAAAGGTCGTTAGGGGAAGAATTTTGTTTTTATCTTTTTGCCTGTGTTTAAGCTAATACTTATAGCCAGGTTCTTAGAATAGAGAGAAAGATCCTATTTTATTTATTAAAAGCATTTAAGGAAGAAAGTAATCTGAAATACTTAAGTTATTTTATAGAGAGAACACAAAAAAAAATCAAATGATGTCTAATAGATGGGTTTTGTTAGTATTTTTTGTTTTATTTTTTTGAAGTAAGCCTCTTACAACACACCCACAAGATTTCAAGATTTTTATCTAGAAAATGAGCTTTTGTTATAATAAGCTGGCAATTGTTTGCTATATTTAGATATACATACTTATACGAGTATATAGTTGAAGTAGCTGCTATCTAAATTGTTTCATATAAACGCACAAAGAAAAGAAAAAACGCTCACTTAAATCAGAGACTTAAATTTATCTCAATTTCAGGCTCAATTTTTAATTGAAAGAGGAAAAAGAAAACCAACCAATACCTTTCTAGTTCGGTATCGGAAAAGTCTTAATGACTGTGTTAAATTAATGCTTGATTATCTGACTTCCGTGATCTTTTCTGTAATGTGAACGAAATCGAAAGATATCATGTGGGAGTTAATTTTTACTCATAACTTTTTCAAGATTTTGGACATTTTCTGATGCACTATTTTTCAATTTTTTATTATTTTTGTTAACTTACCATTTAGCCATAAGAAGACATTAAGAATTAAATTCTTAAACCGTTTTTAAGAGTATCATTTAATTAATATTACTATTTTCCTTAACCAAAAAGATTTTTTTTTATTCTGATATAACTTATGTTTAAATTTAAGAACAACTTAGGAATGTGGTTTAATAGTTGTACATTGAAGATTGTCACATATTCATATTTTCTTTGAATATTTCCTCTTACTGAACTAAATTCAAAAAGTTCCATTATAGCGATTTTGTTAGGTGAAACTCTATTTCCGAAGAAGAAGAAATATTCCATAGTTTCTTACGTGTCAAATTTTTTTAAGATCACGTTACCTAAATTTATCAATAATTTCACAATTCTGAGACAATTTATATTGACTTATAAATCAATAAAAACTTTTAACATACGTTTTAATAACAAACATTTTCAAGAATATTATTTTATTGACCTAACACATGACTTTTTTTCCTTCAAACCAACATAAAGTATTTATATAAGAATCAGTGATTTTTAGTTAGAATAAGAACTTAAAAATGTTCTCCAACAGTCGGACGTTGAAGATTAAGCAATTTTTCTTTGAGATCTTTCTCTAATTAAAAGAGATTCAAAAAGGTCCATGAATTTTTTTCTGAAACGCTATTTCATTTTGTCAGAGTTTCTCATTAATCTTAAGATTTCTTAAATCACATCACCGAAATCGAAAAAATCGAAAAATACAATTTTCATGTATCTAATGGTGACTTCGAAATCAATAAAAGTTATCAGATAAGAAATTAAAATTTGCTCATGAATTCCACTATTTTAATATAAGTGTGAAAATTCTATATTTTATCGAATTTTTAGCACAAAAACCAAAAATTAAGTTTTAATGTTTTAAGACCTTAGAATTGATTGGTATCTCTGAAAGTGCAATTCTTCGCAATAACCATCACGTCTTATTGAACAAACAGCTGAAAAACATGAACTTACATATTCCAAATGTCTGTTTCTAAAGTTTCAAATTGTTTGAACTATTAAAAAGTTGTCTTTGAACGTTATTTTAATCACACGGGTATATAATCTTCTATCACCTTATTCCGGTGAATTTAAATAACCATTTTATTGTTTGGGCTTTGATGGATTGGATAGTTTTTTAATAATTTTGAATAAGAAAATTGCTAAAGGAATGTACAGAAAGGATAGTTTTCCACTCAAATTATTTTTCTAAATTTCTACCAACTAAGATTTTCAATGCTAAATTGATATTTCTTAAGAGCAATAAAAAAATGCTTATAAAAGTCGTAATAATACTAAACAACTTCCATTAATCATAATAATGATTTAACTGGTCTTTCGAATAAATTAAGTCACCTAAAGAGTTTCTTTTTTTAAAAAAATATTACTTTTTGATTTTCGTGTTAAAGTTTATTAACTAATTTAAAAAAAAACTACGTTTTTTCAAATACTACTTTAAGTTGATTTCAGTTTTGTTTGAGTACCAATTTTTTGGGACCATTAAACCAAAGTTTTGGTCCTAGTGAATTAATTTACTCTACCAATTGCTCCAACTTTTCATTAAAAATTGTATGTATTTAAGAAAACAATCCCCTCCAAAAATAACAAATGCATTTCGAACAAATTGACCTCACAATCTGCTGATTTTACTTAAAACAATTTTAGTAGAACCATGTAAAAAGTTTCACACAAATCGATGATAAAACGCTCAAGCTTGAAAAATCAAACCCTTGTTTGAATTTACCTTGTTCCATTAGGCAGAGGTAATTTTAGCACTAATTGCTCAATGCCGAAATCTAAGATCCCCCTGTGAATGATAAATAGTGCAAAAAAGTCAATCTCTTATTTTAAACAGCTTTTTGAGTTCTTCTAAGTTTTTTTTTTATTGTACAAAAATTTCCTAATACTCCATTTTGCTTATGATACTCGTACCATTGATTTCATTCTTTTAAAAGTCAACATTTAAATTGAATCAAGTTCAAATCGACGAGTCTGGTTACAAATCGGACCTTTAATAAGGATGACATTTTATTGACAGTACTTTATGACTTACGGTTTATTCGGCCAAAATAAACATATCTTAATATTATCTTGTTATGAGTTTTATTAAAAAAAAAAACAAAATAATCATCATGCATAAAGATATCAAAAGAAATATGAGAACATTTTAACCCTTATCATAAAAGTTAAACAGTCAAAAATATTGTATAAGTTAACGTCCTTTTGACCTTAGACAAGAATCTGTTGGACTAGAAATATATATTACGTACCTACACAGATTGTTCCCTTAGATAGGGCATTATAAAATATTATATAATATAGCCATAAACGATGGGCAATCACAATGACATTTTATCACTAACTTTCTGCCAGAGATAACCTTTTCTTTTTATCCTGATACAAAAAAGCAGGTCTAACTAATATTTTCTAGTTTTTATTAGAGAACTTATATACAACCCTTGTTTAACACATAAATATTAAGATTAAATCCATTTCTTTGGAAATTTGTTCGACTTAAACAATTCCATTTTTGAAGGTATTAAGATACCTTTATCTAAAATTTTAATAAACTAAATAAAATAGGTATAGGTATCATTCTCGCCATAAGAATTTACTAAAAGCTTTATTCTCCAAATACCTAGCTGAATGTTTCACTTCACCTTCCTTTTTTATTTAAAAAAAAAAAATTAAAAAACTTAAATAAATAAAAACAAAAGAGAGAAAATGAAAAATAAAATAGAGAAATCAGTGGCAGAAGTATCCTTCGTCCTTAGAAAGAATATACACCTATATATACCTAGATACAAACCAAGGAAAGAACCAATAAAAATAAATAAATGTATATAAAACAATAAGTGCGGCAAAAGTTTTTTAATTAATCATCATCTCTCTGAATCCCTTTGAATAAATATGCAATACTTATGGTAGATGGAATGAAATAATATCACGCAATCTCTTCTCTTCAAGTTGCACGTTCAAGAAGTCCAGAATTCTAAACTCACACTGCCTCAATCTCAAATATAGTGTCCTTTTTTGTTTTTGTATTCGTAATTCCCCGAAGCCAATATACTTAGAAGCAACCAACAAAACGAAACAAAAAAAAAGAAGAGAGAACGAAAATTAAAATATTTCATTTTTGTTTTTCATCCTTCCTTCCTTCTATCGTCCATATGTAGTGCATAGGTATAGACATAAAAGGATACGTCGAGTCCTTGAGGTCTTGAGGATGATCCTATGACACTCGTAGATTTCTTGAGAAACTTTTCTCAAACTAATATTTTCTTTTTTTGGTGTTGTTGGTCTTCTTTTTTTTGTTTTTGTTTCTCTTCTTCAAAGTCAAGCGCTACTACACTACACTATCATCCTGCAACCCAACATGAGGCACTTTATACTCTTTTTCTTATCAGGACAGACATAAGGATACATCGAGAGGGTATATCGTTTGGCCATAGTCTGTTGACTTAAAATCTCACATCCTGCTGTGCGTTGTCGTCGTTGATGGCGTTTGGTATAGTTTGTATTGCTTTTCTTATTGTTGTTGCTGTTGGAAGAATAGGAAAACTTTTCACAGCAGCCCAGGACAACGCAGTGCAGGCATAGAGAGTCCTTGCATGGAGTCCTTGCAAGCAAGAAAAAAAAATATAAATAAAAAAGAATTCAATGTTTTGCTTTCAGTTTTTATGACACCCTGAGGTTTTATATCCGTAATTATTGTTATACCCCAAAGATGGACATAGTTTTTGCCCCGAGATGAATCCATCCTTGGGGGGTGTAAGAAAATTTATATTATGTATGTATTTTTGTGTTGTAGTATATACATATATGAAAAGTGAGCCATTGAGGAATAGTGCGGTTATGCCACGAATTTTGGTTTCCTTTTTGGCTTTGTTTTCTTATAATAAAATTATCGTCTGAAGTTTCATGCGGCTTCAGCCTCAACGTTCTTTTATTTTTTGTATTTAGTTATTTGTAACCTTCATGCTTCATCGTCATTTTATATTATTTTGTATCTATCTGGGTCTAATGCAGATACAAAATATATAGGATTTCTTTGTTGCCTCTTTGTGTGTGTGTGTTTTTTTTTTAAGGAAAATCTTAGATTAGTTTTCTTCTGTAGGTTTTTGTGGCTTGTAGGAAGGTATATGACTTTGAAGAATATATCGAAGAAAAGAAATGAATACTCGTACGTATTTTGATGGATAAAGTTTTTGACTTAATGACTATTTAATTGCTAGCATGTTTCTAATGACTTTTTTGGCCTATTTTCGAGATATATGAGAATATAGATTTATACGAATGATAACGAGGGTGTGCTTCGTCCCGAGACATAGTTTTTCGATTTTTCACATACTTAAATGGAAAAAAAACACTTTAGAGACAATATTAAAATGCGGTAATAAAACACAATTAAACATTTGTTCCTTAAATGTGAAAAAATGGACAAATTAAAAATTGTGGAACGTATTGGTATACATATTTGTCTTCGGATAAATTCCCTTTACCTTAAGTTTCTATGGCAAAAACATATAGAATTTCGATTTCCACATTTTACATTTATTTTAAATGTGAAGTGAAAACATAACACTTTATATTTATGAAAAACATTTTGGAACATGTTGACATTTCACATTAACAAAATTGAGTTAAAATTTGCAAATCTGTTGATATCTTTCAAAATAAAACTTATTTAAAATTTAGATTAATAATTTTGTACTTTTTATTTTTGGAATTCTACTATTTAATCTTTACATTCCACATTTCATATTCTTCAAAAATTAAGGTGGATCACCTGGATTTTTAATATCACTTCTCAGTTATGACTTGCACACTACTTGCACACTGTTTTCAGAATAAAGTTGAATAGTTAAAATAAAATGATTTTTTTAAAGATTCAATTTTTTTGTATAGCCTAAAATGATTGACTTTACTGTCAAATTGCTAACGTAATATTGTGGATTGTATTCATTTCGTTACACTCGTTTTCATAGAAATTTGTTTTGGGTTCTTGAAAATGGCACTGACTTTTCATTTGTGGTACGTATTTGTTATTATTTCACTTTACGTAAAATGAGCTTTAACTTTAAAGATTGAAATTTGTTAGGTATTTCCAATTTATTTAATCTTACATTCCACAAATTTGTATTAATAACAAAATTTGTATTTCAAGATTTTGACTACTGTTTAAATTTTTGGAAACTTTAGATGATTGTTTTTTAATTTCATTACAAACTTCAACATTGATTTTTCTAAGTGTAACAAATTTTCACTTTTGTTCAAAATCCCTATAGAGTTTTAGCGAAAACAATATTTTAAGAATACAAATTCACAAATTTTTATAAGTCCACGATTTAGATACGTCATTTAAGGCGTCTTGATGTTTCATTAAATGAAATAAAGTTGAAGTGAAGTGAAAATTAAATGCGTTCCACAATCTTAAGTGGTAGGTATCCAGTTTTCAACATTCAAAGCATATACTAAGGTACCAGTTTTAACCACTGTTATATGACAACGTTTTACGTTCCACAATTTTTTTTTAAATTATTTTATGAAAACTTTCACAGGAAAAATCTTACGTTCCACAACAATTTCAATTAATTATTTTGTGATAGAGTGAATCGAAACTTTGTATACTCCAGTAGTATAAATATCGGACTTGAGGAATAGAGCATTTGGGTAAAATGTATTTTGTTGTTGTAAATTGTGAATTTTGGTGTGAATTTAGTTTTCGTGACTGTGAATTGCGGTTAGTGATGTACCTACAAAATTTTTTTATGTTTTTAGCTTGAATATTGACGTGGAGGATGCGGTGTATGTACACTGTACAGTAGGATGCTAGAAAAAAGGGATTCTTGTATGGTTTGTAGGTAGATTTCATTAGAGTATGGGTATATGAGTTTTGTATGGTAATGAGATCATATTACATCAGTGGGAGTTCATTGACTTTAAGATGCATTGGTTGTTTGAAGGTTGATAGTAATTTATGAAAAACAATTTAAGAAATAATAGAAAGGAAACAAATATTTTATGTCGTTTATAATAATTGTGATTTATTAATCCATGAATTGTTAGTCGGTGGGAAGCCGAGCCATTTAACATATACATTGTCTCCATTACTTTTAAGTACTTTTTCCACGAGATAAATATGAGGGTATTTAGTCTTTTGTAATTCTTTTTCGTAAAAACATCCACTAATAGGTTGACCATTAAAATCTTCAAGGAGATATGTTGGCGGGTTGGTTAGGTTTACTTTTCTTATCATAAAAATTTCCGTTGTCCAATTTGGTGTGTAGCCTTTCTCGAAAACGTGAATGTTCACACCACTGCCCCAGCCAAAAAATATTGTGAAATTTGTGAAAAAAATGTGATCCTATGTCAATGGAACGACCATGTGAAAGAAAGCGGACATTTGAAACTCATCGAGGGAATTTTTTCGGGGATGGAAGTTGAAGGTGTAAACGATAAGTTGAATAAGAAAAAGTGCGAAATTTGTGAGGTTGAAGTGGAAGGAGACTGGAGTAAGCACGTTCGTCGAAATAGACATAAAAGACTGGTTGCTGAATTACTTTCCGACAACTTTCGTGTTGTGAAGAGCTGTTTCAAGGGAAGAATTGAAACTCTTATTTATGAAAATAAGGAAGAGGATAATTTAAGCCCCTCTAAGTTTTTGAGTGAGGCAAAAGAGGCCATTACGGAGAAGCTGGAAGAACATTTGCAGAAGTTAACATGCATCAAGTTCAACCTAGAACTTTTCGGTGAGTTCATAAAGCTCAATTCAGAAGATGAAATGCAGCTGAGCATTAAATCGTTTAACACTAAAATGAAAATAGCGCTATCAGATTCAGAACTCTCCCCCACATTTTCTGATATGGTGGATGAAATAGAAACAAAAACTCAGGAGTTCCAGGAAAAAGATAGCGGTTGGGCATTGCTCAGAATATTGCAAGTGGAAATCAATATAAATCAATATACACCTATAAAAGGTTCAAGATACTTGCAACTACCAGAATTCGTTTTGAGAAAAAGAGCTTGCATAAATGTACAAAACGAGGATGCATATTGCTTTAAATGGGCAATAATCTCTGCTCTTTTCAGCAAAGGAAAGCACAACCTCGAAAAAACAGAAACATATAGAATAAATGACATCACCGCAAGAGTTCTATATAAAAATGGCCAAAGGCTAGATTTTGGAAGCCTACAGTTCCCCCTTAAACTAGGAGAAATCTCAGAATTCGAGAGGTTAAATCCAACAATCAGTATTAATGTTTTCGGGCTCGATGAAGAAAAAAAGAGTATTATAGGACCATACTACATTACAAACGAGGAGAAGCAAAACCATATAAATTTGCTACTTCTACAAAAAGAAGAGTTATCCCACTACGTTTGGATTAAAAATGTATCAAGGTAAACTATCCCTATAAATTTAAGCCTTATCTCTAAATAAAACTAATTTTTTTTTTTCTGTTTCATTTCCAGACTTATATCAAATCAAGTGAAAAATTATAGAGAAAAGACTTGGTTTTGCAACATGTGTTTGCTAGGATTTCGATCAGAGGCTAAATTAACTTCACATAAAAGTGAATGCTGTAGGATGGTTACAAAGATGCCCAAAGAAGATAAAGCCTCCTTAAGTTTTGATCATCCTGAAAGGCAAATGAATATCCCATTCGTCATCTATGCCGATTTCGAATGCATACTGGAGGATGTTGCGATAGATTCAGGTACAAATAATTTAATCCAAAAACATATTCCGTGTGCTGGCGGTTATTTTATTAAATCAAATAATAGTAATTTAAGTAAATTTAGATCATTTAGAGGTAGTAATTGTATTAAAGATTTTTTAGATTCTCTAGTAAGGGACTGTTTAGAATTATTTACGATAAAACCCAAACCTATGAATCAACTCTCTGAAATAGATTTAAGCTATCAGAAGAGCTGTCGGGTTTGTCATATTTGCAATAAAAGCTTAGGGTTAGATCGAGTTGCTGATCATTGTCATTACACTGGTAAATATAATGGTCCGGCACATAACTCTTGCAACTTAGCCTATAAAAAACCAAAATTCTTCCCGATTTTCTTGCACAATTTCTCGGGCTATGATTGTCATTTGTTAATTAAGGAACTTGCTTTACTTAAGGGTAATATTTCAATAATTCCCCTTAATAAAGAAAAATATATCTCCGTTTCAAAGACCATCTATTTACCTGATAAAAAGTCGTTTGAATTGAGGTTTTTAGATTCATTCCGATTCATGCCTTCTAGCCTAGATGCATTGGCAAAGAATCTAACAACAAACGACTTCAAATTAATTCGTTCCAACTTTCCAATTGAAGAAGAATTTAAGCTTCTCACTAGGAAAGGAGTATTTCCATATGACTATATAAAGTCATGGGCAAGTTTAGAAGAAAAAAATCTTCCTCCACAAAATAATTTTGATAATAAGTTAACTGGAGAACCTTGCTCATTAGATGAGTATAGTCATGCGAAAGAAGTGTGGAATACTTTTAAATGTCAACGCCTTTTAGACTATATGGAGTTATATTTAAAAACCGATATTTTACTATTAGCAGATATTTTTGAAAATTTCAGGGGTATTTGTAAAAATATTTACAAACTTGATCCCTGTCATTACTATACAGCCCCGGGATTATCTTGGGACGCGATGTTAAGAACAACAAAAATCAATCTTGAGCTAATTCGAGATATTGACATATATAACTTCATAAAGAAGGGGATAAGAGGAGGCATATCTCAATGTTCCCATCGACATACTGTTGCTAACAACAAATATATGATCAACTATGACAAGGAAAAAGAATCGCAATATTTGATGTATGTTGATGCAAACAATTTGTATGGTTGGGCTATGTCATCTCCTCTTCCATATTCTACGATTAAATGGGTAAGTGATTTTGAAAATATTGATCTAATGAATATTTCAGATGACTCTGAAATAGGATATATTTTCGAAGTTGACTTGGAATATCCTAATTCTTTGCATGATTTGCATAATGATTTGCCATTTTGCGTGCAAAACAAAAAGGTTAATAATTCCAAGTTTACTAAACTTATTGCAGATTTAACTCCGAAATTCAATTATGTCATTCATTATAAAACCCTTCAGCAATGCATTGCTAATGGGTTGAAAATTGTTCGTGTGCATAGGATTTTAGAATTCAAACAGTCTCGTTGGCTTCAAAAGTACATAGACTTGAATAATCAGCATAGAACTCTTGCCACCAGTGATTTCGAGAAAAATTTTTTCAAATTAATGAATAATAGTGTTTTCGGAAAAACTATGGAAAACGTAGACAAGAGAAAAGATGTTAAAATTGTAACTTCATGGGAAAATAATAAAAAGCGTCTTGGAGCTAGAGCTCTGATAGCAAGGCCGAATTTCCATAGTTTGACCAAATTTACAGAAAACATGGTGGCCATTCAAATGAAGAGAGTAAGTACATTTTATAACAAGCCTCTGTACTTGGGATTTTGTGTTTTAGAGTTTTCAAAGTGGAAAATGTATGACTTCCACTACAGCTATATGAAACCTAAATATGAACACAATCTAAAACTCAATTATATGGACACAGACTCTTTTATTTACACAATAAAAACTGACGATTTTTATAACGATATAAAGAATGATATAGAATTGTATTTTGATACTTCTGCATACTCTCCAAATAATCCATATGGTATCCCCTTGAAGAATAAAAAGGTGTTAGGCATGATGAAAGATGAAAATTCGGGAAGAATTATGAAAGAATTTATAGGTTTAAGGTCAAAAATGTACTCCTTTTCTGTTGAAGGAACCGAAGTTAAAAAAGCAAAGGGTGTCAAAAAAATTGCACTCAAAGACATAAGCTTGATTAACTATAAAGATTGTTTATATAGCAGACGAGTATATCATGGAGAAATGTTTGTTTTTCGATCTCTCGCTCATCAAATTTACACCCAACAGCTAAATAAGATAGTTTTAAGTCATATCGACGACAAAAGATTCATAAGGGAAGATGGCATAAGTACATATGCTTGGGGTCATTTCAAAATAACATAATAAAACAGTCCCTCTAGTTTTAAGTAAATTATGTTTATTTATTAAATAACAATATTTGTTAAGAAAATTGCAAAAAAAATTGTACATGAAATAACTTTATCTGTAAAAAGAAAATAAACTAAAAAAAAAATAAAATAAAAAAAAAAAAAAAAAAAAAAAATTAACAATGTTTTTTTATTTAAAAATTCAGGAAAACTGTTGTGAAAGCTCACTGTTTAAAAAATTACTTAATAAAAACACGTTTTGCAGGGCACAGCATTTGCTATGTGATAAGCATCTTGTCTCACTTGGAAAAAGTCTTTTCAGTTCTTTGAAGTTGGGGCAGTTTATATTTTCAACATTTATTACTTCAACGTTTTCATTTAGTAGTCGCTTTATCCATTGTAATTTTTCATCGCCTTTTACATAAACAATGTGATTTATAATATTATCTCGAAGAAATTCTTCCACTTTATTATATTTGGTGAATCCGCCATTCCAGTGCAAACCATGATGGTTTTGATACAACCATTTTGCTTGTCTTTTTAATGTTGTTGGTAAATGCTTAAAGTCAAACGGAGGTGTTATAATGAAGTGGTGTTGGCTACAGCCACGCAGAATAGCTATTTCCTTAACTATCAACTTGTCATTGGGACCTCTAAAACCTTGAATGTCAATGATGAATGCCATTGCTAGGGTTCGTGTGTTCTTGATTATAAGCTATATTGAACTAAATCTTTAAATATTTCGAGATACTAATTGACTCAGAGGATTGTAATTTATTATTCGATCATGCAGCATAAGGCAATACGCTGATGTATTTGGAGGTAGTTCTTTAGCTGTTTTAATTTCCAAACGAATATCAACTGGTCCAGTTTTCACTATTTCATTCTGATGTCTACAATCAATCACAAAAATCGGTGCTTGTGATTTAAAGAGACTTCTTGTTAGCAATGGCTCTGCAACTGAACAATTATAATAATTTTTTCTAAACTCACAGTACATCTGATAAATAATACTAAAGTTGTTGTTTTTAAATGATATATTTTGGTCTTCGTATGGATAAACGTCAGAATTTAAATATGCCTTAAGGTTGATGACATCACAATGATCAAAATAGGTAGGGTTCTCTTTAAATTGGTTTCTCTTGTTAGTTTGTAACGCAACAATAATGTATCTAGGCTTCTCAACTTGTGAAGTTGTCTTTACATTCCATATATGATGATCACTAGTGGGTAAAGCCGGATATTCATATAGATCCCAATTACGAAAGGCAATTTTCATGGTGTCATTTTCATTTATAGATTTGAAGAGTTTCAATTTCAAAGAATCAGTAAGATGAACGTGTGGCACTTTCCATTGAATTCTGAGTAATGTTATCTTCGCTTGCTCGACTGCATCACCTACAAGTGAATTTTCATCAGTACGAGAACGTGTTAGAATTAAGTCATGACGAGCGTTAGGAATTATTTTTTTGAAATCCTCTGCAAAACCCAGAAGCTTATTAAGTGGTAGGCAAAAATTAAAATATGGTCCATCTAAGTTTAATGAAGAATTTGGACACCAACCTCCATTATACAACATAACACTTTCATTTTGATTCAAAGAAATATAATTTTTTATAGAAGTTGTGATTCCAACATTACGATTACTATCTATTTCAATACCATTCAGTTCATATCGGATCTCATCAAAGAGAAATGCTATGCAATTGTTTACAAGTTGTGTCTTTTTGACTTCCGATCCATCATTTTTCGACACAGTCCCCTCAACATAAATGTAACTTTCCGAAGGTAATATATTGAGATTTTGATGTTGCACGCAGATGTGGATGATGTCATTTTTACCAAAATTATTTAAATACGGTGAATAGGAATGATATTCGTACTTTGAAATACTATCATCAAATGCTAGTTCTTGAAAAATATTCAGCATATCGTATTGTTTTAAGTTTTTAGTTATTTTCTTCTTTTCTTCAATGTGAATCCTAATGATAATAAAAACAATTGGTTTGCTTCTGTTAGCGTTTGTACTGTTGCTTTAGGAGTTGATGAAGCATTGATTATAGAGCCCGGTGAACCCTGTCTTTTATAGGAATTATTAGCATCAGATATAGTATTATAAATTATCATTTTTGGTGATTGAGGTGTAATCGTATCGTTATTAATTCACCTCGAAAGTTAATAAGGTTTCCGTCTTGATCTAACAAATTTATTGTTATTGAACTTATCTTCTTCACGTTCACTGGTAAATAAATAACATTTTTAGGAACCTCAATTATTTTATACCCTGGACTGACTTTGATTGAAAATTGATGAAGTATATGCGCAGATTGGTTATTTATAAATGTTCCGTCAATTAAGTTACACTCAACTCTCACCGTATTTACACGATTGATATCAACGTAAAGATCTGACTCATGCATCTGATTTGCAACCAGTTTTCTGTTACTGAACCCCAGTAGTGAACCAATGGAATTAGGATGTGAAAAATCTATGTCTTCACTGCAGTATATTTCACATTTTAAAGTGTTGTTATTTGCTCTGATCTTTACGCTTGCCGTATTATTTTTTTCTAAAAGCCCTTCTTGAATAAAATTATTTATATCTTCAATTTCGTAAGAGCCAATAGGAAGTTTAATTACATCATTACCTAAATGAAATAAATTATTCATTACATCAACGTTAGGTATGGAGTTGTATGTTTGGAAATCCACTAATCCACAAACATAATTTGAGTCTAATACTATTGGTGGAAAGTACTCTGTTGTGAGAGTAGACTTGTTCCCGCTCAGTGTAAGTGTTATCGACATTATCAGTGGAAAAGAAATGAAACGAATTTTATAATGTATAGCTTATTTATTCTGATCAACAAGAAACTTCAAACATAAATGTCCGCAATTAAATGTATTAAAACGCTGTAAACATTTATGATTGTAATAAATATTATTTCCATGCAAGTATCTTACTATTTCCTGGGGAGGTCTTAAATTACCAAAGCTATCAAAATATTGTACATTATTTTTATTTTTGTTATATGCTACCCAATGGGTACCGATCCCACTATTATCATCTAAATTTACGACTCCACTCTCTCTTTTAAATGGTTTGTTTGGCAATTCATCCCTCATAAAAACGCCTCGGAAATTTGGGATATAGTTTTTGCCAAAATGCGATATATCTATGTTAGTGAGAGGGCGGTTGGGTAGCATTTTTAATAGTTTTTTGATTCTTGCGGACTTAAAAATAACCCCAAACCAGTTTTATATGGCTTCAGATAAAGGCCCTTTCCTTGTTTAAGTTTTATTGTTTCCATAGCTTTATTGTGACGTCTATTTTCTTCCAATTGTTGTCTTCCGATCTTTGAATCGTTTATAGCTTTCGCCATTCCTGCAACACCACCGGTAAGAGAACCTACAGCTGATAACCCTGCTAAGATAGGTAGCAATGGTAAAAGTCCTCCAACTTTGGGAATTGGTATTACTCTAGGAAGTGTTATACTCCTACGTTTTTTCTTTATTATTTGTCTGGCTGCATGTAAAGCCGTTGTTGCTAATTTATTTGAGTCTTCAGTGTTCAGATTTTTTATTGCCGCTCTGGCTTCTTTTACCGCATTTTTGAATAGATTTGTTTTCTTAATCCTAGGGCACTGACGGACTTTCTTTGTTTTTGTTTTTGTTTTTGATGATATACCCATTCCAAGAGTAGATTTAGCCTTCATCATGCTCGTAACTAAAAGACTATTTATTTTTTCTGGTAGTGTTGAATCCTTAGCTCTAAACCTCTGCCAGGATTTCTCACCCAAAATTTTATCGGCTGTATGTCTATAATTCAAATTATTGCTTTTACTGTATGCAATATCGTGTTCTCGACAAGCTTCATCCAATTGGTTGATTCCACGGTCTCCTCTAGCAAGACGCTCTTTAAGTTTAGTTCCAGGTCCACAAAAATTATAAAATGGTAGATGTAACTCAAAAGGAAGTTTGTTTATTATTGAATTAACCAATCCGTTTCCCTGAACTGAATTATTCAAACTAACAGAGTGGGTCTTAAAATCAATCATTATA
Organism: Eupeodes latifasciatus; assembly: GCA_920104205.1. Lineage (NCBI taxonomy): Eukaryota > Metazoa > Arthropoda > Insecta > Diptera > Syrphidae > Eupeodes > Eupeodes latifasciatus. Next base: position 117,417,539 of record OV049925.1, on the reverse strand, counting down.
TAACTGTTTTCTTAGACGCATGGAGCGATTATGAAATAATGTTTATAAAACACGGGGATTTATGTGTAAAAGCCTCATTCTACAAAATGAAGTTTGTAAGACAGCAAGAAGCTATTTCTGTACAAAACTTTGATGGAAATGTAAAACAAAAAAAGAAGCATGGAACATTATTTCCAAATAGTATTCGAGGAATAATTGTAGGCCCATCTAATTGTGGAAAAACAAACGTTATGTTAAGCATTCTTTTAGATGTCAATGGTTTAAAGTTTGAAAATATATACCTCTATTCAAAATCATTGCATCAACCAAAATATGCATATCTAAAAAAGGTTATAAAATCAATAAAAGAAATGCAGTATTATGAATTTTCAAATAATTGTGAAGTTATGCTGCCTTCTAAGGCTAAACCCAATTCAGTTTTCATATTTGACGATGTAGCTTGTGAAAAACAAAATACCATAAGAGACTACTTTTGTATGGGTCGACATAGCGGTGTAGATAGCTTCTACTTATGCCAATCATATACACACATTCCAAAACATTTGATTCGAGATAACGCCAACTATATAATTCTTTTCAAGCAAGATGATCTTAATTTGAAACATATTTTTAATGATCATATTAATTCAGATATGACGTTCAAACAGTTTAAAGAGTTGTGTTCAGAATGCTGGAAAGAATTGTATGGGTTTTTAGTTATTGATAAAGATAGTTGCGTTAAAAATGGACGGTATAAAAAATCTTTTAAAGAAACAGTTATTTTATAAATTGATACAGTCGTGAAACTGCTTTTCATATTAATACACCTATCTTAATATTACCTGTATTATACTGCCTTGCCTTGTATTGAACAGCCCCTGTATTGAACAGCCCTGTATTGAACAGCCCTGTATTGAACAGCCCTGTATTGAACAGCCCTGTATTGAACAGCCCTGTATTGAACAGCCCTGTATTGAACAGCCCTGTATTGAATAGCCCTGTATTGAACCGACCTGTATTGAACCGCCCTGTATTGGACTACCCATTCTTCAGATCCTATTAGAAGTAATCTAACACTCTAAATAGCTATGGATACGAATATGAATACGCTTAAAAATCTTATAAATACACAGAAAGCTTTAAAGAAGAAGTATATGCTCCTCAAGACTGGAAAATTGATTAAAGATACTGAAATTGAAAACACGTTCAAAACAATTGTTGAACCCTTACAGAAAATCGCGAAAAATGTAAAAAATAATGAAAACATAAATGATGAATTTAAAGAAATAAAACCACCTACTGTAAAACGTCGTCTTCAATTTAAAAGTCCTATAGAAGAAGAAGATGAAAAAATTTCTCCAGAGAGAGATTTAAATTTATCATTAACGAATTCAATGTTAGCCGATGACGACTCTTCATTTAAAACACCTTCAAATAGCTTCAATGAAAGTACTCCGATTAATGAAGCCTTACTTTCAAATTCAGATCATGATAAAATCTATGGTCCATACTTTGACGTTGAATCAAATTCAAACAAGTTAGGGAGATCAAATTTTCGAATTAATGATGAAAACAATATTGTAATTGATAAAGAAATTTTCCGTGGAACTGATGGTCTTCTCGAACTTGTTCTATATAAAAATCCACGAAAGAGTATTTATACTAGTGAAGATTTAAAGCAGTACCAGACAATACTACAAAAAACATGTGCACACTTGAAAAATCATGATATGAATTCACAGGTTAAAGGTAATAGAGGACAAAAGTATAAGAAAATCATTAAACCTTTGGTCCAGGGTATGACACAAAATACACAAAAGAAAATTGGAAAAGCATACACAATTAATGCACCTGCAATGATCTACTCAACCAACCCTATTGATTTTGTGTATTGGGATGATCCAAATGAGCTTGTGGATAGGTTGAGACTTTTAATTGCTTCTGAAAAATCAGGGCATAACAACCATAAAAATGAAATAAATTCAATTGTGGAAGAGTTGCGTGAGCAAAATTTAATTTATTAGCAAAATGAGTGTTGACAAGTTCGGAAGAAGCACTAATAAATTTCAAAGAGTAATTGTTGGTCCTGCAGGACCTCCTGGTAATGGTTTTAAGCGAACTGAGAATGGTGACTTTGATATTGAAGGAAAACGTCTTCGCAACATAAAAAGTCCTACAACGCCCGATGAAGCAGTAAACAAAGCATACATAGATGATAAATTAGAAAATAAAGAAAAAATCTTAAGAGATTACATTGACATACAAAATTTGAATACAATTCGCTTGTTGGATGATCTTCGAAAGTATTTTCTTCTTCATATAGGAAAACTGAAAGAGAATCAAGAAGGTGAACCAAATATTTTCATATAAGAAATCATAGCTAACCGATCTTGGATTCAGTTTATTTGTAAATCAAAACGATAGCACATCGAATATAAAAAATAAAATAAAAAAATAAAATAAAAAAATAAAATAAAAAAATGTCGAATATAAACATATCTTTAATTTTAAATGAAATTATGAGTTTTTTAAGGGCTTATAAATATGATTTACTTGAAGAACATCATGATGAGATTATAAGTAATATTTCATATTTTAGTAACTATAAAAACGTTAGTAAAGTTAATTCTAAACATGGATGTCATTTTACAAACTGTTCGTGGTCTTCAAATACATGTAAAGAGGGACCAGATACGTGTGGATGTTTTATGATTGAGCATCGTTTGATAAGATTAAAAAAACTAATGTTACTATATAAAAGATTAAAATAAATGTTATTATAAAACCATACATAAATGTTTTTTTCTTGCATTCTTTAAAAAAATGAGTAAACGACAAGTTGTTGAAGAGCTTCACAGGTCAGCAAGAAAGAATTTCAATCGACGTAGGGTTGTTATCAAAGGATTTGATGACCTGTGGCAAGCTGATTTGGTTGAAATGATACCTTACCACAAGGAAAATAATGGCTATAAATACCTAATGACGGTCATTGACACATTCTCGAAATATGCATGGGCAGTTGCTTTAAAAAATAAGACCGCTTTATCTGTTGCAGAAGCGATGAAATCAATTTTCATCAGATCATCACGACAGCCTAAGAACCTTCAAACTGATGATGGAAAAGAATTTTTTAATAAGATGTTTCACGATTTAATGAAATTATACAACATAAATCATTACTCTACATACAGCTCCCTTAAGGCATCAATTGTTGAACGTTTTAATCGCACTCTTAAGGAGAAAATGTGGAAGGAATTCAGTCTTAATGGTAATTACAAATGGACGTGCATTATTAATGATTTGTTGAAAGAATACAATCACTCTATGCATAGAACTATAAAAATGCGCCCAATCGATGTGAATCAGGAAAACTCTAAAAAAATCTTATCTACAGCTTATAATAGAATTAAAATCGCTCCACAGGGTAAATATAGAGTTGGCGACAATGTTAGAATAAGCAAGTTCAAACACGTTTTCGAGAAAGGCTACACACCAAATTGGACAACGGAAATTTTTATGATAAGAAAAGTAAACCTAACCAACCCGCCAACATATCTCCTTGAAGATTTTAATGGTCAACCTATTAGTGGATGTTTTTACGAAAAAGAATTACAAAAGACTAAATACCCTCATATTTATCTCGTGGAAAAAGTACTTAAAAGTAATGGAGACAATGTATATGTTAAATGGCTCGGCTTCCCACCGACTAACAATTCATGGATTAATAAATCACAATTATTATAAACGACATAAAATATTTGTTTCCTTTCTATTATTTCTTAAATTGTTTTTCATAAATTACTATCAACCTTCAAACAACCAATGCATCTTAAAGTCAATGAACTCCCACTGATGTAATATGATCTCATTACCATACAAAACTCATATACCCATACTCTAATGAAATCTACCTACAAACCATACAAGAATCCCTTTTTTCTAGCATCCTACTGTACAGTGTACATACACCGCATCCTCCACGTCAATATTCAAGCTAAAAACATAAAAAAATTTTGTAGGTACATCACTAACCGCAATTCACAGTCACGAAAACTAAATTCACACCAAAATTCACAATTTACAACAACAAAATACATTTTACCCAAATGCTCTATTCCTCAAGTCCGATATTTATACTACTGTATAGTTGTTGTAATTAACATGCATGAAATTTTCCCATCCCTATTCCCATGCCCAAAAAGTATATTCTTACAGTCCCAACAATAGTTTTCTACCAACACTTTTTTTTTTTTTTTTTTTTTTTTTTTTTTTTTTTTTTCCTTACATTTTCCTTACATTTTCATTCATTATCAATTCGAAATTTCCTATCACATTTTCAATCCCCACAAATTTCATCCACCTTTTTTTTCCACACACAAGCACACACATGACACTCAATGCATACTGCCCATGATACTACACCAACGAGCCAGTGTCATAGCTGTCCTCCTTTAGGAGCAATTTTGATGCTCGGAGCACATTTTTTACACTAGGGAGGAGCATTTTATTCCTCAAGTCCGATATTTATACTACTTACTCCTTTATTCTTCATACATTTAAAGAACACACTATTTTAAAATATTTAAGATTTATATTTGAAGTCAAATAACAGATTCTAGTGCATTAAATTGTGAAATATGTGCAAATATCTTCTGTACAAAAGATTTTGTTATTTATATGAAATTAAAGAATTTAAAGCTTAAAACCTTACTCGTATTTTTATATTATAGATATTTTGTGTTTCCCACTCGCTGATAATAATGGTTATCTACTTTATACTCCGACAGTCTTCAGAGCTTATGAAATTCTAGTGATTTTTTTTTTTCATGGAATATGTTTGAATTCCAGATCTCATTTCTTTTTGAGAGATAAAACTTTGCCATCACTATACACTATACTACCTATAATGCAAATGTATAGGTAATAACGAGAATTCCAGCTTCGAGCTCAAAAGAATCAATTGAATAAAAGTACCTACCTATGTACCAGCAGCGGAATCCTTATCTATTCTGTACTTTTTATTCCTACCTTCGATGTTAAAACGTGGCTTTTTTATATATTTTATATCATTTATTTTGCATATAATATAAAAATACCAACATTTTTTTCTTCCTGCATCGTTCTCATTCTCTTCTTTATATGGAAATATGGACAGATTTATAAATTGAATTTATTTTAATATGAATAATAAAATGAAATATCCTTTCGCGAAAGGACGAGCTACAATTCCGAAAAGTCCGAACAGCATTCAATGTATACTGTAGAGATATAAATTAATAAAAAGGACATACATAAATACAAATACATCAGATTCTTCGCCAATGCAAGGACGTGTCGTTTAATTATCTTAAAGCAAACAACAACAACAAATACGGAAAAAAGGGTAAAGGTAAAACCGATGTTTGCCCGCCGAATATACTCTTCCAGCAATCTCTTCTCGTTGGATGGTCGGATTACCACTTTTTCGGTTAATGTCACAAATTTTATATCCGTGAGGCTCATTTTTTTTTTAACTCACTGTTCCTTTTACCACTCCCTGACGGTTGAAGCCAAGGTACCGATATATTTGTACGGAGGCATGTCCTTCCATAGAAAGGAACAACGAAATTAAAATAAACAAGCAGTTTGGGGGACATTCAGTTATTACGGACCACACCTGTAAAATAATTTCAAATACTCCACGGTGACGATTGGAATGAACGTTCGTTACGGCTTACTGGAGTTTTTGTAGTCCTTTCTTTGTTTTTATTTTTAAGGTTGTTGAGTCTGTCTCATTTTTAAATACTTTTTTTGTTCTTTTTAATAAAACAAAAATATTCCTTGTTGTCCTGTCCCTTGTCTATAGAGGATGCCAAGGAAAAAAAAAGGATTCCAAAAGCCGTACGAAGTATACGAAGGTATTTTCATATACGTTTACGTTTACAAATATGCAAGCATATTAATTTACATAAAGGATGAGATGTGAAAAGTTTCGTTGAAGGCATATAAACTGAGAAAAAAAAACTGATTTTGCCGTCAAGGCTTAATGTTCTTGTTTTTTTTTATTGTGAAAAATGCTTACAGCAATATAAAATATCATAAATCTACTACTTACAGTACAGTTTTTACACACTGTTGTATATGTACTTCTTAGCTTATAGGGTTACTGTGATTTAATATTGAAATGTTTATCCGTAATAATATAAAAAATATTGTAACAAAAAGAAAAGTGGACCGTGCGTTGTTGGAATAATTATTTTAATATAAATATTTAAAAAAAGGCCTTGAGAGAAATATCCGATGTCAAGGAATTGTATTTTGTCACTTATGACTTAAACCAAAAACTGAGAGGATATTTGACTGACTTATGTGTTTACATTATGAAAATAACATACAAATATAAAATAAAGTCAATTTCTGAACATAATTAAACATTCTGTTATTGTTAACATTGACTTTACTTAAACCATTCTTTAAATTTAACTCATTTTGAGACTAATTTAAAAAGCTATATTATTTTACATTTTTACCTAAAACTCGGGAAACAAAATAATTCTTCTACAAAATAAATGAACAAAAACTTAGATGATGTTTGAATTTTATTGACAAAATTACTATTTTCAGCAAACTGTACCCAAAATCTTAGATTTATCCATAAAGCTTCGCTGGTAACATTGAAAAAAAACTAGGTGTATCGGAATAAAACTCCAACAAGAACAATTTTTAAAATAATAATAAAACCCCAAGGTTTGAGAAAATGTACTTTAAAAATGTGACGCAAAAATAAAGGCTTCAAAAAATTAATATTTTTTTTCAAATTTCATAAAATTTTTGTAACAGTTTTTTGATACCACCAAAAATGATTTATTTTGCAAACAAAATTTTCCATATTTTAATTTTAAATAATATGTAAATAAATTTTATATTTACAATTTTGAAATCTAAATTAAAAGAATTCATCATTATTTTTAAGAAAGACTATTTCTTTTATATAATTCCCATCAAGTTTGTAAGACTCGGGTACAGTTATGTTAGTTAAAGGAATTTCGAAATATTTTATAAATTTGTATCTTTAAATAATTTTATAAAAATATTTTGATAAAAATAAATAAAAACGTTTAAAAAACTACTTACGAAATTTGTACTTCAGTTTGTTCTTATATTATAAATTTTCTAAAAGTCTTGAAAAGTTGGCAAAACCTTCAAAACTCAGCCTCAAGACAAACCTTTCTTAGATTCTTTCAGATTTAATAAAATAAATTTCAAAAATTAAATTACATCGCATTATGAATCAAATTGCACACAATGAAATTAATTTGAGAGATATCAAGAACCGAACATCAATTTTTACCAAATTTTCGTACTATTTTTTGTAGATTTTATTTTTTTATGAAATAACGCTCTGTTAGATTTTTATAAAAAAAACTACTGAATATCGATAACAATATTTTTTGTGAAATAAAAAGAGTTCAAAGACAATATTTTTAATTTTTGAAAAGCTATTTGAGTCGTAAGTAAATTTTTACCAAGTTTTAGTATTGTTATTTTGTTAGGTTTTTATTTTGTGTAAAAAAACCTGTCAATTAGATTTTTCTCAAAATTTAACTGAATGTTGACAACAATATTTTTTAAAAGACGAAAGTAGTTTAAAGCCAATATCTCAAAGTTTTGAAAAGATATTTGAGTCGAAAATCAATTTTTACCAACTTTTATTAATTTTTTTGTTTAGGTTTTGATTTTTCGTAAAAAAAAGTGTCCATTCGATTTTTCTCAACATTTTTCAGAATGTTGAAAAAAATATTTCTAATAAGTTAAAATAAATTGGAAGCCATAATCTCAAATTTTTGAAAAGATATTTGAGTCGAAATTAAATTGTTACCAACTTTGAGTAATGTTTTTTTTTTTTAAGTTTTTTGTTTTTTATTTTTTATAAAAAAAACTTTCAATTCAATTTTTCTCATAATTTTATCAGATGACAAAACATCATTCTTCTATGCATAAAATTATTTTGGAGATGAAATTATATTTAAGTCGAAAAATTTTCGAGGTGACAAATTTTTTTTTTCATTTTTTTTGATTTATAAAAAAAAAACCGTTAATTGGATTTTTTTTTGAAAAAATATACTTGTTGGTATAACGTTACAATATATTATATAAAATTTAATTCAAGTCTCTTGCGTTTTTGGTTCGTAAGATATTTAGGGTTAACCAAAATTGTCACCTTTTTTAAACTGCTATGGTAAAAAAGCCACCCACGCAATTTTCTTCAGAGCCCTTTCTGCATCTTTCTGCCTTATTATCGGTATAACAAAATTTATTTGAAGTCGATATCTCTTCTAGTTCTTAAGGTATAGATGACGAAAAAAACGTCGCGAACATACGGACGTACGAACGTACGTACACACGCACGCACAGACATCATTCTAAAAATCGACTGTAGGGACCTTGAAACGTCGAGAAATGTCAAAATTTTCAATTTGACAAATCGGGCCCATTACAATAACTTCCTATGGGAAGTTAAAAATTACCTCTTGAGTAGTTTTTAAATCAAAAAAGATGACGAAAGGTTATGACAATTTCCAGTTCATCACAACATGAACTGTAATAAGATGATTTGTGACTTCCTCGAAAAAAAAAACACGCATTAAGAAAATCAGTTGATGCAGAATTTCTGGTGTCTTGGTTAAATTTGTTAAGTCTTATGACAAAAAAAATTAATAAATTTGGTGAAGTAACAACTTTAAACATATAATCATACATGAGCACGTATTGTGGCAGGATTGAAAGGACATACAAAAGTCCAAATACAAACAGCTACATACTTTCCAAAACTGAAACCTGAGATTATGCCTGTGGAAATTAATTTTAGGTCGTTTCAACCAGGCATGATTGTTCTAGGCATTAATCATAACGCATGATGGGCAATGTTTGACCCATTTAATATATGTTTTCTTTTATCTTCTTAAGTCCAATAAAAATGTTTGACTTAGTTATATGAGAACCAGAAACTTGTTAACATATTATTTGATTTCTTGTCAAAACAATCTTAATAAAATACTACGGTAAAAATAATTTCACTTCACCTTAGTCACAAAAAAGAACAAACAAATATCCTGATAAAGAATTTTCATTAACTATAATAATTATGTAGATGTAATTAACGTTATCCTTAAATGTGTATACAAACAAAAAATATACTTACAGTTGAGTGTCATCAGCAAACAAAAACCAATAAATCGACTTTTTCCATTAAAAAACAAAAACAAAAACGAAAAATATTAACACATATATGTAAGAGTGTTCATTATTCCATATCACGTCTACTTAGTCATTTTTACCCAAAAGCTTTTAACTATCTTTCGCTCTTGATTAACGAACTTCCCTTTCTCTGTAAAAAAAAAAACAACAACAAAAACAAAAAATAAACCTACAAAAACAAAATATCCAAGAAATTACTTTCTTTTTTTCTCTTCCTTTGTGCCTACATAATATATTTATACAATCATATAGAAAATGTTTTATAGGACGCAAAACTTTGATCATAAAAAAAAAAAACCTATCAATATCCTTTTGGCTTACTAAAGCCGATTACAATTCCGTCAATCATTCGAAGAGGAAGAAAATAGGAAAACTCGAAAAAATAACTATAACTCGAATATATTTGTACTAAACTAAAAGTCTGACCATTTATACTTTCTGAACATTGTTGCATAATATATCACCATCACAGTGATTTGAAAATATATTGAAGGTGGTTGCTAGTGCCAGGCCAGTATTTTTATCACACACTCTATAAGCTTATAGAAAATAACCTTTGTCCACCTTGTTTTTTTTTTGGGGGGGGGCTTCGTCAAATGACTCTACCTAGATAAACCATGACCACAAAGTCTCTCTCCCTCTACGAGCATTAGCAATCCAGGATATTGTCGCCGTTGTTACCGTGAGGCATTTGTCGTTGGCGTCCGTCATCCATCGTTCTTTATCCTTCGTCCTTGGTCGCGTCCATTCTGTATTCGTTTGAGTACTTGTTGTTGCTGTCATCGTCATCGTTTTTGTTGTCGCAACACAGGCTTTTTGAAGTGATTGGATTGGAAAAACCACCAACTAACCATCAAAAGGATATAATAACGATAATAAATTTATCCCCATTTTGATGAAGTGTCCTAATATTTTTGGGATATTTAAACACAAACACACATACAAATGGCGCACCAATCCAATTGTACAAATGGCTTCACTCAATCGACAACAACAACAAAATAAAGAAACATTTTTCGATATTAAAGTAAATTTTATTTTTGGTTTGGTTTGTTATTAGTTAAACTACACTCCTTGACTATGGGGACTCATAAAGCAATTCCCAAACAACCAGGATAATAATGTGTCCCTTTCCACGGATCATTGTTGTTGTTGCGTGTGTATATGCCATAACTATAGTGACTATCGTGTATATGCCGTTATTATCGAAATAATAATTTATTAATGCATTTGTGTACGATGTGTTGTAAAATTGCTTATTATATTGTGTATTGACTTATGAATAGAAAAGCTTAAGTGTAATGGAGGGATTCAATGCAATTGCGATATAGCTAGGTATACATATGTATGTTCATATATCTACATATATAAATAAACAACTATACATATACATAATGATAATGTTTGATGTAAATATATGCGACACGCTCACGAAATTCATTTTGATGTATACTACTGTATAACAGTATACTTTAATTAAAGATTTTCAGCAAGAGATTACCGCTTAACTATAACAATAAGTGTATAATTAGGCTTTGAAATAAAGACTACATATATGTATGTCTTGTCTATATAATAATTATTATAAAGGAAGAAGTGTTGAATGCGTTTATCTGGAATAAATAAATTAAGGCTCTTTATAATGTACCTACATATATAGCATAGGCCTTGATTTAAAATAGCTCAATTGTTGGCTGTGTATGAATGAAATAACCTTTAATGAAAATTAATTTATTTACCATAAGGAAGATTTAGGTATTTAAATTCTAAGTCAAAGGTCGAAATAAAAGAAAATAAATTTTTATTGTACACTGGGGCGTAGACGCACTTTTTTATATTGAATAATTATTTTTTATTTAATTGACTAGAAGTTATTGGAAGTAGTAATTATTATCGGTCTGATTCTTCGCATTGAACATTTTGACATTTCTTGATGTTTCAAGGCTTTTAAAATCCAAGTTCAATGTGTTTAAAAAGATATTGGGTTACTGAACTCTCGTACGTTTGGAAACTAAAAACGTCTACTCGTTTCGAATATTTCATGAATTCATAAGAAATGTTTGTTTTTTTTATTAAACAGTCCAAATTTTTTATGAACAGCAAATTATATCGCCTTTATAATAATAGTATGCTTTAAAAAATTATCTGATACAATTTTTAAAAAAATCCAAACGACAGTTATCTTTCCAAAAAAAAACTACAAGATTTTAAGATTGGTTTTCCACTCAAATATCTCAAGAGCGGAGAAAGGTTTTGATTTTAAAATTCTTTCATCTTATACAAAGTGAGGCGTAGTTACTTCCTTATTTTAAAAAATCATAACACAAAAAGTATTGGCAATATTGATTTAATTATTTTTTCTGTGTATAGAAGTACATTTAAAGTTTTATTTTATTTGGTTTTATAAACGACATCTCGAAGGTGGCCACCGTTCTCATCAATGCACTGATATAGTCGGAATTTGAAATTGTCTCCACTTTTTCCAGCATATCTGTACTTATGTCGGCGATAGCAGCACGAATATTATTTTTGAGATGACGAAGGGTCTTTGGACGATCAGTGTATACCAACGATTTAAGGTAGCCCCACAGGAAAAAATCACATGGCGCTAAATCTGGCGATCGTGCTGGCCACTGAAGATCGCCTCTAAGAGATATGAGACGTTCGGGGAAGTGTTCAAGCAAAGTATTCATTGACCTTCTTGCCGTATGAGCTGTGGCGCCATCCTGTTCCACGCTTCCCTACATTCATTTCTTCAAGTTTGGGCAGAAAAAAATCCATAATCATGCTGACATAACGTTCAGAATTGACCCTAACTGATCTTTCGTTCTCTTCAAAGAACCATGAGCTAATAATTCCGATTCTGGATAATGCAGAGGCTGCTTATGAAGTTCTCATGTTTCGTTTGTTCACACATCCTGAAATAAGGAAATGTGCCTCGTTACTAAAGAAAACAAAAGCGTCCTGAGGCAGGTTTTCGAGGAAGGCTTCACATTTTTTCGCGCAACATAATGGCGTGGATTAAGTTGTTGCACCACTGTCAATTTGTATGGGTGAGAATTAAGTTCCTCATGAAGAATTCGTCTCACTGTGCGACAAGAAATGTTTGTGTGCAGATCGCCTAGGGGATCGTGCTTTCGTCGCACGTTATCTATAGTCGCTCAGTTGTGAGAGTTTCAGATAAGGAATTAACCACGCCCCATCCGTACACAATATTTATGTATACATTTATTGAGATGAAGAAAAATCGAAATCATAGATATAGAAAATATTTGCCAAAGCGATATTGCCTTAGAAAAGTTCAATGCTACGAATAATTTCGTTTTCGATGTGAGGTTAAATTTGTTGACCCAATAAAAAATTGACAAATAAAAAAGTATATAAAATGCTATTAAAATTAGAAAAATCAGTTCTCTGAAGAAAATATAACTACAAAAAATTAAAAAATGTTTTGAAACTTTTTTCAGTATATCTACAAAATTTTAATGTTAAAGTTAGTTTATATTCGTAACTAAATTCAGTTGGCAGTTTTTTTTACAAACGTTTACGAAAAATACTTCAACAAATTAATTTTCGTCTAAAAATATCTTAAGATCGAACAACGATACAGAATCTAAAGTTATTTCATTGTATGTAAAACCAACTTTTTAACTAAATAAATCAGTTGACAGATTTTTCCAAAAAAAAAAAATAAGAGAACTTAAAAAATACCTCCAACTACTATACTGATGTCGCTTATACCTCAACAGAAAATTCCAAAACTCAAATTTTTAGTGTAGGTACATACTTTTCTTAATCTTACAACTTGACAACTTGTTTATAATTACAAAAAACTTAAAGTAGAAGTTCTTAAAAGGACTAATGGAAAGTCGTCAGTATTTGTCACATTCCAGACTCTTTTTTGGTTGATTTGGTTTTAAAGGAAGTCAGGACAACTTTTTTTTAAATAATTATAAATAATATTTTGAAGACCTTTGGTAGAACCATAGCTCAAATTGCAAATTTTAAATTCAAGTACATATCAATTTTATTAAATAATAATAAATCATTTGCAAATAGACGGGATCATTTCATTCTAATATCCATGAATCAGCGAAAATGAATTCCAGTCAATTGACCATAAAATGATTGACATTCAAAAGAAACCAATTTTCTCCTAAATCTTTTGTCTTTTGGACTTTTTTAGATTTTCTGAGATTTATAGTCTTTGAAATTATTTACAATCTAAACATCACTTCATTTGATCCTTCTATTTCGAGAACATGCAAATTTTATAAAATTGCTTCTAGGATTGAACCTTTTGACATAAAATTACTTAATCCATTATTTGTAGCAAAATTATGTTTTTCTTTTTTGTGACTTAAGCCTTATCTTTACGACCAAGAACATAATATTAGCCATTTTCGTCAAAAAAAAAACATCAAACCGCCTTTAAACTTTCCAAATCCAATTTTCATTTTCTTAAATCAACACCAACAAGAAAAAGGATTGTATTTCTTTTCTTTTGGATTATGATGACAAAAGTGATAAAAACCTGATCATGCACACAAATCAATTTGTGAAACATAAAACAAAATAAAGAACAAAAAAAACAACAGAAACAAAAAAAATAAAAACACATAAAAAAGTTAATCTATTAAATATTTATGACTTTATTTATTATCATCATTTGGTTTATATTATTTTTGTTTTTATAATAAAATAAAACAAAATAAAATATGTGTAGAGTTTTGCATTTTATTATCTAATTTAAGGCTTAGAAAAGAATATGTCATCGTGCGTCGTAAAACATTTTTCAAAATGAAAACGGAAACAAAATTAAATTTTATCTTCAGATACATAAACATATCTATAGATACAAAATGATTTTTCGTTTTTTTTTCTTTCTTTCATTCTTCGTAATAATAGGATGAATTTTTATTAAGCTTCTCAAGCAATAAACAAACTTCTTGTAATAAATAAATAAAACAAAAATACAAATACAAAAGTTTATAGTTGTTTGTTTTTGTGTTATCGTTATTCAATATGGAAAATTTTAAAAAATGTTTATAAATGTAAGAAAAGTGAAAGGAAAAATGATGTTTTATTTATTAATTCATCTAGAGCAATATTTCAAATTGAAATAACAAAATAAGAAAGTGTTTTTATTAAAAACAAAAAAAAATACTTACGAGTTTCAAGTTTTAAACTTAATTTATTGATAGTAAATTGACATTTATGTGTTTTCGATGCATTTTGGGGGACTCTATAGGGAGTTCTTAGTTATTATTGAAAGTTAATAAATGAAAGCTATCTTAATGAGTTTAGGTTTAAAGTTTAAAATTTGGAAAATACCATAGGTACAAACTTTTTCACCGATTAAAATAAATTAAATATCAAATAAAAAAGAAATTCTAAAATAATTGCCTAAAAAACAAACATATAGTCAAGGCATTTCTGTAAGTCGCATAAGTGCCATGGCTTGATGATTAGTGCGTAGGACTGTCATGCAATAGGTTTTTGGGATAGATTTCTGCATGTGCCATCTAAAGTTTTTTTTTAGGAAATCGCATCTTGCGGGGAATTGAAAAATTCGACAAGATTAATTCTTGACATGAAAAGTGCTTTTTCAAATTCGCCGTTCAGGTTCGCCATAAAACTGTAGATCCCCTCCATCCCTGAAATGAATTGCACACATTAATGGTTGAGAATTAAATTCACTAGGCCCTAGTTCTCAACGGGCTGTTACTCCACCTAACTTATTTATTTCTGTAAGTCTTCTTATCAAAATATCTACTTAAACAATTTTTGAAGTAGCATTGCCCCAAAAAAGTGTTTTCAAACCTTAAGAAAAAGATGATGTTGCAACATTTACAAGTTAACCATATAAAAGGCTTCCTTTTAACTTATTTCAAACCATTTTGAATGAAAATTTAAAAAGTGGGTTGTTCTTTTCTCTGTTGACATGTTTATGTCTGTTTCTCATGAAACTTAGCAGATTTCGGTTAAACATATGTAACGATTGATTTTTTAAGAGCTTTTGGAAATTAGAAAAACACAAAGAATTCAGAAAAATGCAAAAAATCCGAATCAATAGTCCTGTCAATATAATTTAATGCTTAAAGATTATTTCATGCAAATTTTGGCTGTGTTTGCTCTTTAAACGAACCGCTAAGTTCTTTTTTTTGTATACTCTTTCTAACATTTCTTTCGGTATCTCAAGAATAAATGCTTCAATTTTAGCTTCCTGTGCGTTAATTGAACCAGGATTTTCACTATAGACATAAGCCTTAGGGTATCCTAGAGGGGTTAAATCGAACAACCTATTCGGTCAATTGATCAGTTCCGAACGTCAAATTAACTTTTCACTGAAATTGCATCTTAATTGGTCTTTTGTTACTCGTGCTGTATGGTATATGGCACCGTGCGTCTTGTTGAAACCACATTGTCATGCAAGTCAAAATCTTCCATTTTATCATTATCATCGCACGGTAGCGCTCACCATTTACAATAATAATTTGCGATTCCTCCAGACCATGATCCACGCAAAATAGTGACTTTTTCTGGCTACTCTTAAGCCAACTACGGAAGTGAAACTTGTTCACATATCCATTCAACCAGAAATGATCTTCGTCGCTGAGCACAATTTTCAAAAATCAAGTGGATCTTCGTCAAACTTTTTGGAGACCTCATTCACCAAAATATTGGCGTTAATGTAGGTTTTTCGGCTCCAATTTTTACACCAGCTGTATTTTGAAAGGCTTCACACCTAAATCCATTAGCAAAACTTTCCACGTAGTTATAAAACAGAGACCCAATTGATGTGAATGGCTCCGAATCGATAATTCTCTGTTATCACTAACTCCACCTCACTGTGTTATGAGTTACCGATTAATTCAAAAAGCTGTACGACAATTTAGTGAACCTCTTATTTTTAATTTAAATTATTAACGTTTTAATACGAGTAACCTGAACATTTTGGAGCCAACATTTTTAAACCAAAAGTTTTTTACAGCATATTTGACATGCACATAAATTTGTACACCTACAACTAAAGTTATTAATAAGTTTGAAAAAACAAAATCTTTATAAAAAGGCTGAATTTTTAATTTTTGATATTAGACATACCTACTATGCGCATTTTGCTTGATTTTCTAACAACAGGCCAGAAGATTTTTAGTATCAGAAATTTTCAAGAACTATTCATTTGATTAAATGTTATTAAAAAAAAAAAAAAACAAATACCTAAAACCTTTTCAATGGAACTTTCGAGTGTTATAGTTTTTCCGCTGATACGAAACTCTAAAAGATAACTAAGTAAAAATTCAATGAATTTTTTAAATTTACATTAGTCCATTTTGTTTAGCTCTTCTAATTATTTTTCCCAATTACACCTACATGCCTTTGTAAAATTTCAAAAACATATTCTAAGCACTTTCCACTTAATGTTCAGTTAAACAAAACAACAACCACAACAAATGAAGTTCCTAAATAACTGTACAACATCAAAGAGTTTTGTATCTCAAATTTTGTTACAAAATATATCAAAAAGGCAATTTTATTTTAGATGTACATTGTACATACATATGTACATATGTGTATTAGGTGGATATTCAAAATAAAAAAATCCTTAATTTAGCTATACATTAATTACGTATGCAAAGTTTTTTGAATTTTTGAATTTTTGAAGCGATCTCAATCAAAATCCTTTATTGTAGGTTAACCTACACAATATTTCTCCTGTTTTTTGTTTTGTGTGAAATATTTTCATAATTGGACTATACTATAAATAACTTTGAAAATGATTTTGCGTGGCTTCGTTATATTTTTTACTGTTTTTTGTTTCTGATAAGCCCTTCATTTTCATATAAAGCACGTTTTCTGGTTGATTTATGAATATATTAAAAAAAAAAAAAAAAACAAAGAAACAAAATCATATTTCCAATAGCTAGGTTGGTTGTATATGGGTAAAATATTTTTCAATAAGAATTACGAAAAAAAAAAAACTCAAAAATCAATTCAGAAACATATCTATCCAACATAAAAGGAGAAAAAACTTCAACACATGCGTTTCCAGCGTTTTGAAATAAAACCAAAATTAAAACTTCAACCGGACACCAATAACCACAGAATCACATACAAAAAATGTTCGTACATAAACACATTCATGTATATTTATTGAACAGGGTGAGTCAAAAGTGACTTCCAAATTCAAAGTGAATCCAACTTTCATAGATTCATTTTTTTATAACCAATTTGTTTTAGAACCAAATAATATGATTTAAGGAGATTTTTTTAGGCTCAGTATGAAATAAATGTCCCTCAAATTATCACCAACTTCAGCTCACAGAGACGGGTCATTGATAGTGCGTTTTCGTTAACACTTCGTGGGACTCAGCACCTGTATTTCAGCGCGAATTGTACCCTTTAGCTGCCAAACAGTTTCTTTTTAATTACATTCAACCTATAAAACACTATACAAAAAATATGTCTGTATCCCCAGTAGCTCCGTCCTACTGAAACCACACCTAACGACAAACAGCAATCGCTGGCCTTAAGATTTGTTCAACCATATCCTTTCACGATTTATAGTTGTAGATAGTATTAGATTTAGTCTTCTCTGAGACGCCGCGCCCTAGTTTGATTAAATAAATATCCCAAGTTTCTTTTTAAGTACCTTAAGAATGAAGAGAAAAATAAAAAAGTTATACTACATACGCACCCTGTATGTAGTCAAAAATATGCAATAAATTTTGTATGCAGCACAGGGCATCATATCACCCCTCTACATATACATATATTATATATAGAACACGTAGACAGAAAATACAATAATATGATTACCTATAAATTGTATAAATTGTCCGTACGCAGGATAAATATATATATAACCCTACGAAAAAAAACAACAAAATATTATTATCCTTATTGGGTATAACGTTACATATTATATCCGCCTGTAATTTTAATTTTATTATTTTGTATATAAATAATTATATGGGCAATACAAAAATCAGTGTTGAACTAATTAAATTACACGACATTGTGGTTGAGCCTTGGAATGCCCTCTCTCGCGTGCAAATATACACACTCTATACCCCCTACATCGTTCCAACCAACCTACCTTCATATCTATCTATCCTTACAATATAGGCAGGAATATTATTGCAAAAATGAAAAAAAATAAAAGGACGAAACAAAATTTTTGTTGTTTAATTATGACACAATCTCCTCCTTAAAGTACATAAAATATTGCATCCCAAATAAAACGCATGACACTATAAAATTTATAAATTTATTTTCAATATATACAATGTATGTTTGTATATGTCTGTATATAAATACCGCCAGCATGTATGCAATGCTTTTTTTATATATACAAAAAAATATATAAGTATATATAAATTTCTGTTTGGAAAAAGCTTTTGGCTAGCATTTGAGATATAATAATTTAATAAAACAATTAATACTTAAATCAGCATTCGCATTAAATGTGCATACATTATCATATAATATATTTAAAAATTTAAAAAAATAAATAAATAAACTTATATCTATATTTATTTATATGTGTATTAATATTGCTTCTATATTAATAAAAAAATATATAAATATATATCTTTTAATTTTTTGTATATTTTTATTTTTGTTTTTTTTTTTTTTTTTTTTTTGAATTTACATATTTTTAAGGAATATTTTGAATACAAAAACATATAAAAAATAAATATATTTATTTTTAATGGAATTACTGAAATTGATTGGAAACTATTATTAAATTTTCTTTTATTCCAAAACAAATGAACAAAATTCATAATATATAGGGATCTGATTTGCCTATATACATTTGGTACGAAAGCTATCCAGAACACATCGAAGAAGGCTATAAAGGACGTGTGTCTCGTGTGTCACAGGACTCACCGTTCGGTTCGGCATCACTTAATTTGACCAATATCAAGGAAGCGGATCAAGGATGGTACGAGTGTAAAGTTGTATTTTTAAATCGTGATCCAAAACAACATAAGAACGGTACATGGTTCCATTTAGATGTACATGCACCGCCACGTTTTAGTGTTACACCAGAAGATATTATATACGTTAATTTAGGTAAGTTATATTTTATTTTTAAATATTAATTTTAATTCGTTTTAATTCGATAAATAGGAAAGTCCTTGGAGTCTTTTTGTATTGTCCATATTAAGTTATGAACTGAAAATATGTAGGTACACATTTGTTTGAACAGCTGTCACTGATCAGTGATCAACTATGAGTTAAATCATTTTTCAAAAGAAATAGATTTATTAGAAATTCCCGTCAACAATCTTAAAAATTATAGAACTAGCATCAACTAAACAGACAATTTTTAAAATTATAAATATTATGTTTATTTCCAACTACTTGATCGTAAGATATTTATAATTAAACTGACTCAAATAGTAGTATGTTTAAAATTCCGACTTCTTTCAAAAATGTTGTATGATAATATTTCTGTTTGAATGAATTTAGGTTAGGTTAGGTTGAGGGGCTGGCAGTTGATGTCTTTACCGTCACACTAAGATCAATACAGATCCATTGTGATACCCGTGAGTATTGCTACTGAAGCTAATTAGAAAAACTTATGTGATCAGTTAGTCAAGCCATTTAGAGGCTTTGAGTTCTTTTAAATCCCCGAAGAAATAGTTGCCAAGCAGTTTCTTCCTTTAATGGGAGAGTACGGGACAGTCACACAGAAAGTGCGAAGTGTCTTCATGCACCACCCCGTCACCGCATCCTCTGCATAGATCATCTGAACTGATCCTTATCCCTTTTCATATGAAAAACCTAACAGATTATGTCCGGTGATTATGCTTACAAGAGATCGAAGTGATCCATTGTGTAGCTGAATAATTCTTTCCGTTCTTTGTTTGTTAAAACAGGGCCAGATCTTTCTTGTAGTGCCGCAGGTGTCAAGAAGGTTCCACCTTTCATCGGCCTTGATAGTTATTCTTTTTGAAATTTCCTGTTCTAAATAAAATGTAGGGGTGCTAACTAGCTGAGCTCGGCTTACAGCATAGACCCTAATCTTGCTAATTCATCGACTTTCTCGTTGCCTAGTACATCGCTGTGGTCTGGAACCCAGCAGAGTCTAATGTTGTGCTGTGCGCCAATAACCTTAAGCTCTTCGCGGCAGCATGAAACAAGCTTTGATTTTACGTCAGTTGCAGTAATCGCTTTTATTGCCGCTTGGCTATCAATGTAAAAGGTGATATAAGCTCGTGGTATCGCCATCATTGATACCTTTTTAGCAGCTGTTGTCACTGCCAGGACCTCCGCTTGGAAGACGCTACTGTAGTTTGGAAGCCTAAGCGAGGCGGTTAACTTGAGAGATTAAGAATAGAAGCCTGCTCCTACACCAGTGTCCATTTTAGAGCCATCAGTATAGATAGCTATTGAAGACTCACTGAAGTATGGTATATTATCTATCCATTCCTCTCTGCTTGGGATGGCAGCCTGGAATGGTTTATTAAAATCAAGTTCGGGTATTTTATAGTCTGTTGTAGTACTATGACCCATAACTTTATGAAGGATCTGGGCATGTCCTATGGAACTGTTTATCCAGACTTTAGTTTGACTAAGTCTCAGGGCACTTTTGGCCGCATATTCTTGAACGAGGAGGTCTAGGGGAATTAGATTGAGTATAACTTCCAGTCCCGCAGTTGAAGTGGATCTCATTGCTCCCGTAATGCCAGTGCACGCAAGTCTTTGGACTTTTGTCAAAGTTTTCAGGTTCGTGCTCTTTTCTAAAGCTTTCCACCATACCAAATTACCATAGGTTAGTATTGGTCTTATTATTGCCGTATACATCCATTTGATAATTTTAGGGTTTGAATGAATTTAGCTGCACAAAAATATGAGTGTTTTCTAATGTTTTTACAAAAATCTGCTATTATTAACACATAGAAAAAACATAGAATTTTTTGGAAAAAGAATTATTCCTATTAAACAAAATGTTTGTCATGCTAAATTTACAGCTAAAGTTATTTTAAAATAACAGCTTCGAACCAACATTATTTTTATTTATTTTATTTAAGTAGAAATAGACTTTTAGTTGTAAATTCGTTGTCTTACTGTATTTTGGCATCCAAAATTTTGAAAATAAATTCAAAACATCAGAATTTCGAACAAGCGTAACTTTGAAATAGATAATTTTGGTCATGTAGAAATGTTTGTAGTCAAAAGCCTTACAAAATTTGAATTTTGAACAAAAACAATATTAAGCGTATACAAAAGAAGCAATAGTTTGACCAAAAATGTATTAAAGTAGGTACAATATTTTAATTCATCAGAATTTGAATAAATATATGTTTTTAAGAACTCAAAATAACAAGTCAAGCCTCTGAAATCTTAACAAGATTACGTATAATTGCTTAAACTTTTGTTGTGTTTTTTCTTCTTATTTATGAAAGTCATTACTTTTTTTTGTCTTGCAGAAATTCATTTATCTAAATTTAAAAAATATGCATAGAATTTTAAACTTACGGAATGTTTGTTTTAACCAAAATATATTTTGATCATGCCTATTTTTTTTCAACAAATAGATTTTAAAGGATATTGAAAAATAAAAATTGGGTGGCGCAACAGTCCATTGAGAACTAGGGCCAAGTGACTTACAACTAAAGGATATTGAATTTTCATAAAAAAGCAAAAATTGCACGACAAAGGATCAAAAGCCCCATTAAGAACTTTGAAGTGAGCTCTGTTATTATAAAAAAATATATACAAAATAGATTACGTATACGCCTCAGTACTTGGATTAAAACTGAATAATCGAATATCAAATTACGCGTTCTGTGCTTTAAGCAAACTTAATACTTTTCAAAAGTAAGTTAATCTGTCTGGAAGCGTCGCTTAAAAGCCAAGAGAATGTGAAATCTTTTATTTAAATACGAATAAATCAGTACATTTTTAAAATCTGTTTCTATTTCTTCTATTGAACGACCCTTAACGGCCTATAGAACATTGTATTACATTTTGGAAACTTCCATATCATTTTACTAATCATTTGTGATTGAGTTAATAGTTTACCTTTAATTAACCGTGCTAAGTTGTGGCAGTGTCGATTTTTTTGTTTGATGTTTGCTAGTTCTTGAACTTGGTGTCAACCTTGGGAAACATGCCGTTACAATCGAGTTAAAAATCTTCATATTCAAAAAAGTGTATTCCTTTACAATTAATATTTAATTAGTCATGGATAGTTTCAAAACTGTTTTTTTTTACCTAGATTTTATTAAATTTGATAAGAGCTTTGTATCTTCTAATTTTTGACATGTCTTGGGTTTTGTACTGCCATATCATATGATTTTTCATATAAAGTGCCTAACCAAAACAAAAACCATAGAACAACAATATTTGAGCTATTCAGAAGCTAATAAACCTTGATTATAGAACAATGAACCGTTTAAAATAAGACATTCATTTTAGAAAATCCTTTACTTCTTAAATGTTGTTTTAGGGAAAAGACTAACAAAACATGACTAAGAATAAATAAGTTAGACTTATTTAAATATAAGACTTTTTAAAAGAAAGGCAAATTTAATTAAAAACAACGATAGCAATATCAAGTTCCAGTCGTTTCAAGAAGAAGTATTTCGCTAGTAACAATTCAATTTCGAACTGGTGGAACCTTGATTCCTCTTTAATTTTTAAAGACAAAATTTCGAAAATGCAAATTATAAAAGTTATGTACTCAAATTTTCAACAGAGTTTTAAGAAAATAGCTCTGTATCACCCGCATTAAGGAACCAAGAATTTTGATGTTAAACAGAACTTTGATCATGTAATGATTTCAAAATATTACGTATACGCCAAAGTGTTTCGTTTAAAGCTGTTTAAAGTGCTATTTCTCGAGTTTTTTTTAAATAATCACATGAGTTAAACAAATAAAGAAACAACATAGAAAACATCTTGTTATTACTAGTTAATCAGCAAAAGAAGGGGTTGGTGGAGGAGTGTACTCTGAACGACTGAAATTAAGTCTCTCATTCCCCCTTCCCCGTAGTACCTGTAGCATGATGGTTAGTGCGTTGGACTGTCATGCCAGAGGTCTTGGGTTCGATCCCTGCCTGTGCCATCTAAAGTTTTTTTCACGGGTACTGCCTCTTGCAAGGAATTGACAATTCCTCCAAGAGTAATACTTGTCATGAAAAGTGCTTTTTCAAATTTTCCGTTCGGATTCGGCTTTAAGCTGTAGGTCCCTTCTATCCCTGACAACGTTACTCGCACACAGGGATGGTTGAAAATTGTAAGTCACTAGGCCCTAGTTCTCAACGGACTGTTGCGCCACCTGATTTTTATTTTTTTTATTCCGGCTTCCCAATCATTGTAGCGTGTTCCAGGCGGAACTTTTGGCGATAAAATAAATCTTGTCCTGGCTTAAGGAAAACGTGATATCAACATCTGATATCCGTATTTTCTCAGATAGTCAGACCGCTAGCAAATCTCTGGACTCTGTCTCTACAAACTCTATAACAGTCCATAACTGTCGATCATCTCTAATGGAGATGGCACAACAGTTTAATATTCACCTTTGCTGGGTGCCGGGCCATAGAGATATTCCAGGTAACTGTAAGGCAGATGAACTCGCCAGGAACGGTACAGTGCAGCCCATCCTACCACGTTTGGCACATACCGGCATACCAATCGCTACTTGTAAACTGTTGCTAATGCAAGATGCTATGAAGAAGGCAAACACCAGGTGGAACAACATCACCACGTGTCACATCACAAAAAAACATCTGGCCAACACTAAATTTAAAACGTTTAAGGTGCTTGCTATCTCTAAGCAGATTGCATATAAGCTCGATAATAGGTGTCATAACCGGACACTGTCTAATAGGAAAGCACGCCACGCGACTATGCGTATTCTTAAATGACTTTTGTAGAAGCTGTATGGACGAGGAAGAGGAGGAAACAGTTCTTAACCTTCTCTGTACATGCCCTGCTCTAGCTCAAAAATGAAAGAATTACCTAAAAGAATTCTTCTTTAACGATCTAAACGATCTAAATCATATCAGCATAATCAGCCTCTCACGTTTTGTAAGGGACTCAAACTGGTTCCAAACAATGGGCCATTAAACTGGCCTAAGTGTGTCCGTTTCCATCATGGGCAGCCACTTTAACCTAACCTAACCTAGTTAATCAGCAAATTAACTGCAAATTGCTGAGCGAAAATCCATTTAAATAAGAAATTTGTATCCGTCTTTTGGAGAGTCAGTCAGAGTCAGCAAAAAGACCCAATAGAAAACATTTCCAAATAGTTTTGAAATTTTGTTGACTGACTTATTTTTTATATTTATAGGACTTAAGTAAACAAATTATTGTTTTTATTACAAATGATGTCAATCGCATTGCTCTTGATTTTAATTTTACAGAATTTATAACAAATTTTAGACAGTAAAAATAAACCATACATTTTCAAACTCAAAACGCATCTATACAACTCAATAAAGTATAATAAATAACTACTATAGTTCATAGCTTATATTACCTTTTAAAAATTCAGATTCACATTTCAAATAGAGTACAAATATTTGTCCAGGTATTTAATGCCTGCCATTAACAAAATGTTGCAACTTCTTATGTAACGTCTTAACTTCACAAGGTAAACCTTTTCTATAATAAATGCAAGGGCGAGTGTTTTTAAGACGAGAAGTCAACATATTGCTTTTTTCAAAAGAACCCCACTTCTATAGTCAATTTATTTTGACAGGCAACATAAATTGCCAGCTTGGCAAGTATAGGAATAGCAAAGTAGATATAGTAAAGTAAAGTTAGTTTATTCTTAGTGATACATTTTGACAACATTTCCTATATACTCCTACTTTGCTTACGTACATATGTATATGTTTGTAACATCATGCATATGAAGTGTATCTTCTCTATATACACCCGGAGCGATGTCAAGTTTTGAGAAATTATATAACAAAAACAACATAATCTCAGTTCAGTCATGAATTATTACTCTCAAAATAAGGTCCTGAGACTATATTCATCACAAAGTATACAATATGTATGTATGTTCATTCTAGATGTCTGTGCTTAAGCAAAACTTCACACGGTTAGAGTTTTCATAAATAGGAAATCCTGTCAAATATTATTGCAACTTCTTGTCATATACAAAATTGAGAAAATGTTCATATCATCAAAACAAAGACAGATAGTCTAGGGACTCAACGCTCTAACGTAGGTAAGGAACGTATGTATGTAAGTTGTATAAATGTATACTCATCGTCATCACTTTCTGTTCGGAGAAATCTCCAAAGTGGTATAGCATATAAAATAATGACGTACGTGAGAAGAACATATAATCCACATTGCTTCTTACCAAAATAAAAACAAAACAAATCCATTCTAAGTTTAATGACAAATGTCAGCTTTGAACAGCTCCACTACTGTTAAGTGTCAGCATATCCTTTTTGTAAATAAACTCATTCTCTATGAACCAAAAACGAAAAACGGAAAAACGAAAAAACGGAAAGATATACATTTATGTAGAAACAAGAAAACATCATCATCTTCTCCTCACATACTTCCTTCTAAAATAGAACAGAATAGAGCACGAAATGAGTAAAATAAATAACACTTTAGATTCAAAGCTGCTTTCTTTTTTTTTTTCTTGTCTACTGTGAAGCATTTTCTAAACCAGGATAACACACCCAAAGATACACCGGAAGAAGGAGGTAGAGGAGACACACAGAAAGTGGGTGATAGAGCACCTCCATTTTATATAAGAGTTAAGAGAGGAGACAAGTCAAAGTATTCTTAAGGACATTAGTGATGTTCCTGTTATAGTTGGATGGACGTTTCAATGCGTGCTATATTTCTGTTTTGACATCCTTCCGTTTTTTTTGTTTTTTTGTTTTTGTCATCTTACCTTCTTTAGTTTCGTTGCTTTTTTTTGTGTGCTGTCAGATTTTATTTAAAGGATAAAAGATAAAATAAAGGAAGCTTTTGATGAGCGAAACAATCTAAGAAAACCATCTTAGAAAATTTGTGCTCTATCCTTATGATGCTTATAGTTTATCAGCTATGTATGTAGATAGTGTACCTGAGAATATCCTTTTGGGGGTAAACAAAAGGAATATGTGCATAATCGGGTGCTTGCGCAAACTGACACCGTTCGTTCGTTCCTTCATTTGTTCTTTGGAAACATTAAAGCAAGAAAAAAAAATAGAAAAAAAAAAACTAAAACTAAAACTAAAGGATACCTCTGTTCATCCTAAGAAAAACCAGGATAAACAACCTAGAAGAAAAGAAACATCGTAGGGAAATTACTTTCAAGTAGATAACAGCAAGATGTAATCTCAGGAAGGAGGTGTCATTTCATGCTGCTGCTCTCCAGCATGATGCTTTATAATTATTATACTTCTACCCGAACCCGACCTCACCCACATGCTCATCAAAGCATCCAGGATTAATGCACAGAAAGTGGATGGGGATGTGAATGTGGGTGATGTCTCCTTGCTCCTTGCTAGACTATCAATTGCTCTGCTAAGAGTCCAACCAAACCAACCAGCCATCATCATATCGCCAGGATATAGTCTTGTAGTCTATCCCTCTTGTTTGCATTCCTGCTGTGCATTTTTTTTTTGCTTATCAACATCTACACTATGATGGTGGCTTAATCATTATCCTTGAAAGCATTCAACACTATATGACTATAGTCGCCGCGCGATGTACACGCAGACATCTTCAGTGGTGTTTTCTTTTGTTGTTGTTATATTTTTCTTTTGTTAAGGTTAGCGCATAGAGTGTTGGTTTTCTGTCTTGTCTTATTTCGTTCTTTTTTATTCTTTACAAGGAACCTCTGGTATAATAATGTTATTTCAGGAGGTTAAAGAAGTCACAACATGGAGGCTGTCTTCTTTTTTTTTATTTTTCTCTTTGTGGTTTTTATTTTGTAGGAAAAAACATGCATATTTCGTTGTCAAATGAGACAAGCGACAACAATACAAAGAAACAGAGAAACCGCACAAGAACTTTAAGATCTTTGGCAATATCTAGAAAGGACGACAACGTGAAGGCATTGTTTAGACATATTATTCAATTGTTTGTTCTATTGTAATTTTTAATAGATTATAAATAATTCCTCTAAGTGTTCTATTATTCTTCACTTGTATCATTTTATAACTGTTGAAAAGTGAAGAAGAATTACAATTACAATTATACAATTACAATTACAATTACAATTACAATTACAATTACAATTACAATTACAATTACAATTACAATTACAATTACAATTACAATTACAATTACAATTACAATTACAATTACAATTACAATTACAATTACAATTACAATTACAATTACAATTACAATTACAATTACAATTACAATTACAATTACAATTACAATTACAATTACAATTACAATTACAATTACAATTACAATTACAATTACAATTACAATTACAATTACAATTACAATTACAATTACAATTACAATTACAATTACAATTACAATTACAATTACAATTACAATTACAATTACAATTACAATTACAATTACAATTACAATTACAATTACAATTACAATTACAATTACAATTACAATTACAATTACAATTACAATTACAATTACAATTACAATTACAATTACAATTACAATTACAATTACAATTACAATTACAATTACAATTACAATTACAATTACAATTACAATTACAATTACAATTACAATTACAATTACAATTACAATTACAATTACAATTACAATTACAATTACAATTACAATTACAATTACAATTACAATTACAATTACAATTACAATTACAATTACAATTACAATTACAATTACAATTACAATTACAATTACAATTACAATTACAATTACAATTACAATTACAATTACAATTACAATTACAATTACAATTACAATTACAATTACAATTACAATTACAATTACAATTACAATTACAATTACAATTACAATTACAATTACAATTACAATTACAATTACAATTACAATTACAATTACAATTACAATTACAATTACAATTGAAGCGTTTGGATGAAGAAGGGGGTAAGTGACATTTTTTCGA
Organism: Eupeodes latifasciatus; assembly: GCA_920104205.1. Classification (NCBI taxonomy): domain Eukaryota; kingdom Metazoa; phylum Arthropoda; class Insecta; order Diptera; family Syrphidae; genus Eupeodes; species Eupeodes latifasciatus. The sequence continues at coordinate 117,389,266 of OV049925.1, read as the reverse complement.
TTTTCGGTTTTTTTTTCGAAATATGAGGATGCCGTGCGAAAACTTAAATTTCTGTTCAATCTATGTTGCGCTACGATTCGTATTTTCTTATTTAGCGCTTTTATTTTTGGTATAAAAGGGTTACTAACAACTAAAAATCGTATAATATGAGTGGAAGAATGGGCTAACAGCACTTAACACCTTTTTGGATAAAATAAAAAAAACTTTAAAAAAAATATTTTGCATGAAGGGGTTAAGTGCTTACTTACCTCCTTCTTACAGACAAATTAAAACCCATATTTAAAGTGGTTATAGTAACGATGAAGGTTCTAAGCGAGTATATGTACTCCAATGCATTTAGTAGGCTGTGGCAGCGAAACCGTTTTTTTTTTTTTGATATTCCTTTTATGCTAACGCTATTTCAGCATTTCAACCGACCAAAAAAATATCCGATCATGTAGTCGACTATATTTACATTAACGAATTTCCAGCCGAAGAATCGCACTACTCAAGGAACAAAAACCCAAATAAACTTTATCTCTCACCTTTGTTAAATATAATATCTAAATTATATAGAAAAATGCACCGAACAAGAGAAAAATGTCCAATATTTTGTTAGCCAACATTTTTACCAAGAAGTGACACTTGTAGCATTTGTTACTCTGGCAAAAACTCAGCTAAACACCAAAACAACTATAAGTCCGGATTCCAAAGTCAAAAAATTGACCGCGAAAAAGCTCGGTCCGATCCTAACGTCTTATTTACTACATTTGACCTCCAGCAAACAATGCACTTACCAAAATTAACCACGTCTAAGGCATTTTAATTGAGGCAGATGTGGTTTTATAATCTAGGAATCCATGTCATTACTTCCGACGTGAAGATGTCGTATATGTTAACCTGGACCGAAGATGTTGCAGACAGAGGAAGCACCGAGGTAATGAGTGCACTCTATACATTCTTCCAAGAATGTGAAATTGCCAAAAAGAAGAATCATTTGATTGCATGGACCGATTCCTGCCCTGAACAAAACAAAAACCTCTTTTTATTGTGTTTATACCAAGTCCTTTTTTTGACGGAATATTTTGATCTGATTGACCACAAATTTCCTGAAGTTGGCCATACTTATCTTGACAGTGACAGGGATTTTGGAAGAATCGAAAAAGAGTTACGAAAAAACGAAACCATTTACACTGCTGAGCAATACCGACATATAATAAAAAGTGCCAGCAAAAAAATACCCTTATAATTGACATGGATATGGAGAACCATCTTCGATCGTTAGAAAATCTTCCAGCAAAATTAAACGTTAAAATGTTACAAAAAACATATCGAATGAAAAAATCATTTTCCGTGATAGCGTCAAATGGCTTAGAATAAACAAATATGGATCCTGTTTTTATAAGGAATGCTACGAGGAAGATGCATTATTCAATGAAGCTGTTATAGCAAAAAACACCCGAATAGTTCCAGACAAAAACCAAGACTTTTTCGTCCGAGAAAAAAAGATAAAGCAGATTTCTGTTGAGAAAATAAAAAATTTAAAGGAACAAATGATGTTCATACCAAGGGAACACCACTGGTTTTATGAAAAAGCTTTATCGGAACCATGCTAACAGAAAACAACTTTTCAAAATAAAAAGAACAAAAAATGAATTTTGTTACTTAACCCCTTTGTATTCTTAAAAATTCAAAATACTTATAAGCTTTTTGCGCAAGAAAGAGTTAAGTGCTCTTTTTCTGAAAAATTTTGTTTTTTTAAATATACCAAGCTACTGTAATGAAATAAAAGTAACATTGTTAAAAAGCTATTATTTTTCTTGTTTGATTAGTTTATTCAATTTTATTTAGATTGGAATACGAAAAAAGTTCTCAACAAAAAACTTTAAGTCCTTATATCTCGAAATGTTGCAAATGTCATTTACCCCCTTCTTCATCCAAACGCTTCAATTACAATTACAATTACAATTAAATTTTTTTAATTTTGGGATTTGAGGAATTTTGTTAAAGTTAAAATTCAGGTGGCTAGAAAAAATAAGAAACTGTTTCGTACCAAATTTTAAAAATAAAAATAAAAAATACAGAAAGTTTATTAAAAAAAAATGACAACATTTCTATTTTTATTTTTACAGGGGATTCAATTATTCTTAATTGCCAAGCCGATGGCACACCAACACCCGAAATTCTATGGTACAAAGATGCTAATCCCGTTGATCCATCCTCTACTGTTGGCATCTTTAATGATGGTACCGAGTTACGGATCTCCACCATCAGACACGAGGACATCGGAGAGTACACCTGCATTGCACGCAATGGTGAGGGACAAGTCTCCCATACGGCCCGTGTTATAATAGCGGGCGGCGCTGTAATCATGGTAAAAAGAAAAAGATGACAAAACAAATTCAAAAAAAAAAAAAAACAAGAAAAAATTAAATAAAACACAAAATTTATTTAATATTATTTTCTAAATTTTCTAAAACAAAAAAATATTTTTATTTTTTATTGTTTATGACATTGTTTTTTGTTACAATTGTTTATTTTTTATTTTTACATAATTTTATAGTTTCATTAGATTTATTTTTTTTTTTTAAATGTCATATAGTTTCAATTTATTTTGTTTTGTTGTTTTATACAATTTTTTTTTTTCATTTCCATTACAATTATTTTTGAGCTTGGTTCAATTTCATTTAACTTTAACAATAATTTTATAAAAATTGGATTTGTTTTTACTTTCTGTTCCCTAATTTTCCACACTATAGTTAACTAATTTTCCACACTATAGTTAACAAAATATGATTATTGTTGAATTGGCAAAAAGAATACTTAAATCGACTTAATTGAGATTACAAAAACAAGTAAATTTTGAAAATCAATTGATTAAAAAAACAAAAGAAAAGAAATAATTAATAGCCAAAATGAAATATTTTCGGTAGTTCTTGTGTTGTTGTCGCCCCCTATTGAATGATTCGTGTTAATTATCCCCCAAAAACCCCCCTTTCATTTACCTTTTTAACATTTTATAAAATATTTAATCAAATTCATTAGATTTAATGCATTTTTGCATTTTTTCAGAGCATTAATTTTTGCAAAAAAAAAACTATAATAAATTTAACAAATATATTTATTATCCCATTTTATTTCATAAAATTTCAAAAATCAACAAAAAGAAAAATACTTAATTGGAAAAATTTAAGGAAGAAAACAGAAAATTTAGCCTTCTTTTTTTTCAATTAAGTATTTTTCAATCACACGCATATTTCATTTGCTTTGATTTCTAAGAAGAAACAAAAAACAAAACCAATATTATTTAAAATAAATTATATCGACAGTATTCATATTTTCGTTACAAAAAATAGTAACTTCGAAAAATCATTATTTTATGTTGCTTTATAATGATGTGAAGACTTGAGTTAAGCGGTCAACGTTTTTATGGTGTTTTAGGGCGATTATATTTTCTCAAGTGCGACATTTTAGAAACATTGAAGGCTAATTTTTTTTTTCAAAATTTAGTTTGAATATTAAATTGACTGGTAGGGATCAATTAATTTGGTCTTCTTCTTCAAATATTTAAAGGTTTTAAAAAATTATAAAGAAAATACATTTTTGATGAAAAGAACTTAAATAAGGGAATAGTAACAAATAAAGGGTTTTTTTATAAGATTTTGATGTCTATTGAAAAAATAAAAAATATTTTTCAGGAAATGTAATAAAACAAATAATGGCAATATAATTTAAATTATCAAACTTTACCTAAAACTGTAAGTTTGAAGAACTAATTCAAAGATTTTATTTTTAAAAATCAACTAAATGTGTATGCTAATCAATTTCAAGTTCAAGCTTTATCGAGAGAGTTAAAAACAGTACAATTTGAAGAAAAAAAATAAAAAACTTTAGTTGGTCGATTTAGAGATATGTCTGACTTAATCAAAATTCTATATGTTCAAAAACATAATCGATTCAATTTTAAATTTTGAACAAGTTTTAACTTGTTCGCTTGCTCCCGGTGAGCTCTATTTTGGCTAGTATAACTTAAACACTAAAATTATAAATAAACCTAAAACTAAACTTAATCAAAAATAAAATACAATAATACTGAAAATAAAAATTCTGCTTACATAAAATTTTCATAGGTGTATATAATTATTGGGAACTTTATCAATATTTGCAATTGCTTATGTTAGCAACACTTTTTTAAATTTTAACAATATCACCCTCTGTAACTCTCTGCAGGGGAAGCTTTTACATACTCTCAAAAAGGGATTTGGTTACCGTTTGCATCTGGTCTTAAAACAGCCATTGACTTTTCATTAAGAATATTAAATGGTGACAGATAATATTTGTCATCAACACTATTAGTATTGGCATAAGAGTCCTTTAGGGATCTCATCAATGGGCGTACATGGAAATCTATTTTCGAAAGTTTTTTAAAGTGAATACTCATGTGGTATTTCATCAAAGGTGTAGTATTAGTTGAGTAGCCTCATAAATTGAATTATTTGAATACCATTTTTTATCAGGCTTTCGGAACAATCCACATCAAAAATTTAATATTTTTTTTTAAACACTTCCAATTCATTTGCAACCGTCTTTGGCGATATAGTAAACCAAGTACTAAAACTGTATGTCAGAATCGGCCTAATAAATGTCTTGTACATTAGAATTTTAGTTTTTGCTAAAAGGAACTTTGAATTAAACAGTAGGTACTTTAAATAATGCGGTACCCATTTTTGCTTTTTTAGTACCGCAATACAAGAACTTTCAGTAAAAATTGATTGTTATTTAATTATATATATAAAGTAAATGATTTATTTTCGAGTGATAAATTAAAAAAAAAATAATTTTTTCCTTAACTCACAATGGGCTTAAGATTAAGTTTTATTTTATTGCCCTATTTAAAAATAGTGATGGATAGGTCACCACAAAACTAAGAAATCATTATGTTTGAGATATTGGATATTGACATATGAAAATAATTAGGAAGCTGCAAAAAATAACCACTGCATAATTTCTAAAAACAGTTTCGGCATTCTTTTTGAAGGAACTGATTAAGATTTCGAGTTCCTTTTTTCACACGAATCCTAAGCTAGAAAACTCTATATTGGTTCTGGCTCCCTATCAAAAGAAAGGAAAGCATATCGGGAAGCTATTAATTTGGGTGCCCCAAAACATCAAAAGTCGTGATATTCAATATATCATCATGGAATAGCTTACAAAAGACTTTAAGAGTGTGTTTCTCTTCACTTGTGTGAGATCTGCCCAGCATAGTGCACCCACTTCACAAGACTTTTCAATCGAATAATTTTTACTAATAATTAATCCAAGCCTATAAGGTAATTATTATATCAGTAAAAACAGAACCAACGTTTAGTACATTAGTAGCTTAAGAGAAGTTGGGTTCCTGTATTTAAAGACCCTTAACAACGAGAAGTCACGAATGTCTTTTTCTGAAGAGTATAGCCTTCAAAAATATTCTAAAATAAATAATAACACAATTCACCAACAAAAATTTTAAAAATGTGTCTGGGATTATTTTACGATTTTTCTATTCGGTTTTAATGTAAAATTATAGAAAAATGTCCAAACCCCTGAAACCTTGCTTTTGTTGTATTGATAGTAGTAATACCGTTTTCTGAATTCACCTACAAACAATTATTATTAAAAGGAGCGAGGACCTTATTCTCAGAAAAAACTATAGAGACAAACATTTTTTAAATTTCGAGCTCTACTATTTTTCGAACTTGTGTGATAAGAAATAGATATTTTGCATGTGCAGAATCAAAGAAACCTTTTTAATTAAATTTGATTGTAACTTTTATACATTAGGAATTAGTGAAATACTATACCGGTAGTATTTTGCAGATAATTTAATTTTCTACAATTTTGTACTAAATTTGTTTTTAAAGGATGAAAATTCCAGTATTATAATATTTGTTTTGAATTGTATTCGGGGTAGTTAATCTTTTAGTTTTTAACTCAAAAAGATGTTAGAGTTTGGTCGACTACTCCGAGCAATATTTTGAGGAGGTTTTCTGTTCCTGAATTGTTGAAAGTAGTTTTCAAAAAACAAAACGCTCACAATTCATTGATTATTATTTTCTTAACTATCTGAGTAATTTATTAAAACTATATTGAGTTTATTCGATATTAACGCACTGTTATTGATTTTGCCATCATCGGAAGAATTTACTGAAAACTCCTTCTTGGCTTCAAATACAAACGTTTTTAGAATAAAATGTCTTTCCTTAAATGAGTATTAAGAAGCCTAACAAAATTGCATTGTCACTTTTGCAATGTTGAAATGGGTAATACGTCAACATGAAAGCTCGTAAAGACCTTACTTGTTTATCGAAGAAATAAGAAATTACTAAACAAAAAGGGAGATTTTTTTCACCCTAAGTAAAAAGAAATATTTTTGCTATTATTCTAGTAAAATTTTCTTTTAAACAAAAGAAATAAACAAGGTAAAATAATGAAGAATTCTTTTTCAATTTCTATAGAAATAAGTTTCAAATGAAATCAAATTCTATTCTTGACAACTTAACCCCAATGAATTTACCTTAGTTTAGTTATTTAAATAGCTTTCTAAAAACTTAATAAGACTTTCCTGAAAACCATAAAACCATAGCATTTTACCTTTTTGTTCATTTCAAAAAACCATATTATAAAATTATAAATTAAACAATTGAATTTCAATGTGGAAGTGTGTCCTACTTGAATGATTCAACTATACTTCACAAAAGGTTCCTATTTTGTGTATAAAAACAATCTACAGAACTTATTATAACAAAATATCAAAATTCAACAATGGTATATTTTTGTATACTCATAAGTTCAAAAAATATGTCACAATCTCTCCCTCATTTCCTCTTTAAACAAAATTAACTATAAGAGCATAATGTCCATAGACATTTTACAATGAAACGACTGACATCTAAAATGCAATTGTTTCAACGTAGGTATAGGTACTTTTATTAATATAATGTAAGTTTACAACAATGAAACAAAAATTAATTTTTATTTTAAATTGCTAGTTATTTAATTAAAAAATTTCCAAACAAACAAAAGACGTATACAAATTTTTCGCAACACAAAAGCTTATAAAATATAATGTTTTATAGTAATTAAAAACACAAAAATATGAAGTACACACAATGGCTTATGTTGCAAAATATTCAGTACATTTTATTTATCTAATTACAATAGACCTTACTATGTGCACATATGTATATTATTGTACTCAATTTAGGTGCACCTTGGGTTAAGTAACTCTTTTTCCTAATGGAGTGGAAAAAAAGGAATGCTTACAGCATTTTTTGCTTAAAGTTTGAGACTTTACTGACATGGATTATCTCCAGATATATGACGCACATAAAATAATGAATCCTGAAACCTGTCTTGCAGGATATACAGACACAAAAATCCTTAAAACTCCTATAATACTATTCTGAACTCAGTTAAAGAGTTAGACGTTTATTGTTTTCCATCTTAAATTCGAATGTTTTCTTTTTTATCAGACTTTTTCTTAACCCAAGTTATTTGATCCAAAATATACATATATGTATGTACATACATCGAGGAACCTGTTAAACTATTCTAAGGCTCCTATACCCTTAAACTTACCTCAAAACTCTATTCCTCCTTCAGAATTTTGATTTCACTTTTTGGTGTATGATGTGAGGAGGGTTTATGTACTCGTATATAGTTGAATAATTTGTTTCAACTTTTTGTCACATTTCATCCCTCTTCAAAAAAACTGAACTTCTTCGTTTCCAATGCAGTTAAGGCCAATACCTCTTCTAGCCTTCTGCTAGTCCAACTCCATCATATCCTGAATTCGTCCTCTTTCCATTTACCCCATATCCAACTCTAAAAAGACGCCGAAAAACTCACAAAACAAAAAGTTTTTTTTTTTTCTTCCAAAGAAAATTGTGAGACAAAACAAAAAGAAAAAGAAGAAACAAAGAAACAAAGAAAAACGAAAAACGAAAAAAAAACTTTTTCTAACTCTTATAATGAGTTCGCTTATTTTATGACATCGCTATTGTGACACAAAGTTTCTAATTTAATAAATTTATTCGAGCTTATATGAATTTTTCTTTACTTTTTGCTATAAGCTGGTTGGTTGGTTGATGTGTTTTTTTTTCTGGAATGTGTGTGTGTGTTTTTTTTTGTGTATGTATGTGTAGTGGAGAAATTAATATTAAAACTTTTAATACAAAAAATAAGAAAAGCAAAACAAAACAACAACGAAAAAAAGAAAAAAATATTCTGAATTGAAATAAATTTATTCAATCTCTATGGGGGTTAGAATTTAGTATAAAGAAAATAAACTTGAGACGCGATTGAATTTTGAATTTTCTTTATTTTTGTGTGTGTGTTTTTTTTTTTTAATGTCACAAAGTAACCCGCTGATTATATTATAAAGGACTTACTTTAATATAGAAGCGAAACTTAATTAGCCTTTGCTTTAACTTAGTCTTTGTGTTTTTGCAGTGAAATTTTGTATTGTGTTGTATATAAACAAGAGATATTTATATATTTTGGTATTTTAAAAGTAAATTCGAATAAATTCGTGGAAAACTCTTTTCGTTTTGGGAATTAAAATGAGGGCCTCTGTCACTTTTGTTGTCTTTGTTTTGTTTAAGTTTTGAAGCAGCCTTATTGAGATAAAGACATTCACCCCTTAAACTTATCGTAAACGATTTTTAGCGAAAAAAGTTGTTAAAGAGAGCTTTTTTAGATATGTTTTATTAAGATTTTTAAAATTAAACAAAGACTTTAGAATTTTTGTCGAAACTTTCCATTGCAGTTTTTCTTGCAATAATATTTCAGCGTAATTTTTGATGAAAATCTTTTGGAAGTCGTTTTTGGGACAATATTCATATATTTAAAATACTGTTATCATTTTTATTATTTTGGTTTTCATATTTTTGAGCTTAATTCAAAATTTGTTCATGTTGTATATTATGTTTGACATCGAAATGCTAGTATTTTAAAATTGGCTCATTTTTGAAGTGGAAATATTTCGTCACTACGTACTGCAATTGAAATATACCTTCTCAATTAGCTCAAGTAAAATATGATAACCTATAGACTTCATTTCAATATCCTCACCGTTTAAGACGAAAAAAGTCAAAAACCTGTATTTTTGATGTTTAGAAAATTATAGAATTATCTCAAAGAAACTATGTTTATTTTTCATACTTCATCCTTAATTAATAGAAAACTACGTATTCAATTCGAAGAAATTCTGACTCTTCTAAAATGAAGATAAGTTCTTATAGTATATGTCCTTTAAACTTCCTAAAAAGCACTCTAAATTCAAGTATGGAGCGATAAGAGAGAGTTAATCTCAGTTTTACACAAATTTTAATTAAAATAATGTTGTGGGTCCAAATTCTAACTAATGAAAATCTGCCCTTGTCTCAGTTTTTGTACATTTTATAAAAATAAATGGAGAAAAAGGGGTAAAAATATTAAAATGTAGCACATTTATTCAAGAAAAAGGAATACAATAATTATAAGAATTTTGTTTGGTTATGTTTTTGAAAAAATATTTTCAATAGAATATATAAGTAAAGTTGTCCAAAAGGGAATTGCTGACATTTTGAAAAAAAAATGTTGTTCATTCTGTTTTCTTAGCATGTTTAACTTCCGAAAAATTTTGATTCATTCCTAAAACACAATATGTCTTTTTAGAATCGTCTCATTTAATATACAGTACTGTGCAAAACATTTGCAACTAGAACCTCCAACATTTGTCATTAAAAAAAAATTGTTTAGAAAATCAAACAGCAAAATTATTTCTTTAGTTTTCTAAACTTTTTTGATATAACGTTATAATTGTTGGAAACAAAAATTAATACTCCTCACTTAAACAAAAAATAAATAACTAAATACTTTAATAGGTGGTAAAATGGCTGTGCAAAACATTTGCAACTTAGACCTCACAACTAAATTTCAAACTATTTTCTTACTTCAAAGCAAGGAAATGTTAATATTTAATTGCGTACCCATTATTTTTTATAACGGCTGTATATCTTCTGAGCATAGAATAAAGTTATTAATAACCGTTTTTGGAATGTCATTCCACTGCCTCTGAATTCCAGCGAATAGGTCACTTTTGTGCTTAAAAAATATTGCTCAAAATTCTTCTCTTCACAATTTCCCACTGGTTCTCTATTGGGTTTAGGTCTTAGGATTGGGCTGGCCATGGTAAAACCTCAATCTTTTTTTCTGTAATGCACTTCGACTTTTGTTTGGGATCATCGTCGTGTTGGAACGTACATTTTCCAATAAGCATAAGGCAGCACGGTGTTACAAAGGATGTCTACAGTCTTCAGACTTCATAATGCCCTCAACTTGTCGATTTGGCCCGATTCCTTCGCCAGAGAAGCAGCACCAACCCAAAATTGAACCACCTCCATGTTTGACCGTCCCTTTATATATAAATACGCAATCCGGCCTGCAGTGCGCGGCGTCTGATAGTTGATGGGTCAATGGGTAACTTAAGTTCATTTTTTGCTTCCCTGGATGATGCAGTGGGGTTTCTTCAGAAGAAATTTGTTATTTTTCAATCATCTTTTGCTGTGGTGCTTCGAGACCTTCCTCCTCTATGATGGCATAACACCTTTCCACTTTTGATGATTCTACAAATAGTTGATTTATGAATGGAAAACCTATTCTTTTGAAGTTTCTTTTTGTGATGCTCTTTTTTTGAAATCACTCAAAATTCTGGATTTTACATACGATGAATATTTATTTCCCGCCATTTTGAAAACAAAATCTTTTTTTTTTAATTTAAAAAGAATTTTTCTTAAAAAACCGTTTTATCGATCAAGTCCCGGCTAAAACTAACTGAACAAATCAAGCTACACGTATCGTTATCAAAATGAGACGAAAAGAGAAATGGCCTCCAGTTGCAAATGTTTTGCACGGCTGAAATCATTATTGTTTTTGTAAAAGCCGTGCTTTTGTAGAATTTGCCTGTGGATCAGTGCTTTAAGATTATGCACAGTAAGGTGACACATAAAAAAGTCTAGGTTAGGTTAGGTTGAAGTGGCTGTCCAAGATGGAAACGGACACACTTAGGCCAGTTTGATGGCCCATTGTGATACCACATGAATCTTGAGGTTTCTTCCTAAGCTCAATGGAACCAGTTTGAGTCTCTTACGAAACGTGAGAGGCTGCTTATGCCGATATGATTTAGATCGTTTAGATCGTTAAAGAAGACTTCTCCTAGGTAATTCTTGCGTTTTCGAGCCAGAGCAGGGCATGTGCAGAGAAGATGAAGAACTGTTTCTTCTTCTTCCTCGTCCATACAGCTTCTGCAGAAGTCATTTGAGAATACGCCTAATCTCATGGCGTGCTTTCCTATTAGACAGTGTCCGGTTATGACACCTATTATCGAGCTTATATGCGATCTGCTTAGAGAGAGCAAGCACCTTGAACGTTTTAAATCCAGTGTTGGTCAGATGTTTTTTGTGACTTGACACGTGGTGATGTTGTTCCACCTGGTGCCTGCCCTCCTCACAGCGTCTTGCATTAGCAACAGTTTACAAGTAGCGATTGGTATGCCAGTACGTGCCACACGTGGTAGGATGGGCTGTACTGTACCGTTCCTGGCGAGTTCATCTGCCTTACAGTTACCTGGAATGTCTCTATGGCCCGGCATCCAGCAAAGGTGAATATTAAACTGTTGTGCCATCTCCATTAGAGACGATCGACAGTTATGGACTGTTATAGAGTTTGTAGAGACAGAGTCCAAAGATTTGATATCGGCCTAACTAAGAATTACGGAGTGGCCAATGTTGTTGTTAGTCCACTGCGACGAAGCTTTTGAGGCGAATAGCAGAGCTTGCAGCTATTTGTTTGCTAAAAATGTCAAGAGGTGTTAGGTAGAGTAAGGTGTCCAGTGCCGCAGATGGGGTCGTGCGAAGCGATCCGCTTATACATAGGCAAGCTGAACGTTGGACTTTATTTACTTTATTCCTAAAGTCTAAAGCAATAAAAATAATTTGATTGGAACAACTTTTAAATATTCGAATGTTAATTTTTTTAATAGGCGGTGATAGTTGCAAAAGTTTTGCACAGTACTGTAAGTCCAAATATCATGTTTTCGGCAAAATGTGAGTTGCAGAACTTGTACTACGATTTCAGATCTTATACGGATTTTACGGAAAATTTGACCGTGATACTCGTACTTCTAAAACTGGTCATATGTTTGACCTTGAGTCAAATTATGGACGTACTATCAAGTACTACACGAATGTGGAATAATTTTGCTGGCTCAATATTTTAAATCCATTGCAATTTGCACACACTCAAAACCAATGTGTATCGACATTTCCTATCTAATCCTACCCTTTTTTCCAAATTGTTTGATCTGTGCTAATAACCTCCTAAATGTTCAAATAATACCCAAAAAAAAAAAGAAAATGAGGAACATGTTATAAGTCTCAGACAAAATTTCACCAAGTTCCAGATCGAAACAGTCACAAAATTTCAACACGGTTTATTATTTTTTAAGTATGAAGCGTATGAACATTTTTAATTTAAAAATCAAGTATCAACATTTTTTGAAAACTTCCGTCAAATAGTAGAAGTAAAAAATCTGTAATATTTGTATTTTGACGAAACTATCTACAAAATTAGGAAACTAAAATACATGTTTTTAAATAGAACTAAAATTTAACAAGTGAATAAGCATTGTTCAATCAAATCTTATGTTGAAAAGTTATAAGTGAACAGAATTTTTTATAATTTTAAGCTCTCTTAAATGATGAAGTTTTGAAACGATGCACTCGATAAGAAAGTTCCGTAGATCAGTTTACAATTCAAGACTTATATTAAAACGTTTTTCTTACTTAACCTTGAATAACGCTCATTTTAACAATCAAAACATTTTTGAAACAGCATTTAAAAGAAGATAACTGCACTAAATAAAATTCGATTGATTTCATTTCTGTATAAGATTGACGTATTTCTGTACATTTTCCTGACGCCTTGTGGGCTATATACGATTTTTAAAAAAATGTGTTCTCTGTTTTGATTTACAGCATCTTTAATCTTTATACTTAGCAAGAAAATTTTTGTTTTCGGATTAGTTTTGAATTTTAAGAAAAAATTGCTTCATTTTGTTTGTGCTTACAGGTCAAATAATTTGCTGATATGAGCCTCTTTACTCCTCAAAATCATACATATTTTGAAAACAGTATGACCATAAGAAAAATACAGCCTTTTCATTGGTGTTCAAACATTACGATATAATTGTCTTTCATTTCGTGGCTTGTTTAACAAAAAAATGGCTGCTAAAATCAATTTTTAAAAATAAGTGATAACCACATAACATGCTTTACATTACAAATATCTCCATAACATGAAATAATAACAATTGATTAAAAAAATCAACAATACATAATAATTACATAACATAACTACATTTTTAAGAAACAATTTAACATTCTACACTAATTGCTTCTTTTACATTAACAACTCTATATAAAATCTTTTTCAATATATACATTTCACTTTATGTTCAAAAAACCCTTAGTTAAAATTACAAGAACACCGAAAATGCAACCACTTCTCTCTATTTTAATCTTTTTTATACCTTATCTACTTAATTCTCAAAACTTTTTTCTAAATAACTTTAATACAAAAAAAACTATACTTCAACCATTTTTTGTTTTAAATTTTATTGCATCGTTTTCAACATAATTATAATTATAATTATTATAATAATTCTTGTAATTATAAAAACATTTTTCTTAAACATAATTATAAATACCATTAAATCGGTATGACAGTTTAGTATTATTTTTTCTTTTTTTCCTTCTTCTTCTTCTTCTTTACAGCCGGATACCGGTAAAGCCGATGAAATAAAAAAAATCGGTATTACTGTAAGTTTATTTTGCTTAAAACAAAAACTAAACTTTCAAAAACTCGTATTATATTTCTTTTAACAAAAATATATATACACTGATTTACATTAATTTTTATCATTTATATATTTTCTTAACCTGAAGAAAGTAAAACACAAAAACTTTAAAAAATTAATTAAAAAATGTATTTACGGTATTGAAAAATTAAAGCCTTATGTGGATATCAAACTTAATGTTAAAGGCATGGTGGTCGAATGCTTAAGTTTTTATAAAGTGCTTATACATATATAAATTTCTAAAATTTAATTTTAAAAATGTAAATATGGAATCCCAATAAAATTTCATAATTTTTAATGAGCTAGCATGGCATAAAATTATACATGATTTACATACATATATATTTCAATATATACGGAAAAATTAAGCATTTGTTGTTTCCATTTCCATGCTGCTTCAAATATTAGTCGACAAATATCCATTTTGTAATAAAATACACAAAAATAAAATTGAAAAGCTCTAAAAAATCAAAAAAGCTTTGTTTTGAGGCTCTATTGCATGGATTTGGCTTCATTATTCTAGTTTGAATGAATCATTTTTACAGAAAAAAAAAATAATAATTTTAAGATTGTTTTGTCCATAAAATGCAGAACCTTAAAAAAGAGATTTGAAAACTATGTCTTTTTTAGAGAATTGTAGGTATACTAAAAACCCTAAATGATTTTCTTTAAGATTAAACAATTTTAATAATTTACTGCACTATTTTTTCAAAAATGTTCCAACAAATTCTCCATAAAATACACCAAATGGTACTACATATTATATTTCAACAATCACCAAAAGTTTCAATCGATTCAAAAATATGCACTTGGCTTTAGAAAGAGACCTTTCAAACAAGCCGGACTTTTTATATTTTTAGCGAAAATGCAAAACTAAAGGAGAATTTTAAAGTATTCATAAAAATATCGATATTTTTGAAAACTCAAGATGTTGAGAATTTTTAAACTCAAAAGAAATTTCGTTTTTCTTTATTGAAAGCATTTTTTTTAAATGTTACCAATATATTTTCCAAAGAACAATACATCGCAAAAGTTAAAGAGGCTAGATTTGAATAATTTATTTTTTATTTTTTTTTTTTTTCAAAAAATTCAAACTCCTGAGAATTCCTTAAAAATCGTGGAGGCACGCCTCCAAAAACCAATGACTTTCAGTAAAAGATTACATTTGATATTTAATAAAAAAAATACTTTTTAAATAAAATTCATAGATTTATTAATTTATTGTATAGTCAAAAATATGTCATTTAAAGAAAACAATATCAGCCAAAAGGCCGTCACTGCTAAGGCAACTCAAAAATACTTTAATCTTTAACATTTTTGTAGTGAATTTTAATAATTTTAATGCATTTTTGAAGGACGTATCGTTTCAGTTTGTGAAACGTCGCCGTCGTAGTTTTAACTTATCAAATTTTAAAAAATCGTAGGTTCCCAATTGACGAATGATTAAACAGAGGAATAATCAAAATTATACCTCTTATAGGAAAAGTTTTTAATATTTTCAAGCTTAAAAATGTAATCGACATAAAATTTAAATAAAAATCATTATACTGGTTGTAGGTATTTTACCGAAAATTAAAATATATATGTTTGCAAGTCCAAAAATGTCAATCCAAATCGTTGGAACTTCTACTAGAATAAACTTTGGAAAATTAATTCACTTCGTTAAAGCCGTTTCCAAGAAGCTTTGAAATAAATAAATAAAGTGGGCTTGAGTGTTGACGGAATTTAGTAAAACTGTAACTTGTAATTTTTCGCTCATTATCGAAAAAGAAAATAAGAACAAACATTCTTTCAAGACTTAGGAGCAGTTTTAAAGGATCAAAAAATAATATGAAGTGGGCGTGGCAGCAAATAAACTCATTTAAAAATTAATATTCGTACTTTTTTCAAAATCGATAAACAATATGACTTTTTCTGATTTTAGACTCTGAAAATATTATCAATTTTTTTAAGAGCCTACTTCGACATTAAGAATTTTTAAAATTGGATAGACCGAATTTTAATAATTTTTCATGAGTTTTAAAATTCTTAACCAAATAAAAAAGAAACTTTCGTGAGAGACAAAATTATATGACATTTATTTCTGAAAATATCTTGCCAATTTTTTAAACCGTTTCTAAAAACGTTTTTTTAAATCAAAGCAGTGTAACACTTAGCCAACAAAAGCTTTAATAGAAACAAATAAAAACAAAGTAGTGATTTCTGGGAACTTTAATTAACTTCCCCTAGAAAGTTATTGTAATGGGTCCGATTTGTCAAATTGAAAATTTTGACATTTCTCGAAGTTTCAAGGTCCCTAGAGTCGAAATAAAAGATTTTAGAAAGATGTCTGTGCGTGCGTGTGTATGTACGATCGCGACGTTTTTTTCGTCGTCCATAGCTCAAGAACCAGAAGAGATATCGACTTCAAATAAATTTTGTTATACAGATCATAAAGCAGAAAGATGCAGAAAGGGCTCTCAAGAAAATTGCGTGGGTGGTTTTTTTTACCATAGCAGTTTAAAAAAAGGTGACAAAGGTAAATATCTTACGAACCAAAAACGTTAGAGACTTGAATTAAATTTTATATAATACATATATTGTAACGTGATACCAAACAAGTACATTTAAAAAAAAAAATCCAATTAATGGTTTTTTTATAAATCAAAAAACTTTACAAAAAAAATTTGCCATCTCGAAAATTTTACGACTAAAATAAAACAATTTTGTGCAAAGAAAAATAACGTTTTCAACATCTGGTAAAATTTTGAGAAAAATCGAATTGACAGTTTTTTTACAAAAAATAAAAACCTAAACAAAAAAATTAATAAAAGTTGGTAAAAATTTCTTTACAAAACTTTAAGATATTGGCTTTTAACTACTTTAATCTTTTAAAAAATATTGTTGTCAACATTCAGTAAAATTTTGAGAAAAATCTAATTGACAGGTTTTTTACAAAAAATAAAAACCTAACAAAAAAAGAATACTAAAACTTGGTAAAAATTTACTTACGACTCAAATAGCTTTTCAATAATTAAAAACATTGTCTTCAAACTCTTTTTATTTCACAGAAAATATTGTTTTCGACATTCAGTAGTTTTTTTTTATAAAAATCCAACAGTCCGTTTTTTTCATAATAAAATAAAATCTACAAACAATAGTACAAAAAAACTAATAACTTTTTTAACCCAACACGAAAACCTAAAAATTTTTAAGCAAGACAAATCGACAGACGAGATGGGAAGTTATCAGTGTGGGTCGTATCCCAGACTCTTTTTTTTATTAAAAAATCAACACAAAAGTTAAATTAAGTAAGATTGAAAATTAAATTCTCAACTCTTGAAACTGACCCCACTTTTATACTTTTCTGTACCTGTTCATTTTGTGGGTCTTATGCTGTCATCCCATTTATTTTGAAATAATGTGAGCTATTTTGTATTTTAAGCTTTAAATTAAATCCAATTAAATTAAATTATGTCAAAAAGACTTTTTTTTTTCATTTTTAACAAAAGAACATTCTCTAACAACTTTATTTCTTTTAACAAAAACAAAACAAAGTAAAATTATAATGATGTGTGGCACCTTTGACACAGAACATTAAAACACACCACCAATTGATTTGGCTTTTTTCCAACCATTAGTAAACAAAGCCAATAATGTGCAACTCATTCGTGCATGTAGACTTTTATATATCTATTTGTGCAAAAAGGTATTGTACATAAAAGCACAAAATTGTACATACATGTGTATATATACGTTTGTATGTAGTGTAGGTATATGCTCATTCCAAGTGAGTTATTTATTTAACCAACTCCTTCCGTCTCCTTTATTTCCTATATTTATTTTGTTGGTGAAAATAAAAATCATTTGCTTATCATGCAAAAGCCTCAAGGTTCTTATATTCTATTTTGCTGTGCTTTAATAAGCAAAGGAACCTGCTTTTAACAATACAAATACATTCAAAGACACTATCTTTTCTATTCTTAAATAAAATAAATCCACCAAAATTCTAATCCTTTATATTTGTATGTATGTATGTACAGTACATAAATATATTCTAGAATATATGTAAATAAATTAACAAATCATCTCAGGAACCTATGAAACCCCAAAAACACAATAAAATTAAACGAGTAAATCCCTAATAGGATAGGCGCAGCAGAGCTAAAATAACACGAGAAGAATACGAAATTAGAAATTCAGCTTTATACGAGTTAGTGTTAAAGTCAAATACATACATACATATATGTATATATATATACTGTATATATAACTACCTATTTTATGTAGGGGGTTTATAGCATATCCTTTAGGGAAGAGTTATATATATATATAAATCAATTCCTTTTTTTCATACCTTTTCTAAGATAGGTTATAGGGTTGCCTTGGTAACTCTGACTGCTAAAATATCTCTTTTCCAAGAAATCGGGATCCTTAGCATCCAAAAAATTTGTTAAAACTTTTTGAACATTTTGTCACCTCATACAAATATTTTGTTGAAATCTGAAGACACGCTTGGTATTTAAGGAAACTAGGTTTTTGTTTGCTAATGTCGTTCAACCGATCCGATAAAAGTTGTTCTTTTCAAAAATTGGAGCATAGCTTTATGATTTTGACTTTGATAAGACAATCTCATTCATTAAGTTTTTTAAGGTAAAAAAATAGATTCATGTTGTTATAGCCGTTTAAACGATCCGATAAAGTCGATACCTTAAAAAATTCGGACATTACTTATAAATAGATCACAACTTTTTTTTTTTTTAAATTAGTCTCATTTCAAAAGTTTTCTTCAGATAATTCTGATTTTTGTTTGTAAAATTAGTCGCTCAACCGATACGACAAAAGTCGTTCTTTTCTAAAATTGGAACATAGCTTTATGATTATATGACTTTGATAAGACTTTGTATTTCGCACAATCTCATTCAGAAAGTTTTTTTTTTTTTAAGGCAGAAGTAAGGTCATGTTGTAAGAGTAATTTAAACGATACGATAAAGTCGATATATTTAAAAATTCGGACATTGCTTATAGATCTGAACTTTTTTTTTTTATTAGTCTCATTTCAAAAGTTTTCTTCAGATAATTCTGATTTTTGTTTGTAAAATTAGTCGCTCAACCGATACGACAAAAGTCGTTCTTTTCTAAAATTGGAACATAGCTTTATGATTATATGACTTTGATAAGACTTTGTATTTCGCACAATCTCATTCAGAAAGTTTTTTTTTTTTAAGGCAGAAGTAAGATCATGTTGTAAGAGTCATTTAAACGATACGATAAAGTCGATATATTTAAAAATTCGGACATTACTTATAAATAGATCACAACGTTTTTTTTTTTAATTAGTCTCATTTCAAAAGTTTTCTTCAGATAATTCTGATTTTTGTTTGTAAAATTAGTCGCTCAACCGATACGACAAAAGTCGTTCTTTTCTAAAATTGGAACATAGCTTTATGATTATATGACTTTGATAAGACTTTGTATTTCGCACAATCTCATTCAGAAAGTTTTTTTTTTTAAGGCAGAAGTAAGCTCATGTTGTAAGAGTCATTTAAACGATACGATAAAGTCGATATATTTAAAAATTCGGACATTACTTATAAATAGATCACAACGTTTTTTTTTTTAATTAGTCTCATTTCAAAAGTTTTCTTCAGATAATTCTGATTTTTGTTTGTAAAATTAGTCGCTCAACCGATACGACAAAAGTCGTTCTTTTCTAAAATTGGAACATAGCTTTATGATTATATGACTTTGATAAGACTTTGTATTTCGCACAATCTCATTCAGAAAGTTTTTTTTTTTAAGGCAGAAGTAAGATCATGTTGTAAGAGTCATTTAAACGATACGATAAAGTCGATATATTTAAAAATTCGGACATTGCTTATAGATCAGAGCTTTTTTTTTAATAAGTCTCATTTCAAAAGTTTTCTTCAGATAATTCCGATTTTTGTATTTTGTATTTTTGTAAAATAAGATTCATCTTATTTAAGTCGTTTAACCGATACGATAAAAGTCGTTCTCTTCAAAAATTGGAACATAGATTTGGGATTATATGACTTTGATAAGACTTTGTGTTTAGAACAATCTCATTCAAACATTTTTTTTAATGCAGAAGTAAGATCATCTTGTAAGAGTCGTTTAAACGATCGAAAGTCGATCATAACTTTTTTTGAATTAGTCTCATTTCAAAAGTTTTCTTCAGATAATTCCGATTTTTGTTTGTAAAATTAGATTCATCTTGTTTAAGTTGTTAACCGATATGATAAAAGTAGTTCTCTTCAAAAATTGGAACATAGATTTAGGATTATATGACTTTAATAAGACTTTGTGTTTAAAACAATCTTATTCAAAAATTTTTTTAAGGCAGAAGTAAGATCATGTTGTAAGAGTCGTTTAAATGGTCTGATAAAGTTGATCGTAACTTTTTTTGAATTAGTCTCATTTCAAAAGTTTTCTTCAGATAAAATGTAACTCTGATTATTGTTTGTAAATCTAGGTTCATGACACGAAATCCGTTTAAGTGATACAATAAAAGTTGTTCTTTTCAAAATTAGTGGCAACATTTTATCATCACAACTTTTTTTAAAACAGAATCATTCAAAGAAACTCAAAATTTGTGCTCGATATGTTTGGCAAACCAGGTTCATGTTAAAGATGTTGTTTATCGATTTGAAAAAATTCGTTCATTTTAAAAACTACGGGCAAAGATTCTTAGTTCAACTGAACCTACAAAAATCAATAATTTTTAAATTTATGGACAAAGCTTCCTGATCTCAAAATATATTACACGCCTTTCATTCCAAAACCCTTTTCCAATAGAAGGTAACCCCGAAGTATGTTTGGTAAATCTGTGACAGATAACAATTAGAGAAAAAAAAACCGCATGTACTCGTATATGATGATAAAGAAAAAGAACTAAATTTTGTTTAAAAAAAAAAAGATCCTTACATCCCTGTGACAACGAAAACGACGAAGACAACAACAACGAAAACAACGACAACGACATCATTTATAAAAGCTAACAAAGAAATAGTTAATTTGCAGAAAATCCAACCCCCACACACCCTCCTCACTCCGTCCTCCATCCTCCACCCCCTCTTACCAGCGCTTATTTTCTTGTTATTTCTCATCTATCCGCCCACATTTATATTTACCAAAGTCCCACATCCGGAAAACCCCAAAAACTCAACCACCAAAAACACAGAGAACGAGGAGAGAGAAAAAGTTCACCCATATAGCTAACATTCGAAATTGATTATTTGCCATTTTATACTCCCATCAACATTTTCTCGTCGTGTGCTCCTGTTTTGATTCAATTTAATTGTCCTTCGTTAGCTGAGGGCTAATTAAAAATGACAAACAGAGGAATGAAGGGAAAAGAAAACAAAATCGAAAAAAAAGAATAAGGAAGCATGGACAAGGACATTTTACTATATACTCGTATACCTACAGCCTCACACTCCCACTCTGACACCGGAAGGAATTTAAGCTCGAGAATAATGAAAACGAAGGAAGGATATGATTTCTCTCAATCTCTGTCTCTGGTTCTGTGTGTTTATGTAAACCTAAGTAGATATATCCCTTCAACAATCCATTCTTCCAGAAACGCAGAGTAAATTCTCTTTCATCATGCAAATTTATATTAGTTTGAACGAAGAATAGAATTTTATCAAGGATATGTACATACGTGTAAACAAACACACATCATCAACCACAAACACACACACATATGTATATGAATGAGAAATAGTAGGAACCTCTTGTGATGAGAGAAGCAAAGTCGAGATCAAAGTGATGTAATTGTATTTACCGTATATTCGTACTCGTGTATCAAATGTCCTTGAGTTTGATGTCCTGTGTCCTGTGTCGTTTTGTGTATCGCCCCTTTATTTCATTCTTTCCGGTAATGGATTGATCCCCAGAGAGGAAGGGCATTTTGTGACTATCTGATCTCAATTTTCGATGACATTGTCACTAACTAAATGACTGACTTTACTATAGTGACTAGTGACTATGGGTATAGTAGGTACTACTGGGTTATCTCATTTGAATATATACTCGTACACAGACATACCACCCACATTTGTTTTTGTCTATTTTGTGTTCATTAGAATAGAACATAGTCAATGGTTATGTTCCTCTAACCTCTATTACAGTCATGAATTGATTGATCCAACATTGATTGGTGACTAATTAAATTTTGGTTATTTTTGATGAGAGGCGTGTTGCTTCATCATTATGATGTTGATGTTGATGATGATGATGATGATGATGATGGGCGTTATAATATATGAGTATATATTTATACGTAAGTTTAATATTAAAGTTATTTTATGTTATTATACTCATATCTAGTTAGTTATAGGATATAGGTAACTTAATAAGCAATATTATGATGTGATGAAAATTAATTTAAATTAAAATAGTATTCATGTTTTTGGCGTTTCGTATGTGCGGCTAATTTCAATATACTCGTATATTATTTTGATTAATTAATGAAATTAAGATAAGGATGAGATAATATTTTGTTTCAATTGAAAGGACATATCCAGAATATTAAACAGGATAATGTGCAAAATGATTTCTAAGAAAATATTATTGCTATACGCTTATGGGTTGAATACTTAATGTTTAAACAATATTCGAGAAGAATAATTTAACTGCAATCGATAGCACTGTCAAATGTTGAAAGTTTCGAAAATTTAACTAATTCAAGATTAAGAGCTTAAAATGAAGTCAGGACCAAAACAGATGGGACTTTTTGAAACTCACCTAAAATAGGTAGCAGCCAAAAAATGATAGGGTTAATTATTATAAAAATTATGTCAAAAGGAAAATTATCCTGCCTGTCTATCGAAATAAAGTTCAGACGGTAGATGAAAATTTCTCAAAACCTATGCAAAGAGAGAAAATTGAGTTTTGTGTATCTTCAAAAATTACGGTCATAAAACAATATGAGAATATTTGTTTTTTAAACAACCACAAAATCGATTAAAATGTTTATATACGAGATACTTTTTCAAACAAAAATTTTTCAGAACTCAATGTTAGATCCATTAAAAAATTAAATTTTGAAATTTTGTTTTATTTTAGAAAAATCGTTTCTAGAAATGATGTTAAGAAATTCTTTAAAAGACGCCCTTTTTTAACAAAAATGTAGATCTCCGTTCCAAAACCATTTTTGTCCTTTAAATTGAATCTTATATTTATTGAAAAAGTAACATCTGCTAATAAATACTTCAAATATTATTACCCTTACGGTTCAGTTGTTAATTCTATTTATATTTAAAAATATTCAAAGAGATTTAAATGAAACGTCATAGTTTTCTAATTGATAAACCAAAAGTCATTTTTCTTAAAAAAATCAAAAATGTTTCAAAATTCAAATGTTCTTTTAATGACTTTTCAAATAAGCAATTGTCTTAGATATTAAATAAATATTTGTTTTGAAAAGTTTCAATTGATATTGAATTTTTATCCAAAATTATTTTCTTTCTTTTTGAATTAAAAAAAAAAAGCATTACATAACATTTTAAATTTTAAATAGTTATCTTAAAATATAAGTTTGTATTATCAGAATTACAGTTTTCATTCAAAAACTGAAACTGATAACTGATTTTCAAAAACGATCTCTATTAAGTTACGTTTTTTAAATATGCGTCTGAAAATGAAAAAAAATACATAATACATACGATGTTTTTAAGGCTAGGATAAAACACCACGTGGTTTTCTTACAAAATATTTCAAGATTATTTTACAAAGAACAAATCGTTATTTTTTTTTTTCGAAACAGTTGAAATCATTTTAGTATCTCACTTAGTTTTCTCAAATTCTCATTAGTTATTCGAAGTTTTGGAAATCTTGTATGTAATTCTTTCATGTTTTTGAATAATTCGTGTAAGCGTTATTTTTTTGGTGCTGATTCCAAATCTTCACTCTAATTTTAGCTACATATGCTCAGATTCAGAAATACCCGTTTTCAAAATTATTTTCATACTTTTTTTTTCGATATATTTCAAAAACTCGATGTTAGACTACAAACAATAAGAACAAAAGTTGCTTTTATCCCTTTTTACGTTTTTATGATAAGAACTTTTTTAGCTTCAGTTTTCTTTCTAAGATTAATAAAGAGCAAGTGAAGATTTAAAACAAATGAGAATTTTTTGAAAAGAAATAAAATTATGAACACATTTCAACGGAATATCGAAACAAGAAATTGTGTACTTACTTACTTACTTAAGGTGGCGCTACAGTCCGGGGCGGACCTGGGCCTCAACCAACATGCGTCTCCAGCCAGCTCGGTCCCTAGCTAGCTGTCTCCAGTTTCGCACACCAAGTTGGTTGAGGTCTTCACCCACCTGCGTGCGCCACCCACCTGAGTCGCGGTCTTCCTCTACTGCGCCGTCCCTCGGGATTGGATTCGAAGACCTTCCGGGCTGGAGCGTTGATGTCCATTCGCTCTACATGACCCAGCCATCTAAGCCGTTGGACTTTTATTCTGCTAACTAGGTCAGTGTCGCTGTACAGCCCGTACAGTTCGTCGTTATATCTTCTCCTCCATTCTCCATCTATACGTACGGGACCAAAAATCACCCGAAGAATTTTTCTCTCGAAGCATCCTAAGACGTTCTCATCTTTCTTTGATAGGGTCCAGGCCTCAGCGCCATAAATGAGAACCGGGATGATGAGTGTCTTATAGATGGTGATTTTAGATGCTCGAGAGAGGACTTTACTTCTCAATTGCCTTCTAAGTCCAAAGAAGCAGCGATTTGCAAGAGTTATTCTTCGTTTGATTTCAGCGCTGGTGTCGTTGCCTGTGTTTATAGCGGTGCCTAGGTAGACAAAGTCCTTAACTACCTCGAAGTTATAGCTGTCCATGGTGACGTTTTGTCCAAGACGTCGTTGTTCAATGTCCTTTTTTGATGACAGCATATATATTCGGTCTTGCCCTCATTGACCACTAAACCCATTGACCACTAAACCCACCTTCTTCGCTTCCGTCGCAATGCTCAAAAACGCTCCACTGACATCACGCTTTGATCTTCCAATTATGTCAATATCATCTGCGTATCCGAGTTATTGGATGGACCTTTGGAAGATTGTGCCTCTAGTGTTGACGGTTGAGTTTTGCACAATTCTTTCCAGAACGATGTTGAAGAAGTCGCATGACAGTGCATCGCCTTGTCTAAAACCTTTTTTGACATCAAATGCATCGGTGAGATCTTTGCCGACCTTGATGGAGCAGCGTGCATTCTCCATCGTCATTCTTCACAAACGGATAAGTTTGACAGGGATGCCAAAACTAGACATTGCTCTGTAGAGCTCTTCTCTATAGATGCTGTCATACGCGGCTTTAAAATCGATAAAGAGATGGTGGGTATCGATTTGAAGCTCCTGGGTTTTTTCCAAGATCTGCCGTAATGTGAATATTTGGTCGATAGTGGACTTTCCTGGTCTGAAGCCACACTGATAAGGACCTATCCCTCTGTAGTTGGCGCAATTTAAAGGGTCTCCTTTTTTATGTATCGGACAAACTATGCTGAGATTCCACTCATCGGGCATGCTTTCTTCCGACCATATTTTGCAGATGAGTTGGTGCATGCTGCCTACCAAGTCATCGCCTGCTGCTTTAAATAGTTCGGCAGCTATGCCGTCAGCTCCAGCAGCTTTGTTTGACTTCAGTTTAGATATAGCTATCTTCACTTCGTCTAGGTCGGGTAGGCGAAATTGTTGATCTGCGTCGCCTAAGTTGATTGGTTCTATCTCCCTTACAGCGGGATTCGGGTCGTCATCGCCGTTATATAATTTGGAGAAGTGTTCTTTCCATATTCTCAACATAGACTGCGGTTCTACTACGATGTTCCCCTGATCGTCTTTACAGGCTTCGGTTCGTGGCTAAATTTACGAAATGGTAAAATTTACGAACCTCATTCCTGTTGTAACATCCCTCTATCTCCTCGATCGCGCGCTTCTCGTGCTCTCTTTTTTTCCATCTAAGAAGCCGGTGTTCCTCTCTCCTCCTCTGCTCGTAGAGCTCGCGAGCAGCTCTGGTCCTTCTGTGCAGCGCCGTTTTGTATGCCTCTTGCTTCGCTGCGTGCGCTTGCCGGCATTCGTCGTCAAACCAGGGGTTTCGCTGTTGTGGACGTGTGAAACCTAGCACTTAAGAGGCGGCATCTCTGATAGCTGCAAGGCAATGTTGCCACTGGTTTTCAATGCTTAATACATGCAGCATAGGACTCCTTAAGAGGTTACTAGAGACTCGATCGGAAAAGGACATGGCAGTCTCTTGCGATTGTAGCCGTCTAACGTCGAAACTTCTCACAGTACTTCCTTGTTTTGGCTTGGACCGGGATATCCGCAGCCGTACCTTGGCTACAACGAGGTAGTGGTCCGAGTCAATGTTGGCCCCTCGGAATGTTCGGATATCCTGTATACTGGAGAAGTGTCGTGCGTCGATCGCAATGTGGTCAATCTGGTTGACGGTTGATTGATCAGGAGATTTCCATGTCCCCTTGTGGATATTGAGATGTGTGAACTGCGTACTAGCTACCAGAACGTCTCGCCCCGCAGCGAAATCGATCAGCCTGAATCCGTTGTCGGAGGTGGTGTCGTGCAGGCTGTATCTTCCGATTGTGCCACCAAAGATGTCTTCTCTTCCTAGCTTGGCATTAAAATCTCCTAAGACAATTTTAATGTCATAGCCAGGGCACTGCTCATATGTCTTGTCCAAGAGCTCGAAGAATATATCTTTGGTGTCTTCATCTTTCTCCTCTGTTGGGGCATGCGCGCATATTAGGCTTATATTGGCGAATTTAGCCTTGATGCGGATTGTCGTGATGCGCTCGCTCACACTGTTGAAACTCAAGACTTTTTGCCTGAGTCTAGTTCCAACAACAAATCCACACCCAAATAGACGCTGCCTTTGTTCTCGGTAGCAGTCGCCGTAGTATACATCGCAGTCTTTTAGTTTGCGTTTGCCCGGTCCATCCCATCGCACTTCTTGGATGGCGGTAATATCTGCCTTGCAGCAGTTTAGGGCTTCCGCTAATTGTTCGGCTGCACGTGGTCTGTTAAGGGACCTAACATTCCACGTACAGATCCGAAGTTCGTTGTCCTTATTTCGTTTGCTAGGAAGTTATTGTAATGGGTCTGATTTGCCAAATTCAAAATGTTGACATTTCTCGACGTTCCAAGGTCCCTAGAGTCGAAATAAAAGATTATTAGAAAGATGTCTGTGCGTGCGTGTGTACGTATGTACGTTCGTACGTAAAAGTTGGTAAAAATTGAATTTCGACTCAAATATCTTTTCAAAAACTTGAGATTAAGGCTTCAAACTTTATTTTATCTTATAAGAAATATTGGTTTCAACATTCTGAAAAATGTTGAGAAAAATCTAATTGACAGTTTTTTTTACAAAAAATAAAAAAAACTAAAAAAAAATTAATAAAAGTTGTTAAAAATTGATTTTCGACTCAAATATCTTTTCAAAACTCTGATATTAAACTGCTTTTATCTTTCAAAAAATATTGCTGTCAATATTCAGTTAAATTTTGAAAAAAATCAAATTGACAGTTTTTTACAAAAAATTAAAAACCGAAAAAAAAAATAACGAAAGTTGGTAAAAATTGATTTTCGACTCAAAAAAATTAGAGAAATTGGCTTCAAACTAATTTTATCTAATAAGAAATATTGTTTTCAACATTCGATAAAATATTGGCTTCAAACTTATTTTGTTTTCACATAAAATATTGTTTTCGATATTCAGTAATTTTTTTATAAAAATCCAACAGTCCATTTTTTCATAGAAAAATAAAATCTACAAAAAATAGTACGCGAATTTGGTAAAAATTGATACATATAGACAAACTTTTAAGCAAGACAAATCGGCAGATGGGATGGGAAGTTATCAGTGTGAGTCGCATCCCAGCCTCTTTTATATAATTTTGCAAATTTGAAAAAAAAAATAGTGTGAAACATAAAATTTAAAGAGTAAACCCTTTAGGCTATAGAATTCCTTGTTAAAAATTTTGTAATAAAATTTGAAATTATGTTTTTTTTTATCGAATTCTTATTAAAAACGCACACCTTTAAGCTATTTGTTTCGAATTTTATGTAATAAAAAGCCCTAAAGAGTTTTTTCATCAATTAGTACTTAACTCAAAAATCAGTTTATACACACAAAATGTAAATTTGTAAAATTTGATAAAATACAATCAATAATTATATACACCAATATTTTAAAACATTTATATTTGTGGGGAGGAGTTGATAGGTTCTATAAAAAGCTTTTTCTCTTAAAAAAAATAAAATGTATTTATGTCTACTGCTCGTCAATCAACCATCGTAGCATATAATAAAAAAATGTTTCAAAAATATAAAGCTTCTTCATAAAATGATGTGAAACACCATAATTTAAAACGTTACGTTGTTAGGGGTGGAAAAAAAACACCTCCCCTTATACAACCGCTTACCAAGTCTCGCCCTTGCTCATTATGGGCTTAAATTTTGTTTTAATTAACCTCATTGCCTTCCATGTATTTTAACTCCATTATATGATATTAATTAATTATATTTATTTATGAATTTTTTTTTTTTCAAAATTTTAATTGCCAATCATTTCACATGCACAAAGTTTTGTTTTTATTTTAATCACTTCAACATAATTTTTTATTTTAGTTTTCGAATAATTTTCATTGAAAAATAAAAAAAAAAAATCAAACCCTTAAAAAAGTCTCATGTTTCCATTTTCTCGTTCCCTTACTTTATTTATGTTTTTCTCGTCTATCCTTAATAAAAAAAAAAAATCTAGGTGCCGCCCACAAACCAAACGAAGCTCGAGGGCGAGAAGGTGATGTTCTCATGCGAGGCAAAGGCCATGCCTGGTAACGTCACCGTTCGATGGTTTCGTGAGGGTTCACCCGTACGTGAGGTGGCCTCGCTAGAAACGCGTGTCACCATTCGTAAGGATGGATCCCTAATTATAAATCCAGTTAGTGCTGATGATTCCGGACAGTATCTGTGCGAAGTATCAAATGGTATTGGAGATCCGCAGAGTGCTTCGGCTTATTTGAATGTTGAATGTAAGTTTAATCCTGGAAGTTGAAATTTGAACCGGAAGTAACCATTTTTTGTTTTGTTTTGTGATTTTTATAGATCCTGCCAAAGTGACCTTCACACCAACTGTACAATATCTACCCTTTCGACTAGCCGGTGTCGTTCAATGTTATATTAAGTCGAATCCACCCCTACAGTACGTGACGTGGACCAAAGATAAGCGTCTCCTCGAGCCATATCAGACCAAGGACATCGTCATCATGAACAACGGTTCGCTGTTGTTTACACGCGTTAATGAGAATCATCAGGGGCGTTATACCTGCACCCCATACAATGCACAGGGCACTCAGGGCTCATCCGGCCCTATGGAGGTCCTGGTGCGTAAGCCGCCCACATTCACTGTCGAACCGGAGACGCTGTATCAGCGAAAGGTTGGCGACAGCGTGGAAATGCACTGCGACGCCATCGAAGCAGAAGGCACACAGCGGCCCACAATTAAGTGGCAGAAGCAGGACGGACTTCAGCTAACCGAGTCGCAGAAGAGTCGCGTGAAAATCAATGGCGGCAACATAACCATCGAGAGCCTGAGACGTGAAGACTTTGGCTACTATCAGTGTGTGGTGTCGAACGAAGTGGCCACCCTAATGTCGGCAACCCAGCTGGTCATCGAAGGTACTCAGCCGCATGCTCCGTACAATATCACGGGTAAGGCGACCGAGTCTTCGATAACGCTGCAATGGATGCCCGGTTACAGTGGCGGCCAGGAGTACAAACAGGACTACACGATATGGTACCGGGAGGCTGGCGTCTCGGACTGGCAGACGATATCCGTCACTCCATCGGGGAGCACTCAAGTGACGATCAACGGCCTGGCGCCGGGTATGACGTACGAGTTCCAGGTAGTGGGGCGTAACGCCCTTGGCGATGGTATGATGAGCAAAGTCATGACTGTAAGGACACTTGGTAAGTTTTCACAAAACACACAATATTATAATGAATATTTTTTATGGAAAATCCTTTCTGACACACCTCACTGTCTGTTGTCTAACTATTTCCTCATACAAATATCTTTGTCTGGTTTGCGTGTATATTCTCTTTTAAAGATGCCCCAGCAGCGCCTCGTAACGTCAAAGCTGCAACCCAACCTCCAGATCATGTGTTTCAACTTATGCCAGACGAGGCCGGTAAGACACACACTAGATTTTTCAGAAAAACACTCAAAAACAACACAACATTTACATACATAACTCTGACAAACGACTTTCTTTTTGTGATGCTACAAAAACACACAATATAATTAATCATTTAGACATAAACTTAAAAAACTTTTCTTTTTCCATTTTCCATTTTGTGTTTTTTTTTTCATTTTTTGTATATGTTAAAAATATGGAAAAATGTGCGAGAGAATGTTTTTGAAATGTAATGTTGTTTCATGTTGTGCGATATGTGATGCTCGTAACGCTCGTGACGTACGTGACGGATGTGACGGAAGTGACGTGCGAGTGTTACATGGGAGTAGGATATCATCTCATATAGATGATGAGCTCTTAATATCATCATTTTATGTGTGTGCATTTCATTTACAATATCCATCTTCACAACACACATATGACACATTTTGGGCATGCTTCACAATGACATATACATACATATATCCATATCACAGTTTAAATATTTATATAATCATTAGCTTTGCTTGTGACGAAATGAAAAATGTTCCATACTCGTATAATAATCCAACATGAATTTAAAGTACTTATATTCATTTATACAAACTTATTCGCTGATGATACTCGTATATTAAAACAATGAAAGAGAAAGAAGAGCATTCTTCTAAAAAATATAAAAAAATTTTAATGTTTTATGCATCGGAATATTTTTTAATGTTATAAAAAAAATCTATTCCTTATTTTCTTCATCACACAAAATATAAAATTTTCTTTTTTGTTGTTGTTTATAATTACTTTATTACTGTTGGCTAATTGCTTTTTGTTAAATTTATAATTAGAGCAGGATTACTCTTATTCGTATATAACCAACAATTCTTTATCTAAATTTTGTCGCTCTGTAAGTACCATCATAGGGTGATATATGTTTGTTTTAATTGGATGTGTTTTACATATTTTATTTTGTGTTTTCTAAAATGCCAAAAGTATCTGCATACATTTGGAGATTAAAACCCCTTAATTTGTATTCAAATTCCACTTTATTTGTAGCTAATTCCACTTCTGATATCAATATTTTACATGCAATGTAGGATGATCAAAGTAATGAAGGTTTGAGCTTCAGGATATAAGTCTTCGACACTTCGACCTTATCCAAATTTATAATTTCTTTTCTAAAAAAGCCTCAGATTGTCTTTTTCCTTTATTTTTCACTTAATATAATATTCATTGAAAAGTCAAATATTTTCTGTAAAACAGTAGAAACTCTAAAATAAGGTTAAAAATTTAAGGCGTGATTTCAAAATCAAAACAAAAATTTTAGGCAATGGACAGAAAATAAGGAATTTAACCTGAAAATGTTCAGTTTCAAAATAGTAAATGTACACCAAATTTTGGAAACGGAACAAATGTATAATTATTCAATGTTCTACGAGTAATAAATGTTATCAATTATCAGCTTGAATAAGTCTTAAAGTTTGCAATGTTTTTGAATTCTGGTTAAAAGTTTATACCTTTTCATCCAGAAAATTGTTAGCATTTCAAGTAGGTACCTTAATTTCAATCGATTTTCAAGCCTAAACATAACGCAACTTCTTAAGAATTAAATAATCAAAAGGTATTGACCAATTACAAGACTACAATTTAGACCAAAGAACAATAAACTGTTTGTCTAATTTAATCAATATGATGTCAAGTCATTAACAATTTACAAAGAGACTAAGTGGAATGTATAGGTCTTTCGTGGGTATGTTAGTACAAACAACTTAACCATTATAGATATTCATTAATCATTTGAAATTGAAATACCCGATAAATAAATAGATAAAGCTACTTTAACCACGGAGAATTAATAATAAGGCGTTGATATTAATTAACTTGTATTTAATGATTCAATGAGTCATATAGAAGAATCCAAAATAATAGAATAATTTGCATATCTTTGGTTAGTACTTGGCCTTTCAATTAAAACTCACGAGGATTTTATTAATGGGCGACATTAATTTTTTTGTTTTTAAGTGTTGCCAATCCTTAATAAATGTAAAATGTATATCTTGAAAGTCTTAGGCGAGTAAAAATGACAGCAATACTTCTAGAAGAGGAAGTCTTAAAGCAAACTCTCACACAATTTCGTTTTTGGGCGACAGTTATTTATATCACTAATTCAGGGCCGGATTTAGGGGAGGGCAACCGGGGCGAAAGCCCGGGGCCTCCACAAACGGGGGGCCCCCACAGTAGAGACTTCGGAAAATGTTTGTTTCAAATTCCAACTAGTAAACACTAGTAAACAACTTTTCCTGTGATATGTATTTTTTTGTTTCTCTTTTAACTTTACCTACAACCTACAGTACTTTGTACACACATGATTGTTTAATTATATTAATCTTAAATAACAGGAATCATTGATCTATATTTGTTCACTTCAATCAGGCCATCAGTGAAATAAAATGGTCCTGATAAGAAGCACTTCCAATTCACTACCCATCTTGAGAAAGTACCCCAATCGCTTAATGGCTGAGTGGGGTGGTACTTGCCCGCAACCTAGGAGTTTGGGTATTCGGTTTCGTGTCTCGACAATTTTTTTTTCTTATACATATATGTACATACATATAAATTATTTGCTGTGTATGAAGAATCGGTGTTCTTCAATTCTTG
Organism: Eupeodes latifasciatus; assembly: GCA_920104205.1. NCBI lineage: Eukaryota > Metazoa > Arthropoda > Insecta > Diptera > Syrphidae > Eupeodes > Eupeodes latifasciatus. The sequence goes on along the minus strand of OV049925.1, from coordinate 117,356,500 downwards.
GAAAAATCAATTATTATTGACTAATTGGTAATTTGTTTCATATTTCTTTATGCAGTCAGGTATGCAGTTTGATAAGCAAATAATTATTATTGTGACACAATTAAATGCCATCAATTATTCACGAACTTTACTGCATGCAAGAAATTGAAAAAAATCATAGTCGGTCAATAGTAATTAATTTGTATAATTATTGAAGAATATGGATTTCGATTGTCATACAAAATCCGCCTCATCGTGACAAGCTCTAAAATCAAAATTTCAGAGCTACATTCCCAAACCTCGAAATTACATTGAGAATGTATTTGGTTTTGATGGTAACAAATTGCACTGGAGAGCGCTCATTTTCAAAAATGAAAATTATAAAAAATAGACTTCGAACCACGATGGGACAAAACCGTCTATCGAAGCTTTCTCTCCTGAGCATTGAAAACGATTTACTCCGAGAACTGGATTTCCACGAAATCACCAACGATTTTTCGGCGAAAAAAGCTCGAAAGGTTCCGTTCGTTAACCCTAAAATTTAATTTCAGATAATTCTTTTTTCGGTTTATATTTATATATATGTGTTTGTTTCAGTTCACAATAAATTATTTATTGAAAAACTCGAGTGAAAAAAATGGTTTACTTTATTTTGAAAATAATTTGGGGTGAGGGGCCTCCGATCCTTTATTGCCCGAGGCCTCTGGACCTCTAAATCCGGCCCTGCACTAATTAAACCGTTTCAATCAATTTTTTTAGTTACACTCCTAAAAGTTGAAGAAGTCAAATATTTTTTCCAACCATAGTTTAAGATTTATGCCAAATTTTAATTATTGCTTTTTATTTATTTAACGATTATCCATTTTTACTTAAACGAAACTGTTAGCTTTACTATATATGTAAATGGCTAAAAATTTAAATCTTGCTTAATTGTATTTATTTTTTTATTTATAAATATTGATAATAAATTAAAATCTATTGTTAACAATTGTTCAGCCTTTCTATCTTGTTTAAGTTTAGGGATGGGCTTTTGGTTCATTCAAAACATTAGACATTATTTTGAATACCACGTTCAAAAATAAAAGTGTCATCAGCAAATAATATAATTATTAGTAATTTTTTTCCATAACGATAAATTCATTTAAAAGCATATCCTGAATGAAATAGTAAAAATTTGTCTACTTTTAAAAAACTTTCGAAATGAATTTCTAAAATTTTTCAATCAGACGAAAAATCAGCAAAATCCAAAGAATGAATGTAAAAATAACTTCCACATTTTCCGCTTCTTATATCGGGTGATTTTTTAAGAGCTTGAGAACTTTTTTTAAAAAAAATTTGAAAAATCTCATCGATTCTTTATTTGAAACGTTAGATTGGTCCATGACATTTACTTTTTGAAGATAATTTCATTTAAATGTTGACCGCGGCTGCGTCTTAGGTGGTCCATTCGGAAAGTCCAATTTTGGGTAACTTTTTCGAGCATTTCGGCCGGAATAGCCCGAATTTCTTCGGAAATGTTGTCTTCCAAAGCTGGAATAGTTGCTGGCTTATTTGTGTAGACTTTAGACTTGACGTAGCCCCACAAAAAATAGTCTAAAGGCGTCAAATCGCATGATCTTGGTGGCCAACTTACCGGTCCATTCCTTGAGATGAATTGTTCTCCGAAGTTTTCCCTCAAAATGGCCATAGAATCGCGAGCTGTGTGGCATGTAGCGCCATCTTGTTGAAACCACATGTCAACCAAGTTCAGTTCTTCCATTTTTGGCAACAAAAAGTTTGTTAGCATTGAACGATAGCGATCGCCATTCACCGTAACGTTGCGTCCAACAGCATCTTTGAAAAAATACGGTCCAATGATTCCACCAGCGTACAAACCACACCAAACAGTGCATTTTTCGGGATGCATGGGCAGTTCTTGAACGGCTTCTGGTTGCTCTTCACTCCAAATGCGGCAATTTTGCTTATTTACGTAGCCATTCAACCAGAAATGAGCCTCATCGCTGAAAAACGTAAAGCGCGAAACACATTTCGAACCGAACACTGATTTTGGTAATAAAATTCAATGATTTGCAAGCGTTGCTCGTTAGTAAGTCTATTCATGATGAAATGTCAAAGCATACTGAGCATCTTTCTCTTTGACACCATGTCTGAAATCCCGCGTGATCTGTCAAATACTAATGCATGAAAATCCTAACCTCAAAAAAATCACCCATTATTTAAACAGCGCAAATAAATTCGTTTATAATATTTTCAACAGCTATAGTTAAAAAAAACTCGAGAACTCTTGTTTAAATTTAAAAAAAAATGCAGGCCTGAGAAATATAAAAGTGTATTCAAAAGAACTGACTGCCATTGTTTTGCTTATTTTTTGTTTAAAAAACTCAACTACAGCCAGTCAAAAATTTAAAGGGTAAAGAAGTTTATTATTCTGATACTTTTGTTTTACTTAAAGCATGAAATCAAATAATTAAACACAAAACTTGTGAAACATTTCACTTCAAGTTAAAACAAATTTACACCATATTTGTGAATTTTCTTTGAAGCAACTTGTTTCTTCAGTAAAACGTTTTTCCTAAAAAACTTATTTTAATAAAATTTTGAGTTTTCATAGATATCAAAAAAATTAACTTACTAATTCTTCATGTGAAAGTCGAACTCTAAAAATTAAAATTAAAAAATTAATGACCTGCAGTATTTAAGTATATAAGATTAAAATTAAACCAAGAGTGAATTAACTAATTATGATGATATTATAACATTTTTAAACATGTCGGAAACTATATCAAAGAATCGATGTTTTTTTAAAATTTGCATCACCACAATAATAATTTCCCGGACTAGGAAAGTATTTTTATGAAAATTACTATTTGTCTTATAGGTATTCCGAGTTTTAAAATCAAAACCAATTGACAGCAATTGAATCCTTTGGAAGGAACTTTAAAAATCCTTAATCGTTGGTCATTCATTTAACGTTCCTACTAATTGTTGACTTCATAGAGAACCCATGGTTGTCACTAAAAAATAAAATTGGAAGCTATAAAACAATTTTATAGTAAAAATGTTCAATTTTTCATTAGTAACAAAAACATTAAAAATGTGCGTGATAATTTTAGAAAACAAAATTAAATATCTGTCCAAAAACGAATACATTAAGATTGAACGTTAGGTTAGGTTAGGTTATAGTGGCTGTCCAAGATGGAAACGGACACACTTAGGCCAGTTTAATGGCCCATTGTGATACCACATGAATCTTGAGGCTTCTTCCTAAGCTCAATAGAACCAGTTTGAGTCCCTTACGAAACGTGAGAGGCTGATTATGCTGATGTGGTTTAGATCGTTTAGATCGTTAAAGAAGAATTCTCCTAGGTAATTCTTGCGTTTTCGAGCCAAAGCAGGGCATGTGCAGAGAAGATGAAGAATTGTTTCTTCCTCTTCCTCGTCCATACAGCTTCTGCAAAAGTCATTTGAGAATACGCCTAATCTCGTGGCGTGCTTTCAAATTAGACAGTGTCCGGTTATGACTCCTATTACCGAGCTTATATGCGATTTGCTTAGAAAGAGCAAACACCTTGAACGTTTTAAATCCAGTGTTGGCCAGATGTTTTTTGTGACTTGACACGTGGTGATGTTGTTCCACCTGGTGCCTGCCCTCCTCACAGCGTCTTGCATTAGCAACAGTTTACAAGTAGCGATTGGTATGCCAGTACGTGCCAAACGTGGTAGGATGGGCTGTTCTGTACCGTTCCTGGCGAGTTCATCTGCCTCACAGTTACCTGGAATGTCTTTATGGCCCGGCACTTAGCAAAGGTGGTTATTAAACTGTTGTGCCATCTCCATTAGAGATGATCGACAGTTCTGGACTGTTATAGAGTTTGTAGAGACAGAATCCAGAGATTTAATAGCGGCCTGACTATCTGAGAAAATACGGATATCAGATGTTGATATCACGTTTTCTTTAAGACAGGACAAGACTTCTTTTATCGCCAAAAGTTCTGCCTGGAACACGCTACAATGATTGGGAAGGCGGAATGAGAGACTTAATTTCAGTCGTTCGGAGTACACACCTCCACCAACCCCTTCTTTTGTTTTCGACCCATCTGTATAGAAATGGATTGACTCATCTTCCAGGAATGTCCTGTCCTCCCAAAAAGATCTGGGAGGTATAAATATCTGGAAATTTCTGTCGAATTGCAGTTGGGGGATGGTGTAGTATGTGTGCTTTGGAATTGATTCTAAATAACTAAGAATTACGGAATGGCCAATGTTGTTGTTAGTCCACTGCGACGAAGCTTTGAGGCGAATAGCAGAGCTTGCAGCTATTTGTTTGCTAAAAATGTCAAGAGGTGTTAGGTAAAGTAAGGTGTCCAGTGCCGCAGATGGGGTCGTGCGAAGCGATCCGCTTATATACATAGGCAAGCTGAACGTTGGACTTTATTTAATTTATCCCGGTTTATACCTTTTAAGATTGAACGTTAGTGCGCGGTTAATGCATCAAAAACATTGGGCATTGGAAAAAAACTTCGTTCAATGTTTATGTAAATGTTTTGAGAAGTAAAAATTAAAATACAAGATTTCTGATATTTTTTATTTTTTGTAAAAAAAAGTGACTAACTGACCTTAAATTACGACACTTGAACAATACCACGAAAAAATTGAAATCATAAGAAACAATTACAAAAATGTATAACAATTATTAACCTTTATTTTAACGTCAATAAAATGAAACCATATTTGAGCTATAAAAAAAAGATTTTCTTTTAAATAAGAACCTTATTCTGGTTGTGATAAAGCTTATTGTTTTATATACAAAATTTGATTTAAATTTGAAGATGGTTGAAACCCGATTTTTCAAAATCAATTGATTATTTTTTTTTTTTGAATAAAGAAGCAAAACAATATGAAATGAACCGTCCGACTTTTCAAGATTCTACTGTACTTTCATCATTTAACTATGAATAATTTATAGTTTACTCAGGTCAAATGGAGATAATTGCATTTTAAAAAAATGCACTCTTTAGATTTAAGAAATGCTATAGCACGAAATTTTCAATACTGTGGTCATTTTTTGCTATACTATCTTCCATTTAATGTTATTTTTACTAGAAATTTGCCCTGATTTGAGTCGTGGTTTGAAATGACCCTAGAAATCACTAACATGAGAATCTTTTTTTTAAGTGTTTCTTAAAAATTCAAATGTTATTTTCTTACGTTCAAAAATACTAGGTTTTAAAATCTTTTACTTAAAATTATGTCGAAATGATAAGTTTGTAATGTATATTTAATTTGGTAAACAAAATATTAAAATATTAAGTCGTGTTTAGATTTTTAAAAATTCGTTAATTCTTAAAAAATTATGCAAACAATTATTGAAAAGTAACCTATCGTCCATCGAATACTTTCTAAAATTCATTTTTCAAACCCTCAATCTCAAAGAATGCAATACAAAAATAATTAAAATAATGGACATCATTATGCTTGATGATATTTGTTGTCAATGATATTTCTAATATGTTCAACTTTCCGAAGGTTCTTCAAAGTTATTTTCTAAATATAAAAACTATAAACAATAGCCTAGTACTTTTTTTTTGTAAAGAACACATGCAATAATAATACAAAAATAGTTTTTTTGTTTTTAATAAATTATTTATAATAATACCCTTGATGAAAACTTAAATAATATACCTAATTTCTCTAAGGTACACCACTTACAATTTACCTACATTATGTATGTGTCTATAAAAATAATGAAAGCTTTTCCTTTCTTGTATTATTATTATTACTCTAAACTTACTGCACATCAAAAATAACCCATATATGTCAGTCAATATGTATGTTTATTTATAATTTCACGTCAATATCCTTCAAAAATTTTATATCACGCAACATCAGTCACTCATGTTAGAATATTGCATACTCTTGTCGTACCTTCTATAGAAAACCTTTCAATCGAACAATAACACAAAGTTTCAGGATAAAATAAAAACTAAAAAATAAAAAAACTAAACTTCCTATAAACTATGTATGCAAATGAGTTTTCAAGGAAAATATTCAACACACAACGAATTAGAATAGTTTTTCCAAACTATAAACCATGTTGTCAGGATATGAAATGAAGGTATACTTTCATACATACGTAAACATGGAAAAATATGAACCATAACAACAAAGTTAAAATACAAATAAAACAAAATCCAAAACAAAAATAAAAATAAAAAGAGAAGGAAAAAATAAAACAACATTGAAGGAATAGTATGCCAAGGTTATCAATTAAATTCCAACAACGAAGTAAGTTGAACATACTGTGCCGTATGCGTAATATTTTTTTGTTCTACTTTCCTTCTACAAAATACCGCACGCAACCTTGTTTTATATCGGGTTTAGAGACAGGACCAAAGGAATTGCCTATTTTTTTTTTCATTTTCCAACAGAAAAATATAAAAATTTGTTTATTATTTTATTTTCATTTTTTAATTTATTTATTATTCCAGACAAAATATTAGAATTCTATGAAATGCATTTTCGAACAGACTCCAATGGCTCTATAATTTATAATCCTCCAAAACTAAAACTAAGAGGTATATACACAACAACAAAATTACACTTAAACATTTATGCACAAGCGAGAGTTAATTTTATTCACAGTATACTCGGACTTATTTGTTTTTGTTTTTTTTTTTAAATGTCCTTGTAATGGGGTGGTTTTTATTTTTTGGGTTTTGTTGAGTAGATTTTTGTGTTTGTATTGGTTGGGCTTTTAAGTTAATTAGTTTAATTATTTTTATTTGTGTAGAATACTTTGGTTAAATACTTAACCTCATATTAAGATAATGTTCTTCTTCTTTATTTTGTTTTAATTTTAATTTTTTGTTCTGTCTTTTGTTCTGTTTTCATTGAATACACGCTCAATTAAATCCTTTTTGGGGTAAATGTCTCGTAACTTTATTTAAAGACTGACATGCGTACAAGAACACTTTTTCTTAAGATAAGGGTTTAAGGAAATGTTATTTATTGTAGAAATCCATTTTAATTTCTGTTTAGACACAAAACATAAAATGAGTCGTGTTGAAAAAAAAAAAAAAATAAAATAAATAAATATTAACAGAAACAGCAACAGCAACAACAAGAAAAGACACAAACAGACAAGGATAAGACAAGGCAATTTAACCAAAAACACTCTCTTTTCTTTGTGTGTTGTGTTGTGTAAGGATAAGAAATAAAAAAAGGATTTATTTTTATTTCATACTAAATAAATATATACACACAAAACGAAAACGAAAACGAAACAACAACAACAAAACACAAGTTAAAGTGGATGAAATGACAAGTGTTATAGTGGCCTTTTTGATGGGAAAAAGGATTTGCATAAGGATACAATCAAACACACAAAAACGAATACAGGTTGGGTCGAAAGTGACTTTAAGTGATAATAACTTTAAAAGATGTAATTTTTTTTTAGAATCATTAGGTTTGATTTAGGGAGATTTTTTTGGGCTAAGTATGAAACAAATGTATTTTATGCTGAATTTAAACAACACGATTTTGAGGATCTCCCTAATTCTTGCCCATATTGGATATTATCTCACTTTTGGTTAAAATAGTAAAGTGTTTTTTCTGTCATTCATTCTTGTAAGTTGATCAAAATTTAAAACCGGCCCTATGATTCTTTTACCACATCAATATTTGGAAATATGGCACTTTGAAAATATAAAGGACCACCAAAAATGTTGCTTTAACGATGACTTATGTAAAATACAACATAGTCCTTTATAATCTACACTAATATTATAAAGAGGAAAGATTTGTATTTTTGTATGTAACGAATAAACTCAAAAAATTCTGGACCGATTTTAATAATTCTTTTTTCATTAGAAAGCAACATTATCACTGAGTAAAATAGGCTATATTTAGTACTAGATTACTATAGAAATTTTTAGAAATTAATATTAAAACCAACCGAAGGTGTAAAAAAATTAGCCATAAAATGTATTTCATCGCATACGCTGCGAAGAGTATTAATGATAGGACAAACAAATGTTTTTTAATTTAGTGATTCATGGTCGTTTTAATTAGCATGTCTACCCGTGCGAAGCAGGGACGGGCCACTAGTAACATATATGATAATCATCTTTGTTAAAGTTGAAGTCATTTTAGTAACTTCCTTAATTTCCATAAATTTTCATAACTTGTTTGATATATTGTGTGAAAGTTTAAGAAATTTTGAATTAAATAATTCAAAATTTCGTGGTTTTAAAAACAACGTTAATGTTTAGTGCTGTTTTCGAATCCGAACTTTAATTCAAGTATCTACTCAAATTTTAAAAATACCCGTTTTTCAAAATTAATTTTACTTTTTTCCAATATATTTCAAAAAATTGGTATTATGTATAGCCTTTTTTTTTTGTTACAAAAACAAACATTTATTTAAAATATTTTTGTTTTTTTTTTGTTGTCCAGCTTAAAACCATTTTAGCAAAAAAGGTTTAGGGTTTTTTTTTTTAAATAAAAGTCAGCTAGTTCATTTAAGTAAACACATAAGTTTCTTTCAAAAAAGAAAATTTAATAATAGAAGAGTTATCATTTTTGTCAATTAAGGAAGAAACTTTTGACCCCCACTGTAGAAACACATCAAAGAAGCCAAACGAAGAAGAATCAGCCCAGAAAAAGAAAAACACCACCCAACTTGAGTTAAATTAAAGGAAAATAAATCCTTTTTATTTTTTTTTTAAAGATTCTTTGTGTCCCTTGTCTTGTTCTTTCGTTTATTCGATTGTTTATGTTCTGTTGGGTGTGTGTGTGTGTGCTAGTGGGCGTGCATTTATCCTTGGGTTTTAAATTCAAAAATTAAAGTTCGCGTTTCGAAGATGAATGCTATTTTCCCTTTTTTAACATTTTTTTTACGAGTGTCCTGATGGAGAGAAAGAATGAGAGTACTTGTAAAACAGAATGTTGGAGTTGTTTAATAGGAATGTACATTAGGGTGGTTCTCATATAATTGGAGAAAACGAATATTAAATTTATTTTAAGGGCCTTTTGCCCTAAACTATGAACATAAAAATGGTATAAGGTTTGGAAGTAACGCAGATTTTATCCTTTACCTTTTATAAAAAAAAATTGCATTGATTTCAAAACAAAGTTGCTTACACTAAAAGATTGTACCTATATGAGATATTAATAAGGTTTTATCTATACCCCTGAGAGCCCTATCAATGGCATTTTATGTGTGAAATATAACATCGTTTAAATAACCGAAGCGGCTTCGCTGGGTGATGCGCATTCAAAAGTTCTAGTTCTCGATGAATGATGGCTTCGATTATGTTGTCTTTGAGGGCCGTAATGGTTTGCAGCGACTAAAAAAAAAACCACAAGAAAAAGTCTAAAGAAGTCAAAATACACAATCTTGGCCAATTCACATCACCTCGGCGCGAGAGAACCATGCCATGTAACCACTCGCGCAGAGTATCGATTGTATCTTAAGCTGTGCGGCATGTAGCATCATTCTTTTGAGACTATATGCCTTCGGTATCCATATCATCCAATTGAGGCCAAAAGAAGTTGGTTATCGTCGACCTTTAGCTCATTTTCAACATCATTTTCGAAGAAGTACAGAACAATAACACCAAACATTAACTTCATTTGGATGCATTGGCACCTTGTACATCTCGCGTGGACTAGTATCCTTGCTTATTCAAGTACCCATTCATTCAAAAATGGGCCACATTGCTAAAAATGATTTTTCGACCAAAATTTGGATTGACTTCCAACTGGTCCAAAATCCAATAAGTTTTATCAATTGCGCGTGTTGTTTGACGCTGTAACTTGTCACGATGATAATTTGTCTTTAGTGATTGATTAAAAGAAGATATTTTGACAGAAAGTTATACAAACAATATGGCCGCCTCAAGCTGTCAAAATTTAATTCAATTAATCCCTAATGGAAAACTCTATATTAAAAAATTGACTTCTGATCCACCCTAATGTACATTGTTAGTAGGGTAAAGTTCTTATATTTATGACCTAAGTAGTAAATTTAGATTTTTGTTATTACGCGTTTTATTTTTCTTACTTTGTATTTTATGTTCTGTTTAGTGGATATAATTATTTTTTAACACGAATCCTGTTGAGCCATTTGCATGTTTTTCTAGTTGTTGAGTATTTAATTTATGAGTGAGTAAAGAAAGTGAGTGAGAGTGAGAGCAAAAGTGAGTAAAGTAAAGTTAGATTAAAGTGTATGGTACGGTTATTATATTTTTATATAAAATAATTTTGTTTTATTTTTTCAGATATATATTTTTTGTATTATTATTTTAAGGGTAAAAACCCAGGAAAACAAAACACAAAGAAACAAAATAAAATATGAAATTTAATTATGGAATGCTTAGGGTAGATAAGCACCACTTGTTATTATGATCCGCATTTCTGTATTTTTATTTATAATTTTATATTTTGTTTTTATTTACTTTTTGTAAGCTCTTTGTATTTCGCTTAATGCCCCCAAAAGAAAATAAAAAAGCTAAAAGTTTTAGATGGATTGTGCTGCTGTGTGTGTTGGAAAACAAAGGGATAAAATATTGGTGAAATTAGGGAAAAAGTTTGTTAATTTTTTGTTTCTACACCCGTATACCCCGAGATAACTAAGGGGTCTATTTGATGGAGGTATAAATATACCTACTTCTGATACCTATACCTACATTTTCTACCACCCTTAAAGTCCTGAATTCTGAAAATTCACAACAGCAACAACAAGAATCAGGAAAAAATTGGCGAAAAATAATAATAATAATAATACCTAAATGGAAAAAAGGCAGTTATTTATGAGAAAAGTTTAATTAAGCAATTATGAAAATGTTTGTGCTATGCCGCTTATTAAATTATCATCGCATGAGCTGAAGGTAGAAATGGTGTTTTTTCTTCTTGTTTTTTGGGTGATGTGAAAAAACCCCTTTTTTTAATTGTGTGTGATAGCACATTTTTGGAAGGATAATTTTTTATTTACAGTTCGATCATTCTTTATTTTTTTTAATTTAAATTTAAACTTTTTATTGATAGGTACATACAAAGGTCCTTTAAGAATTTATTTTATTTTGTTTGCCTTTTTTCCAATAAAGAGGGAATGTTTGCAAAAATTCTTATTTATGTTTTTGCAAAATATAATTAATCATAAAAAAGGTCCTGCTTTTTTTAAGGACTTTTTGATGTTTTGTTTTAATGTTTGTATGTTTATTTTTTTTTATATATTTATTTTATGAATTAATAATTCAATCACAGCTGTTAAAAGGTTTTTTAACACAGTCTTGATTATGTTTGCCCATCATCAGAAGGGATGATTATTTAAACGATGATTTAAATTATTAAAATGTTTGTTTCAAAATCATAAAAGTTTCTTTTAATAAAATCGAAGAATGGAAACAAAAGAAACAAAATATATTTATTTCCGTTCAGAATTTTAAAACGTTTTTGATTTTTAAAATCATTTTTATTAAAAAATGTGACAAAAAGACAACATTTTATTTTAAATATTGACTTACATTTTTGCTTTTCACATAAACTTGAGACATTTTGGTCTATTTCAAAAAATGTCAAGAAATTTCTTAGATTTTAATTAAAGTGATAAAAAATAAAAAGGAAGAAGTTAACGGAATGGTAATATAGGATATTTTTTAGAGGTATAGAACTTTGAAAGGACAGGAAACAAAGTTGACTTTTTAAAGGGCATACAATTTACAAAATTAGAAAGATAATCTTCTGGCTTTTTATTGAAATAAGATTTACCAAAGTCAAACTAAAGATTTAGTTTTCACTTACTTTTCATTGACATTTGTAGCCGAATATCGGCAAAAATTCAGCAAATATTATGCGCCAAGTGGTCAACCGTTTTGGGCTTGTCTATACTGAAAATAGTCAAGCGATGATAAATCACTCGTTCTTGGATACCAATTTAAGTTACCGTAACGTGAAACTATGCGTTAATCAAACGTTTCCTTCAATAAATCAATTCGGGCACGAACTGTGTGTTGAACGTCGTGTTGAAATCACATCTCATGCAAATATCATGATTGTTCAATTGATGAACGAAAAAGTCAGTATAATCATTGCTCTATAGCTGTCACCATTGACTATCCAGCATCGTTTTTAGAGAAGTACGGACTAATCAGTTAGCTTCTGTGGATATAACGGTGTCTTAACAAAGACTAAAGGATTCTTAACACTCCAAATACTGCAGTTTTGTATATTGGCGTAACCATTAAATTAAAAGTGAGCTTAATCACTTCAAGTCTTCATCTATAAAATTAATCTTATTTTCTAACCATTCATCGAACCTGTGGCTTAGATTCTGGAAATGCCAAGACAAACTTAAAATAAATCACTTGAAAGCTGACAAAATGGCTATACTAGTTAAAGTAGTTTATATGTCTCTTAAAAACACTCGTTAACTAAAAACAGCAATGTTCACTGCTCTTAAAATCACGAAGATTAGGAAAGATTTTTAAAAGAATATATAATTGCTTGTTTTTAAGGTTATGCATACCAACTTTTCAGGATATCTTTTCACTCCAACTCAACAAATTTGAAAAATCATTTAAACTCTTACTAAATTTTACAGCATTTAGCAACACTACCATTCTCTGTGTTTTTCAGTGCATGTCAAAAATAGGTTTTTTTTTTTTAAATGTTAGATGCATGTTTTGAACATTAGTTGTTAGATAAACACAAAAATTTTAAATACATATTGCACAAATATACACTGTTTCATCTACATACAGTTTCATATCAACATAGTAAATGTATCATCATCACTTTTAGTTTGTAGTAAATTTTGCATGATGTTTATAATTTTGAAATAAGAAACAACAAAGACAATTCAAACATTTTGAATAATTATTTTTCTTTAAAAAAATACAAAATTTTTCTTCTAATACAATATATTTCGTTTTTTTTTTCTTTTGTTAATATTTTATTCTAAAGGTCCAAAACCAGGTCAACCACGCAATTTAACCGTTACAGAAGTATCAAATGGCTTTTTAATATCATGGCAATCACCACTAGAACGTGCCCATATCGTAAAATTCTACACAATTAAGTATCGTACAGATGCCCAATGGAAGACGCTTAATCGCGGCCAAATTCGGCCCGAAGAAACACAATACTTAGTTAAAAATTTAGTTGGCGGTCGTACATATTATTTTCGTGTTCTAGCAAATTCTGAAAAAAGTTACGAATCCAGCGATGAAGTTAAATTCCCTGTGCCGGCACGTGTCAAACATAAAGCAATTACAGCCGGTGTCGTTGGGGGGATCCTGTTTTTTATTGTTGCGATCATTTTATCGGTTTGTGCCGTAAAAATTTGCAATAAACGTAAACGACGAAAACAGGAAAAAGGTAAAACTGTAATACTAGCCTAACAGAGTAAAAAGAAAATAAATTTGATGGCTTATTTTATCTGGGATGCTGTTGCGAATCCAAAAATTTGATCAAATAAAAATTGAAATATTTTTTTTTTTCGGAATTAGTAGTTTATTAACTAAAAAATTTGATAGCAGTATTTTTGAAAAACCAAACAACAAAACAATTCTATTTTTTAAATTGGCTTGGAGATATTTAATATTATTAAATTATATAAAACATTTTCTTCTAATACACGAAAAACTAATCAGGGGAATTTTATTTAAGGTTTATTTAGCTTTGTGTTGTTTGAAATATAACAACTTGCTATACTATATTGAAATTCAAAACTGACGGCTTTTTGTATTTTTTGTTTTGGTTTTATATATTCAATATTGAGATGCTTATAAGCTTTTTAAATAATTTTAGTTGCTATTTTTATGTTTGTTTTATGTTTGTGTAATATTTTTGGTGTGCTTGGTGTAGATAAATATAAATTATTAAATGGGTGTTTGCTTTGCTTTTAACAAAACAATAACAACAATAACAAATTGAAAACTCACTACAAACTTCAAAGCAAAAATAATGTGTAAGCTTATACAAAAAGCACACGCTTTATATTTGAAAAATAAAAACATAAAACTAATATGAAACGCCACAATGACTGGTTATGATAATGGAAAATGAGACTTTTTTGATAAATTTGAAATGGCAATGCAATTTTTGAAAATTAAAAAATATGAAATAATAAAAATTGTATATATCAATTTTACTTCGGCAACAGCACAGAAAGTCACCAATTATTAAAAATATTTTTCTTATAATATTTATGTATCGTTTCATGATCATATTTTTGTAAATATAACTTCATATTAAAAGCTACAACAGAATAAGTTCCCGAATAGTACATTTAACTTAACTCCTGTCTTTGTAAATATAAACCTTCCTAAACCTACATTTTATTTTATAAATAATAATACTATGTCATGTTGCAACAAATATCGAACACTTTTCTAGCAACAATGACTTTATTAACAATATAAACTCACATCTCAAAAATATTTTACTTGGGCGCCATCTAATTGATTCTAAATATTATGTTTTTCATATTATCATTTTTTTAAACATTCGATGTATTTTTACTTATTTTTTTTTAATATTTTGAGATACAACTTAAATTCGCTATTGAAAACTTATTATTTTATTTCAATTGAATTATTTTTTAAACGTCATTAAAATACAACTCAAAAACATTTCTTTAATGATTTTTGTATAACACAAATTTTTAAAACTTTTGTTCTTTGTGTTTTAACTAATTTTCTAAAAACTTGAAATAAATATGTAGTAATAGGCAACTGTAATCATTGAAACGAAATCTTTAAATTTAAAAAAGTTACGTATCACTTACACAGTTTTAAAAATAATTGTTCAAGATTTTATTCTCCTTTTCTTTAATATTTTTAAACATGTACTCCTTTACATGGACGCATATACATATGTATGTCTGTACGTTCGGAATAACTTTTCCGTGTGTTACTCAAGAACCAGCAGTGATATTGACGTTATTCATTTTACAGATAATTTACCACCTTTTTCAATGCTTCCAGGAGTGGTACAGTAATCAAGCAGACTGAAAACTTCTTAATTCTCGGTATAAGTATCTTCAATTACCACTTGTTGAAGAATCACATATGCGATGTCAAAAATGTAGCACGATGTTTGGGTTTATTAATGCCAGAAGTTACATATATATATATATATATATATATATATATATATATATATATAACTTCTATAAAACTCCCATATCTGGTCTAGAGCTCCATAACGCATTTAAGTTGATTATTGATGATATCATTTTGGAATCATTTACGTCGCTTGAACATAGTCGTAAAGTTTCTTGTCTCATCTTTTCTTATATCTAGTTATTTTAATGGATTATGCCCTAGAGAAATAGACGGATGCATTCCTCCCCTCAAGCAATTCAACCGTAATACTAGCGCCTCCAGGGATGTTCACCAATATACCCTCGAGCCCAACTTCGATCGAACTGTCAAGTACAGAGATTCGTTCTTTAGCCGGACTACGCGAATGTGAACTCAATTACAATCAATTAAAAATCAATTGAACAAAATATTTGTGAGCTCTAATATTTTACTAATAGGAACGACGAACGACGTTTTTGATTGTAGTGAAATTGTCAATGGCCAAAAAACAAAAAAAACTGTTAAAAACGAAGTATTTGAATCACTTTTTCTTCATATGTAAAATATTGTTCTTAACAATAATAATTTTCTTGAAATCCAAAGGGTAGGCTTTTGATTTGGTGGTACTAAAAGTCAATCAGGCCAGGGTTGTGGCGAACTAATTAGGAACGATTATAGAAATTTTATGTACTCCAAATTTTTATTAAAATTCTTCTCTATATAAAAAGTTTTAAATTTTTACAAAAAAATAACAAAAAATATAAAATTAAATTCAAAAGGTTTTGAAAAAAAAACAAAATTAGCTGGTGAACTAATTAAGAACAATTAATTTTTAGTCCAAATTTGAAGTCTTATTTCAATATTTTGTTGGGAAACCCTTATTTTTTATTACTGCCTTACACCGCCTGCGCATTGAAGCAATTAGGTCCTGACATTTGTTTGGGGTTATGTTTTCCCAAGCTGCTTTAGCGATCTCATATAATTCATTTATGTTTTTTATTTTATGCTTATTTACTTCTCGTTTCAATTCGTTCCACAGGTTTTCGATAGGGTTTAGGTCCGGGCTACATGAAGGCCAATCGATGACATCAACAGAATTATTGGAAAACCATGCTTTAGTTGCTCGCGCAGTATGCATGCTTAGGGTCATTGTCCTGCATAAATTTCCAAGTCACGGGCAACTCTCCATCTACATAGGGCAGCATAACGTTTTCAAGGATGTTTATGTAGCTTTGGGCATTCATTATATGGGCATTCATTCTATGCGATAAAACGGACCGGTTCCCTTATATGACATACAACCCCATGACACTTCCACCTCCATGTTTAAGGGTGACAGTTGTGTACTTAGGGTTGAATGCTTCGTTTTTTGGTCGTCGAACATATTGCTTTCCATCGGAACCGACTCTATTGATCTTAGTTTTGTCACTCCACAATATTTGTTTCCACTGTGAGATGGTCCAGTTCTCATGTTCTCTTGCAAAAGCTAACCTAGCCTTTCGGTTTTTTAATGAGAGCAGTGGTTTTTTCTGGCCGATCTTCCAAATAGCTGGCTCTCACACAATCGTAGAGCGTGCTGAAAGTGCATTTGGGTCTTCACCGAAAACTTCCTTTCGTATTGCTCTAGAACTCAAAAATGGATTTTTTTTCGCAGCACGAACAATTAACCTATCCTGGGCTTCAGTGGTTTTACGGGGTCTTTTCCGTCTTGCAACGAGTTCTGTGGTTTTCATCATATTTATTGGCATTGAAAACCATCGTTTTGGAGCAATTTCCTTATATGACAAGTTTTCATTATTCCTTAGATTTATTATTTCTTCCCTCAGATTTTTTGTACAGCTTTTGTTCTTTCCCATATCTCTTCCAAAGGTTTTAAAACAAAGTGAAGACTTGTAATTCAGTTAATTTTCAAACAAATTATTAAACTTACTTACAAATTTTAACGTTTAAAACGAAATAATAAAACAAGACAAACAAACAAATAGTTCTTAATTATATCGCCAATTGAAATAGTATAAAATGTATCAAATAAACAATTTAAACCAAATTACTCGTACAATAACTATGTAAGTTGATGTTTACGTTAGAATAGAGATCCAAGAAGGAATAGCGGTACTTTTCATGTTGGTTGTCATCTCTCATGATCAACCAAACGGTGTTACCAGGAGTTGGTAAAATCGTTCTTAATTAGTTCGCCATATGTTAAAAATCTACGTTCAATACTATCTACTCCATAAATGTGAATGGAACGGGCCCATACAACGCAAACGTATTCAAAAATTAGCCTGACAAAAGAAACATACAAAACATATCCAATTTATCGTAAGACCCAAAATAAATTTTATCGTAAACGACCCTTGAAACAACTTCTACCCATAGACAGTATTGGAAATTATTAATTATGCTTAAGTGAAGACATGACAATAGCCTTCAATGCTCTACGTGTTAGTAGCAAATTTTAATAATTAAGTTATCTTTTTTATTGAAAATGTCGCTTACGAAAAAATGGCGGGAAGGGCTCGATATGTTTCAAGAATCACTCTCGAAAATCTTTTGACCAATCCAAGTGCTTTATAATTTTTTTTACGATACGATATAATTATAGTGATCAGTGAACTTTAATTTTAAGTCTGGTACAACACCAAGGTCAGAAAAACTGGATTCTCTATATTTCGTTTATATGTAAAACACTTTGTCTTCCACTTGTCAATACTTAAAATCAAACTATTTTTATTGCTCCATTCCCAAAATTGATTTAGATCTTCTTGTAGCTCTTTACAATCCTTGATGGAGTTAATACTTCGAAAAATATTAAAATTATCTGCATAGATAGATATTGAATTATTTAAAGCAGAAAGAAAATCATTAGTAAATAAAATAAACAGCAATTGACCAAAGTGACTCCCTTAAGGTACACCAGAATTGACTTTAAATTTTCATGAAGGGTTACTCCTATAAATCAGGCTATAATATCTTTCTTTCTTCTTGACGAAATCCACATAACGAAACGGTCATTAAGTCTAATATTACTTAATTTATTAAGAAGAATTTCATGACTTAAATTGTCAAATGTCTTGTTGAAGTCTGTAAAGACGAAATCAAATCGAGAGTGTTTCTCGAATGCAAACAAAACAAAAGCAGAGAAATTCCATACATTAATAATTATTGTAGATTATAGAAATTATGACACCGACAAACAGACCATTTTAGGAATGGCAGATATATTCGCTACTCAAATATCTTGAGAACAATGAAACATAAAGACTTCACATATATTCATTTTACCTTATTCAAAATATTAATGTAAAAAAATATAGTAATTAACACACTTTTAAGCACCAATGACCAATGACAAGTTATCACTGGTGAATTTCCATATTTCTAGGATTTGTTATATCCAAATTCAATTTGTAACTGTTAAAATCTTATCATCATTCTTGTCTTGTTCTATATCAAAATTGAATTTAAATCGGCGGAAAATAATTATCAGACATAACATATTTTCAATTATAACATATTCCTTGTTTGTGTCTATATATAAATGTATGTTTATACGGGTGTGTCCAAAAATGAGGGTACGACGAATCCTTGATAAAGGTAATAATTGTCTTTTTTTGTTGTTTTAAATATTTTTGTATCATTCCTTTATCCATATGTCACAGTCGCATGCGTCTATATGAGAGTATGTCAATTTTGCTTGACACAAACAAAAAGAAACACAAAGCCGATTAATGTTTTACAATTGATTAACACCACCGCCGCCGCGCAGCGTCTGTTTACCACCGTAACCTGTGACACGTTTCTGTTATTTTTTTGTTTTTAATTTTGTCTTTTAGTTCAATCCATTGTTAATTAAATATCCCATCTGGTTGATTGTAAAATCTCTGCACATCGAATATATTGGTTATACCAATGATCACAATCAAAATAGCCTTGATTCAATTTATAAACTGAAAAATAAAAAAATAGTATATGAACCTTATTTCTTTTGTGTAATCATGTGCAGACAGTTCATTCCGATTATTTGAACTATGCAAGCCTCCGTTTAATTGATTTTGTATACACGGTTAACTGAAATACAATTTTTAAAAAGCTACTACGTGAAATTTTTGGGAATCTGAAACAGGCAAAAGAAATTGCGTGAATTTTTCAAAAATCATTGACAAATTCTGAGAAGAGAAATATCAAAACAAATTAAATTTAGACCCAGAAGGAGGATTCTCACCAGAAACACCAAAAAAGGCCTAATGGGATAAAAACCCCAGCAAGTAAGCAAGAGAGAAGTTATATTGACTCCAAATGGGATCCAAAAAAGGTTATTTAAAGTTGTCTTAAACTTTAAATACAAACAGAAGTTAGTGATTTTTCAAAACTTGCATTGTACAAATTTTTCCAACTATACAAATTTATGAAAATAAATCTCAAAATCTACGAATAAAATGTAAATTTCCAAAAAGGACAAATAAATTACCTACAGTTTAGTTATTGTGACAGTTTTCTTGCATGTAATTTACAAAAACATTAATTAAAAAAAAAAACTTTTAATTGTTTTTGTTCTAATTTTTTTTTCTTTACATTAATCTTTTTTATTTTATTTTTGTAGAAAATTTTGAAAGGATTATTTTGTTTTTTTTTTTTTTCTTAATCAATTAAATTAATATTAAAAACAAATTGTACAAACAAATTTTACTCGTATATTTTGGTCTTAGTTCTATCGTTCTTACTGCCCAGAACTAAGATTCAAATAAAAATCTAAAAAAAGATACTTTATCTTTATGCAAATAAATATAAAATAAATTGAAAATGGGCAGACGTTTTTTGTAAACAATTCACGCACAAAATTGGTAAAATATCTACCCCGAAACGACAGTAATTTTACGCAACGTTAAAATATAAACATCGTGAAAAATCTTAATCAATCGAAATAATTTTTGGCTAACTATAACGGATTTCTCGATTTAAACTTTAATTAAATTAAAAATTTCAATTAAATGTATTTTTATTTTGTTTATATTCGTGAAGGTGTGGGTGTTAATTTGGGTAAGTTTAGTTAATTCTATTCAACTGATCTGTGAGTTTGATCTTAAAAACAAAATTTTATTGCCTGTATTCCACAAAGAAAAAAAAAAAACTAATTTAAATAAATCCCAAGCATGGAATAAATAAAAATTCAAAAAAGAAAATATAAAACAAGATAACCTTCAGATCAGTCTTCTTCTTAGTTTTCCAACTTTTCCTAAGTTCTATAAGAAATGTTAAATCTTAATTATAATTAATTTTAAAAAATATAGATATCCCATCGAATTAAGGATATGTTTTTATTTTTTGTTTTTATATATATTTTTTTAAATTTATTTTAAGAAAAAACATATTTATGATCAAATTTTAAAAAAATCTTTTTAAAAAAAAATCAAGACTACTTTTGTATGGTCATCACAATGTTGTTTATAAAATGGCTTCTATGTGTGTTGCATGAGTGTTTAGTTGAGTTAATGATATATTGTTTTAGAGAAATGTGTGCACATAAATGTATATAAACATTTATAAATATCCTTCATTATAAGCTTTGATATTTTTAAGTTGGAATATACATATTTTAAATCTATCGTGTTTTTTTTTAAATTAAATTTTAAACTTTTTCGGTGAAAAATAGTACAAAATATGAATTACGAAATCACAACAAAATTATTTTATTAAAATTCCATTTATACACATAAACAATAAAGAACTTTCTCTTTACTTCATTTCAAAAACAAACTTCTGAAAGGAAAATAAGTAATTTCACAACAATTGCTTTTAAAAAGACCTGTACCCATCGAATATTTTCCAGAAAGTCATTCAAAGCCAAGATATTTTAAATTATAGGATCCATTTGATTAAAAAAACCTATTATGAAAAATGAATTTAACAAAATAAGCAGGTTTGCCCAGATCCAGGGAGAAATGGGAAGGGTTGGGATATTGGGTTGATGTGCGAACTCTTATTGTCCTGCTTCCTGTAGGTTGTCATAATTTGGATTGACAAATTTTATAAACACTAACAAATTGTTCTTTAAAGCTTCCCCAAATTTTTACCAAATTATTAAAATTCATCTTTAAGTAAAGCCATTACAAAATTTTGAGAATCTTAGTGTTGATGTTTTTAAATGCGTTTTTTTTAAATAAAGTTATTTCCACTAACGTATTTATGACAGTTTCTCTATTGAATAAGAATTTTCTAAGCTGAAATGAAATTCAATTGCTTACTGCTTCATTTGAGCCCAGAATCTTTTTTCTTCGCATTTTTGCACTTAAGACTGGATCTGAATTTACTTAACTTTCTTTTTAAATACGGAGTTAATTTCCATCTTCAAAATTTAAATATTTTACCTTTTCTCAAACGAATGATTAATTTTTTAAGGAAAAAGTCTTTAGATTGTAACATTTCAGCGAAGATGTGATATCAAATATGATTCTTTTGAGAATCAAAACTTTTATCCCGAAAAGGGTTAAAAGCAGCAGACCCAAGGTTTAGTCAAGGTTTAATTTGGACTGAAAAGAGGTTATCAAGAAAAAAGAGAGAAGCTTCCGATTCCTTAGAGTTCACTGAGGAAAACCGGCAAAAATTCAAAAAAGCCATTAACTCCCATATTTGATGAATTACGAAGCCTACTGAGAGTTCTGTCTTCAGAAATATAAGTGAAAAAGTAAAGTTACAGAATTTTGACCCCGCCCTCCACAAATTATGTTTCGATTGATACATTTGCGCGATCAAGCCTAGGTAAAAAGATGTGGTTTTCACTGTAATACAGAGCATTGACCTACCTTTTCATTGATGCATTAATCTCAAAAATGATTTTTTCAGTTTTTCGAAAAAAATCGTGGGCCAAAAAAAAAATAGTATTTTTAAAACTATTTCCGACCCCATCCAGATACACATCAAAAGAAAGGTATATTAATGCTTTACTGACAGCTACAAACTGAAATCTTCTGAGAGCTCTGACTTCAGAAATCTTAGTGAATAAGTATAGTTACAGAATTTGGAGCTCGCCTTCCACAAATGATGTTTCGATTAGTATATTTCAGCAACCAAGCCTTGAAAAAGTATGCGGTTTTTACATAATCAAGAATCCTAGCGAAAATACTGTGATTTCCCAAAGTCTTAAATTTTTAAAAATAGGCCTCGGTTTGTTGTTAGTCATAGCTAACGTGTTTAAGGCAATTCACCGCTTATTCCACCTTGCTATATAAAACGTTTATAATTTCAAGTTCTTATGCCAAAATTTCAGTTTTCAGAACACTCACGAATATCCTAATAAAATAGCACAGAATAATTCTAAAAGCCAGAAATGTCTAAATAAGAAAAAATTTCCGCCTTCCAATTCATTTTCATTGTACGATTCTTTTGGAAGCGGAGCACAATGTGATGTGACTAATATCACTTGTATTGAAAGTTCAACCTTTATATTTTTCAAAAACTTAAACTATTACCCTTTAAAATAGTGGCACTTAAGTGTAGAACTAAAAATAAAAATTCTGATCCGTTAAGTCCAATTTCTTTAGGTCGGTTGATTCTTATTTCTGGTTTTAAACGGAGTCAATTGAATTCCAGCTCAACTTAATTATTTTTGTGACGGCCTTATAGCTGAGCATTGGGCAATCATTAACACTATTTACTCAGAACTAAGCTGAGTTTTTTAGTTTTGAGTTAACTAAGGTTTAACTCTAACCTCAAACTTAAAATCCGGCCTCAAGAACTCTGGTAAACTTAAAACCTTTCAGTTTCAATTTTTTTTTCAATTTAATTCAATTTAAATTTTTGAAATGATAGCGTGAAGTCTTAATTGCAATCGTTTTAAATTCAAATAATTCGCAATAGCAACATTTTAAGTCCCATACTCTTTTTTATTTTTACGAATGCAATCTTCGATTTAATAACTAAAACCATAAAATATTAAATTCGCAAAATATTGGATTCTTTAAATTTTTCGAGTTAACTTGAAAAACTACTCTTTTTTACTTACTTAATAATACGTCAGAATTGAGAAACCGGCCTTTTCAAAATTCCATCTCTTAAGAACTTTTCAGATCGTCCTGTAAAAATCAAATACCCATCGTTAAACTTTCTTAGATTCTCTAATATAATTTGTATCATAAATTTTGCACAGATTTCGAAATCGGCTATATTTTTGGTTTTCACCTCCGATTTTCTTGTACCATAAAAGAGCATATTAATAAATCAAGACCATAGATTTCTACAAAAAAAAAAGTTGAAATATAAACACCAACTTGTGACAGGGCAATTAAAATAAAACTAGTCACACAAAAAAATTAAAAATAGCCTTCACAAATTCACACTTTCACTTACTTGTTGCACAAAAATGCATTTGAATTTTTCACTCAGCTGTGCTATTTAACAATAAAAACCACTTACATACACTAAATGCAGCATCTTGAAGATTTGATCATAAAAATGTTTGTCCTTCACCTTTTTGTCTAAAAACAAATAATATCAACCCTTTAAGTTAATTCCCTATATAGATTTCCAAAATTCAAGCCGTAGCACTATTAATATTTTTATACTGTATGTAAGGTTGGTAGTTGGTAGTGCAAAACTGCCCCATCTACCTTCCAAAATAATATTTTGCACAAAAATTAAAAAAAAAAAAAAAAATCATTTCATCATAAACGTTACTTTGTACCTACATATACTTACTCGTATTTATCAATCAATCAATATTAAAATCCTTTATCGAATTAGTTTACATACACGTCATATTGAAAAAAATCAAAACATTCACACGCACACACATACACACTTCATTTGATTTACAAATTTTACAATAAACAAAATTGAAACTCGGAAAAAAAAGACAAACAAATAAAAATTAAATTAAAGAAAGAACAAAAATTAAACTCTCACCCGGAAAAACCATCCTCGAAAGTTCTACTTTAACTTTCAAGGAAGGTATCATCAGCATCCTGGACCATCAAATTTCCATAACTTTCAACCAGAGCCGTGTCCTAATATATATATTTTTGTGTGTGCTCCCCTCCATATGATATGCTATATAATAAAAACTTATACAAACAAATATAGTTAAAAATAAAATTTAAAAAATAAAACAACAACAACAAATTTAAAACATAGCGAGAATGATTAAATTATACAAAATATAAAAATGTGTTCATCTAAAATGTGTGTTTACTTAGAGATAGTTGAAAATTTAAATAAATTAGATATTAAAATGCTAAAATTTATGAGTAATGATAATGAGTATATACATACATATATAAATTATAAGCTTTTGAAAATGCTATTTATAGTAAAAAGTATCTACTAATTGCTGGTGATGAGTATTTCTTTTGTTTTTGATGCGGTGGTTTTGGTAAATAAATAGTATAACACAAATACAAATATTTAAAAAATAATAATAATTAAATGCATCCCCTCATTTTTGTATCGTGTAAATGTAAATATTACGTAAAATGTAATCTAAATTAAGCTAAAAAATACATAAATTAAAAAAATATGTTCAAATAAAATTTTAGAAAATATATATACATACATATATGTATGTACTTATATAGTGAATGTAATGGTGGTGGAGTATAATTGTTTGGTGTTCTATATTAAATTATAATAGCAGCAACAATTTAAAACAAAATATATATATTTTAAGGATGGCCAATGCTATAACCAAATTAATTTTAGAAATAATTCGATTACAGAGTTCAACATGGTAGCTTGCAGGATTACTGATGCCCGTAACATTGCCGCCAATCGTGCGGGCTGTAATTCCAGTGGTCAAGTGCCTTTAAAAAAGTGAGTATTCAATGCAACTATTAATTTTAATTTAATTTAAATTTAAATAAAAAGTCTATATAAATATTTTAATATTACGCTGCAAAATAAAAATAAATATATCTACATATATTTATGATTTTTAGGTTATTATTTTCCTTTTGCCATTTTATTTATTTTTTTTTTTAATTTG
Organism: Eupeodes latifasciatus; assembly: GCA_920104205.1. Classification (NCBI taxonomy): domain Eukaryota; kingdom Metazoa; phylum Arthropoda; class Insecta; order Diptera; family Syrphidae; genus Eupeodes; species Eupeodes latifasciatus. The sequence continues at coordinate 117,331,459 of OV049925.1, read as the reverse complement.
TTTGTTTTGTTTTATCATTAACATTAACATTAACATTAAAAATACAATAAAACAAAACTAATCATCATTCTCCAGGAATGACTCCGAATATTATCGGGATTACGAAACCGTTTTTATAGTTCCAGGCCCATCATGTCATAACCAAAATCGTAAGCAAATCATTATTCCTCTCTCTCTCTTGTGTTTTATAGTTGTTCTTCATTATTATAATTTCAAATAAATTGGTGTCATTGTTTCATTGTGTCATTATATTTTAATGATTACTATTATTATTATTATTATGCTCTCTCAATTTCTTTAGTTCATCGTTTTCTGTTGTTTGTTTTCTATTTTATTTTTGTGTGTGTTCGTTTTCAATTTGATTTTAATCCTTTTTTCGATGAACCTTCACCCCCCCTTACCTCGCCTCACCCCCTCAAAGCAATTAAAAGTGTTTTTGATTGTTTTATTTTATATTTTGATAGTGTATTTTAATTACATAATATTATGTTTTATATGGAAATTCTAGCATTTGAAGTTGTTTGCTTTTTTCTGTTTTTGTTTTGGTGAGATTAAATTTCAAATTTTATAGAAATAAAATTAGAGATGGATGAAATTGTTTTTTGAAATAAACACTCGTAAAATTTAAATATAGTAATTATTTTGATACATTCCCAAATTAATACCTCAAAAGGGATAAATGTAAATAAATTAAAATAAAATATCACAACAGTCTAAGCTTACCTCGAAGATAATTACTTTTTTGTCAGAATTTTGTGGTCGTTAATTATTTAGAACAGAATTCAGTTATAGTGATTTTATGACGCAGCTCAAAAATTCAAACTGAACCAAAAAAAAGTTATCCGTCATTGTGAAGCAATTTTAAGGGCTTTATTATGCATTGCAGTCAAGAAAAATATTCTTTTTTTAATCGTTTAATCAGAAACGTCAAAAGTTCCGATTTGTTGCCAAATAAATTTTTGGTGATACATCCAAAACAGTTGAATTTTTTAAAGTTTGGAACGTCAAAAGTTCATATTTGTTGCCAAACAAATTTTTGGAGATACATTCAAAACAGTTGATTTTTTTAAAGTTTGGCAAACTATATTTTTCTAATCGAAATCGTAAAGTTTAAATTTTTGAGCTTAAACTTAGAAAGAATAATAGTTAGAGAAAAAGGTCAAATAAATATAAAATAAGATTTTTAGGAATAACTCAGATCATTTAAATAAACATAAAAATTACATTTAACTTTGATAATGATCTTGTAATTGACAACACAAACGTCAAGTTTGCATTCTAAATCAATTTTTATTGGAGCTATCCACCGGATTTTAAATTTGTTTTGTTATAAATTTAGAATTGAAATTTAAAAATTTTAGATTAGACGAAATGTGCACTAATTGAGGGTACATTGACAGATTTATTTATTTATTTAATGTTGAATGACAAAAATGTAGATTTTTCACTCATAAGTTTTAAACTTGTAAAGCCATTTATAATTAATCCATACGAAATATTTAAATGCCATGAAGTTCTGTGTCTACAAGTGACTATGGCATGTTTCCTTCTTAAAACCATTTTGTCGAAAATATCACTTTTTAAATAAAAATAAGCGTAAAATACAGAAAATTTTAGTGTTTAAAATGGAGAATTGTCGAAGACAAAACTTAGATGAACAACATCTTATTTTAAGGCTAAGACAAAGACATATGCGTATTTCTAAGTTTGGAGAGATTTTATTTGAATAATTTCTTCGATATTGTAGCATTCGTAGCGTGATGGTTAGTGCGTTGGACTGTCATGCCAGAGGTCTTGAGCTTAATTCCTGTCTGTGCCATTTTAAGTTTTTTTCCACGGGTACTGTCTCCTGCGAGGAATTGACAAATCCTCCAAAAGTAATTCTTGTCATGAAAAATGCTTTCTCAAATTAGCCGTTCGGATTCGGCTTTAAACTGTCCGCTCTATCCCTGACAACATACTCGCACACAGGACTGGTTAAGAGTTTTAAGTCACTAGGCCCTAGTTCTCAATGAATTGTTGCGCCACCTAGATAGATATATAGATAGATAGATATATAATTTTATTTTCAAAAAGATTTTACAAAAAATGAGTATTGCTGGTTTAAAATTAGTTTTGACAATAACTTTAAGCTGCCTGTCAGGTTAAAAAAGAAATTTAAAAATATATAAGCTTAAAAAGTAGGTTCAGTTACATACATATGTTATGAAAATTCATTTATAACAAGATTGCGATATTTAATCTATATATATAAAAATCAATGCCACTTTTCGTTGTAATGTTATAACTCAACAATGCCTTTACCGATTTGGTTAATTTTGGTCTTGAATTATTCGTGGAAGTCCAGAGAAGGTTTATACGTAGAGAAAATTAAAAAAATATCTTGAAAAAGTGTAAAATCAACATCTTTCTATACTCCCATATACAAAGAATTTGTACTAATACTTAAAAGCCAATTTAAACCTTTGGCAAAACAATCGAAGACAAAAAAAGTGACGTTAGTTCTGTCAAACAAATTTAATGTCATCATATGTCATTTCATTTTATCAGCGATAATTATTGCTTTGTTGTGTTTATATTTTCCAAACTATTGTTGAGTTATTGCTTTGTGTTTATATTTTCCAAAATATTGTTGAGTGAAGGTAAAATGCCACGAGCAAGACGACCAAACATAGGCCGGCGAACGCGTAATGCAAATCAAGTGGCATTATTAAGACGATCTCAGACTACAGATGAACGCGCACAAGCTAATGCATCGCAGCGTGAACGTACTGCACAGAATAGATCTGTTGACCCTGTACCTGTACTTAATAACGAATACGTCGTGCTGTTTTGGATGAAATGCTGCGTGCTGATAAAGGTTTTTCCATCAGCATAACGCATTACTTCAATTGTTCAAAATTGCTCTTGATCGTATGCCATCTGATAATCACAAAATTGTGATAGCACCAAATTGAATATTCAACAAAAACATGTATATGACACAATCATGCAAGCCGTTTCCAATAATGCAGGTGGATTATATTTCTGCATTAAAATTGCCTTTGAATGTACAAGTGATTGAAACTACAACTTGCAATATTTCGAGAAATTCTGCTATGGCAAAAGTTCTGCGATTAACGTCAATTATTTTATGGGATGAGTGCACAATGGCGAATAAAAAATCAATAGAAGCATTAAATCGAACAATGCGAGATTTACCCGGTAATCAATAGCTTTTTGGTGGTGCTCTGATATTGCTGTCAGGGGACTTTCGTCAAACATTGCATGTCATTCCTCGGTCAACTCCTGCTGATGAAATAAACGCCTGTTTGAAGTAATCAGTTCTTTGGAGATATGTACGAAAATTGACACTGAACATTAATATGCGTATTCACCCACATAATGATGCAACTGCATATGAGTTTTCAAAACAATTTTTAGAAATTGGTGATGGCAAAATACCAATCGACAGTACCAACGGATTGATCACTTTACCGAACAATTTTTGTACAATTTCGCAATCTATAGATGAGTTGATTGAATGTGTTTTTCCGAATATTTTTCAGAATTACAGAAATCATGATTGGTTGAGAGAACGCGCCATTTTAGTACCGAAGAACATTCATATTAATGCCATTAATTTTCAAATTCAAGCGAAACTGTCAGGTGTAGTCACGACATATAAATCAATTGACAGTGTTATGAATCAAGATGAGGCAATGAATTATCCAATTGAATTTTTAAAATTCATTGGAACCGGTTGGTATACCACCGCATTGCTTGAATCTGAAAATTGGTTCGTTGATTATATTATTGCGAAATATTAATCCACCAAAACTGTGTAATGGCACCAGATTGGCAGTGAAAAAGTTATTGCCAAATTTGATTGAAGCTACAATCTTAACTGGTAAAAGGAGAAGTGTGTTTAATACCGCGTATCCCTATGATTCCAACTGATATGTCATTTCAATTCAAAAGATTACAATATCCTGTGCGTTTATCATTTGAGATGTCCATAAATAACGCCCAAGGGCAAACACTTCACGTTTGTGGTGTCAATTTTGAGGAATCATGTTTTTCACATGGCCAACTTTAAGTTGCCATGCTCAAAATGGAAAACAAAAAATATTGTTTTTCCAACTGTTTTAGACTAACCCATATAGACCCACCATAGTAAGAGTACCCAATTCTTTCTTATTTTTTTAGTTTTTACTCTTTGCTGATAAATATAATATAAACAATATATCATTTGCGTCATTTGGACTTTTAAATAGCTAGCAATTTAAAATATTTTTTTGTTTGAATCAATGAACTTTATAATCATTTTTTTTATTACTATGCCTTATACGTAGCGAAGCACGTACCGGGCCGCTAGTAGTAATATAAGTTTGAGTAGCAATAGCCATTAAGAATGTTGAGAAGTTGAGAATGAAAAATCATGCCGCTGCCAAGAAATTTTCTTCTGTACGTTTTGAATATGGGGCAGGTTCCAATGAAGTGCATGGTATTTTCCGATTCATCCATATTACATAATGTACATATTCCATCTGTATTTCTTTGAAAGGCTCTTCCATCGATATTAAGGAGCCCGCAGCGAGCTTTAAAAATTATGGAAATCATATCACGTGAATTGGAGTCATCAAAGTAGTTCGGTATGTCAGAGTACATCAAGTTACAATATTCATCGTGAAATTGAGACTGTGTCGCACTAACTGTAAATTCGGTCCAGTGTTTTTCTTTCATTTTCAGTAAAAGAATGTTATGTAAGCTGGGCCATTCAAGAAGATTCATGTTAAAAGAAAAATCCAATGAACATCCATGAAAAAGATCCAACCATTCCTTAGCCCAGAAGATTTTCTTGTTTATGACGGCTTTCGATAAAATGTTGGGTAATCTATTATTAGGAAGATTTAGATTTCGTCTTATGAAAGAAAAATGTAGCTGGAGGAACGTTAGAAAACCCTTCGGTAAACCTGTTTCAATGTGCAGAGCATAGTTAGGCGTATTATCGGGCAGTAAAAAGCATCTTTTCATGAAGAAACGCCGCAACATTTCGACTTGGTTGCGGCATTGTATATTTTTAACTTTGTTGAGTGTTGGACGGTATTGTCTCGCAGCAGTCTCGTACACATTGCATTGATGGAATTTTTAGATGCTCCCAATCTGTTTGTTAGATGCTCATTCCAAGACATGTTGTAATTAAACACTACGACAAGATATTTGTATTGAATAGACACCTTTATTTCAGAATTATTGTAAAACCATTTTTCGCACGCTGCTCTTCGTCCACCATTGCTAAATATTACTATTTCCGACTTATCAAGATTTATTTCAAGATTCCATTGAATGCAGTAAGTCTTAAAACTCTCAATTAGCTGTTGCAAATTGGAAGGATTATCTGACAACAGTACAATATCATCCGCATATAAGAGAGCGTTAATTTGAAGATCGTCTAAAACAATATCGATTGGAAGTTCCGCATGAAGATCATTTAAAAACAGAACTAAAAGAAGAGAGCTTAGCACACATCCTTGACGAACATCTTTCTTAGTAGGGAAGAAGTCTGACAAACACGAACCATCCCAAACAGCTGCAGTAGTATACTTATAAAGAAACTTTATAGTAGCCAGTATCTTCGAAGATATTCCCAGAGTCGATAAATAAGAGCATTCCTGTCAATGCTATCAAAAGCAGCCTTAAGATCGATGAAAAAAGCGTAGAGTTTCTTCTTTTGGCAGAGTTAAAGTTGAATTATGCATGAAAGATTATAAATTTGATCCACAGTAGAATAGTTGGTTCTATATGCAGCTTGAAATTCATTGATAATGTTGTTTTTTTTTCTAACCAAGCTGACAGTCTGTTCAAGAGAACTGTAATAAACAGCTTATAGAGCGTATCGAGAAATGAAAGTCCTCTATAGTTTGACACAACATTTTTATCTCCTTTCTTGAACAGTGGGTATATAATGGAATTTCTAAAAGATGATGGTAGCGTTGCTGTTTAAAAAATCTCAGTGAATAACTTCTGTATTTCTTCAATAAGAGATGGACATGCATTTTAATAAAATTCATACGGTATTCCATCAAAACCAGGAGTTTTCAAATCTTTTGATGAAGATATAGCAGAATATATCTCGTGCAGCTCAATGGGGTAATCTAACTCTGGAACATGTCGCTGAGGAAGAGCGTATGAGATACTAGCTGAATCAGTTGATTGCGAGAGTACGCTTTCAAAATGCATTTTAAATTCATTTACTTTTATTGAGGTTGTAATTTTAATCGACTGTCCGCGTATTTGGTTAGCAATCTTCCACCACTCTCGGGCTGAATGAACAGATTCAAGACTCCTAGTAAGGCTAACGAAATAAGCTTGTTTTTTAGTTTTACATAAAATCCTATATTTTTTCTTGGCATCATAGTAGTTTCTACGACAGGTTTCGAGGTTCAGTTTTCTGAAGGAAGAAGGAAGGAAGGCCATAAACAAGCTAAATCGAACCAAGGTTTTTTTGGCTCAAACTTAACATTTTCTTGCATGGGAGCTCCGTTTGCTTTATAAATACAGCTTTTGATTGCTTTGCATCGTTCTTCAATTATTGAATCTGTTGGTGTTATGATGGAGGGTACAAGTGATTCGAGTTTATTTTTATAAGCAACACCTCTTTGGTCATACCATTTTATTCTAGAGATACCTCTTTGTTTGGTATTTTCTGCTGTTCCTGAAGATTTTAGGGAACAAATTAATGGCATGTGATCAGAGAAGGTTACACAATCTACACTAAAATCTTCAACCAAATTAGTGATTGCGTACGAAGGGCAACAGTAGGTAGTCAATCACTGAAGAACCTATACTACTTACAAAAGTATATTCACCATTTTTGTCACTAAACCCTCTGCCATTAAGAATAAATGCACCAATATCATCAAGAAATTCAATAAATTTGGTGCAGTTACTATCACAGGTAGAATCTTTTGAATATCTTCCTTCCATAATCGACGATGCAGGAATCAGTCCACTGTTCCTCTTGTGCCTGTTCTCACATTGAAATCCCCTCCGAGAATGAAATTAGTGGATCCGAACTCAGAAAAGAAGTGTTTAAGGTGTTGCGCCACCTAATTTATTTATTTTTTTTTTTATTTCTTCGACATTAGAAATTTCGATTTCTTGCTATTTTATTGTTGATTTTTGGATTTATTATAACCTTCTTCTTCTTCAAAATGTGTCAAGTACTAAAAAATTTAAGTTTTCGGGGACTTAAAACTTTTAATTTTTTCCCTTGAAATCAATAAAAAATTAACGCATGTTATACGAGTAGTAAACGATACAAAAATTGGTATTTCGATTTTTCTCTTAACTAAGGAGTTTCATTTTGATCTTGAAAATAACGAGTACTTTTGCGAAAATTGACCTTATGTTTCACGTGGCCCCCAAAGAAAAAAGTCTAAAGCTGTCTCGAACCACCACACATTTCTGGCCAAATGTGATTACTTTTTCGAGCGAAAACACGGACAAAATTTTCTTGCAGAATGTTCAACATTTTTTGTAGTGAATTTTATAATTTCAAATGCATTGTTGAAGGTATCGTCCCACTGACGTAGTTTTTACTTGCCAAATATCAAAAGTATCCCAACAAACAGACTTTTCAAAATTAAACTCTAGTTGGAAAAAACTATGTTTTTTTAAAAAATGTTTTGAAACACTTTTCGAAGTTCTATGTTACGACCTAATGTCAACTATTGGACCATTAAAAAAAAACATTGTTTTAAATTGGCAAAAATCAAAAATTGGGGGTTTATTACTTTTTTCTCTGAAACTGTGAAATTTCAATGTAAAAGCTTAGAATGGAGATTGTTGTATTTTATAAACCAACATTTTTATTGAGACATTTTTGGAGCCAAGTTTTTCGTTAAGAATTATTGAAACTTGAAAACTGGTCTAATTTTGAAAAGGATAAAACTATATTAATTTTCTTAACAAACTTGGTCTGAACGCACATAACAATATTTCAAAGAATCAATTGTTGCGCTAGGAAATAAGAAGTCTGATTGTTTCGTTATTCTTTTAAAATATTTTTTAAGTGTTGCAAAAATCAAAAATATTATTTATTGGAATTTTCTTAAACGGAAACATTTTCAAAAAAGTAATGATTTCTTTTGTAAGCAATTATAGATTTCCTATAACGACTCTAGTACCCGTGGCATGATGGTTAGTGCGTTGGACTGTCATGCCAGATGTCTTGGGTTCGATCCCTGCCTATGCCATCTAAAGTTTTTTCACGGGTACTGCCTCTTGCGAGGAATTGACAAATTCGCCAAGAGTAATTCTTGTCATGAAAAGTGCTTTCTCAAATTGGCCGTTCGGATTCGGCTTAAAACTGTAGGTCCCATCCATTCCTGACAACAGTACTCGCACACAGGAATGGTTGAGAGTTGTAAGTCACTAGGCACTAGTTCTCAACGGACTGTTGCGCCACCCGATTTATTTATTTTTATAACGACTCTATTAAAACCATTTTCTATCCAAGTGATTAGTTATAAGTTATTGCCACTTAAATAATCATCCATTTTTGAAAATATGATTTTACGATACTTCCAAATATACTAAACAAATTTGTTGGTAAAATATTAACTAAATGCACCTTAAATAATTTGAAAATTAAATTTTTTAACACTTATTTAAATGGCAAAGTGTCTCATATGGTGCTAATTTGATACAAGAACTAGTGTTGTCATTATTAAAAATTTAACATAAAATGTTTTTTTTTTTAATGTTTTAAATAAAATGTGTAAAATATTGGAAAATGTCAAATGTGTTTAAAATTAGTGAAGTTCTTTTTTAACCAGAAACACACTAGAAATGGTTTAATATCGCACTTAATTGACTAAAATTTTGAGCCAAATGCTCTTAATGTCAGACTCCAACAACTTTATATAGAAATAGGATATAACCTCGATTACAATTCCACGACCAACCAAGAATACCCTTGATGCCATATTTCTCTTCTCTATAGATACGTATCCATAATATATAGAATAAAAGTTAACAGGATATCAAATAACCCAGCATCACTAACGAGCTTTTAATCTACCAGACATAATCTACTGAAAGGGCACTCATGATTTCCGAGTAGCTATGTATATGCTTGTGTTGAATACAAAATACCCAACAACCAATGAGAAAGACTGAATTGAAAGAAGATTTACAAACACATGCATATGTGCATATGTATGTATGTACATTACATAGATACAAATGGGATGGTGAGAAATAAATTTCTTCAATTTCATGGTTAACCCAAATTGCTTTAAAATTCGGCTTTTGTGGCACTGCAAACGCATTCTTTATTTTATTTATTTCAGCTTTTATAATTTCTCTGTTGTTCGTTTTTGTTTTAATTTTAAGTTAAAGAATATAGCGAGATTTAAGCTTAATTTGAATAAAACCACTCATTTCACAATAAAATTGCACTCTTGTTGCCGTTAATTATTCAACACCCTGTTTCGTAATGAAAATTCTATACCATACACACTATACACAGAGTTATTTACAGCTATGGTCAAAATATTAGAAACACAACTTTATCTTTGGTTATTATGTTTATTCTGTAAGCCAGAAAATCGGGCCTAATAAGCAAATCCCGTAATTAAAAAATTGAAAATTTATACCAGAAGCGAGAGTTCTAGATTTCAATATTTTTAAATATGTTTTGGAGTCTTTAAAAATTAGGTGGTTAAATATTATTTAAAAGACTTGACAAGAAATAGAAACACTTAATTGAAACTTAAAAAAACAGATACATTTTGACTAAAAACGTCAATTCACTTAATTTTTTGATAGTTTACATACATATATTCCATAAATTCGATATTTTCATAGTTAAAAAAAATAATTTTATTAAATTAGTACTATTAGTACAAATAGCCAACGAGATACCGACATTTTTCTTGAGAAATTGAGTACCACATTTAACTGACAATTCTCCCAAAGTTTGTTTTTTTTAGAGCGCTTAAGTCTTATGAGTGGTTCCCAACTAGATTGAGGTCCATTTATTGAGAATACCATTCAAAAATATACATTTTGGTGCTTTGAAATCAGAGTTTCGTTAACATTTTAGTACATTTGGGGTTGTTATCCTACTGAAAATTCCATCTAAAGATGAAATTTTCTTAGGCAACATTCTATAACATGCCAACATATACGAATAAATATGTTTGACACTTTATGTATTATAATGTCTTAAAATTGGTTTAATGAACTTGTCCTGTTTTTTTTGCACCTTGTGGGTAAGGGTAGCATCCTACAGGATACACAGAACCGTTTTAGATCTGGCTTGAGTCTTAACAAATGACAAATCCTCCAAGAGTAATTCTTTTCATGAAAAGTGCTTTTTCAAATTATAGCCTTTCGGATTTCGCTTAAAAGTGTAGGTCCCCTCCATCGCACACAGAAATGGTTGAGAGTTGTAAGTCACTAGGGTCTAGTTCTCAACGGACTGTTGCGCCACCTAATTTATTTTATTTATGACCGTGTTTCCCTGCGTCTTTTGCTATAATATTGCTATGTGATATATTTAAAGCAATTTAAACTAAATTTCAAAAATCAATCCGAGATAAAAATCCTTTCAAAAAATTGGCTTTTTAATCAAGCAAGAGATTTTTCTTCGAGTGTTCCTATTATTTTAACCATCTTAATTTTAAATCCCTATAAACTGTTTAAAACATTAAGTTTATATATTAAAAAAAAATATTAATTGAATATTTTGACAATTAAATAAATATTTTAGTATAATATGGCTTTTTCATAACATCGTGTCTTTACTTATGTAAGTGAAATGCAAGTAGATTAAAAATCAAGAAATGTACTCTATATTTTGACCATAGCTGTACATTCACTCGTTCATCACATAACTGTTTAATGTATTTAACGTGTGTTTTGTGTATGTGTATGTGTATATGCATCTCAAAGGATATGTTGAATATTTTTTTAGTGTTTTATATTTTCTTTTTTTCCTCTCTTTGAGACAAGGCCATTTCATAATTTTTACCGTCCGCTTTTTTCCATTGCAACATCATTGTGTGTCTCTCTCTTATACGTCCTGCTACTTGAAACTGCAATGCCATTTCCACCTCCTTCTTTTTCCACCACGGCCACCCACTTCCTCTATAATGTACAATCTACATCTATGTATATTATGACAGCTTCCTGTAGATGGTTAATAATGTATGCATTTCTTTTTTTTGAAAAAAGTGTATATGCATTAAGGTGGAATTTTCTTTTGTTTTAATTTTCACATTTGTGAATTTTTATGTTTATTTCCCGCTCTGCAATAAAAAAATTTAAAAAAAATTGCATCACAAACAAAAAAAGAGAAAAAGATTCATTCATTAGAATAATGTTTATAGGCACTCGTAAGGTAAGGTCTTCAAAAAAGTAGTTGGCTATTTGCTTTTTATTTTTTTTTTAAGTTTCTATTAAACAAATTAGCATCGAAACGAGGACAACAAAATTTAGCTACCTAACTAAAATACAACAACAACAAAAAAGGAAAAATAAGGATATGATATTGAATAGTCTATATCTTTTTTTGGTGAATAATTTGAATTTCATAAGCGGTGCAATAAATACAGTCAGAATTTATAGTTCCGGAATTATTTTGCCCTTTTTCAAGTTTCTTTCTGAAAGTACCTAATCAAAACGGAAACTGAAACCCACAATATTCTCCCACAAGGGTGTGATTTTTGTTCGGTACTGTTTTAATTATATTAATTTTCCCTGAATTCTTACTGGGTAAGAAAAACATATAGGCATGTACTTTAAAAGACAACAAATATCTCTAAATGGTAACTTTTAGACAATATTGAGACTACTAAACAAAAAAACTGGATTCTTCGAAATAAAAAACCACAATTTAATTCTCAAACAAAATGAAAAAATAAACTAAGAAAACATTCCAATAGAACAAAATTGCCGAATTTTGTGTAGCATTTCTGAAGAACCAGAATTTTAATAATGAATTCAAGTCTAATTGTGACAAAGGATCAAATTGTTCGAAGAAAATCGTTTTGAAATCTAAAAATTACCTTTTTTATTTATATATATTATAGCAAGCCTTATATTGGTCCATAACCATTTTTTAATTGAAGGAAAATGTATTAAAACTTTATTATTTACAGAATTTTTTTTCGGCAATAGTAATTTGCTGTGAAATTTTCGTAGGAAATTTTGAAAGTTTCTTTTCTAAAGGTTTTATTGTCAGTTGAAGCCAGTTTTCATGAATTGAACAGGGATATCGAATAATCATTTTATAGAAGGTTTTGAATAAAATTGTCCATCACAATAACAAGTAGAGGTACCAGAAATTTGTTACACCATTTGTGTATGAGATTTCTCCCTAAGTTCTAATAAAAGGTCTAAAAGCTTGGCTAATTAAATATAATTTTAACGCAGGTCTTGAATGATATACAGTAATTGTAAGAATATGCTCTTCTTAGTTTTAAACGAATTTAGCATTGAACTTTATTTTTGAAATTTAAGTTTAAATTAGTTCAGTTAAATTTTATCAACAGAAAATATAATACAAATGACGCACACTAAAGAAAGAAATGTTAGCATACTTCTAACGAGATTTAAAATTCAATTTCTAAAATCTGAGATCAGTGAATTTGTTTGTTCTGTAAGACTTAATTTTGTTAGTACTTACACAATTTGACTGAAACTATATTAAAGTTATTCAAGTTTTTCAATAGTTGAGTAAGTTTTTCTCTTAAGCGGTCTTTAAGCTAGGAAAAGCATTTAAAATTAGATTGATTTGAACGTCTAAAATGTTTTAAATAATAACACTCGTCTATAAGGTTTTGTTCCTGACAATCAAAATGCACTTATCCGATGGTTTTTGATGGCCTTAATTCAAATACAGCTCCTTAATCAATCACTTCAGGTTTTTGAAATGTTACTCATCAATCAAAGGTTTTTGTGAAATGACCTTATAAAATGCTAAGAAGACATACATACATAAGGCTTTTTCAGGCTTTCTAATTTCATTTATTTGCATAAAATTCGTGATGATTTCTTAAAATAAATATCCCTATTCATTTAAAATATTGATAGTACTTAATAAAATTTTTAAAATATAGAATAAGATTTAATTTCATCTGCCCTGCATAAATCTCAAAGAAAACCATTTGTGCTAATTATCATCAAGTTTTTGAAATATCGTAAAGAAACTAACTTCAAAACCATAGAAGCATTAAATTATATTATTTTTGTACAGTCAAATGACTCAAATGCGAATTTTCAAAAACTAAATAATAAATGAATATGATTTAAAATCACGAAAATAAATATAAAACAGCATAAAAGTGTTCATATATGCGTTTCGCCCCGATGTAATGGTTGGGCTCATCAAAAGATGAGCATATTCATTAAAATAAACAGTGTTCAGGAAAAAACAATTCGACTGTTAACAGTCAAATATTAAATAATAAACTTAAAATATTTAAACTGTATGTAGGACAAAAGACCATCACCCAATGTTGTGTTGTATGTTGTGTTTTAACATAGCCTTTACAATACCGTTTTTTGGTTGTCTTTAACATTTTTTTTAAAGAGGCATATTTTAAAAACCTAATGTGATATAAAAATTAAAAGATTCAGGGCAACTCAATCCTTTAAATAAGTATTGTTTGGTTTGCGGGACAGAAAAATAAAACTTTATATTGCAGACCAACCCCATTAAATAACTGGCTTTTTGAAACTTGTAAGGAAATGTCTTTGTGCATGTGAAAAAAGTCTGTAGGAATTATTACAAGATATGATCTTTAAAACTATAACCTTTTTCTGTTTTGCAAAATTTTATTTCGCAAGCTTTTGATTATACATACTCTAAATAATTTCATCTAAAACTCGTTGAACAATATAAAGGATACAAAACAACCCAAATTTAATGTCAAGCTTTTGAGGGTCGTTAAGACGGAATATATTTACCAAAACAAGATTTGTTTTGTCTGACAAATCTTCATTCAACAATAGCGATTTTTCTCATATCACTAATAATTGTAGTTTATATATTTTTCACAAAATCATATTCAAAATTTCGCAATTATTATGTAAAATTCTATAAATTACTGTTATATTTGTACTAAATAATTTCACAAATTGGAATCAAATGATTTTCGAAATAAAAATAACATTAACTAATGAAATACGAAATAATAATGAAAAATCATTTTGTGGCACAATTATTTTTGGATATTAAAATAACACCACAAATTTACTGAGTTGACAAAAAGTCAAATTACAAAAAGTCAAATGTCAAAAAGTGAAATATAATTCTATCCAACATTTTTTACTAAATTTGGGTATAGTTAATGTGGATTCAACTGTCAAAAAAATTTTCATTTTAAAAAATATACTTAAAAATCTTTTGGAAATGAAAAATCAAATTAAAATCATTAGTTTTTTTATAATTTGACACATATTCAACTATGTACCCTAATGATAATTTGTACGTTAAATCTTAAAAATTCCAATCAATATACAATAAAATTGTAAACATAAGATATATTCCAACACGAATATGCATTTCATCTTATCTTAAAAATCGATTTTCATAATAACTTTTCCAAAAAATATTTTTCCATTTTTTATTAAAAATAATCCTCAATTTTTTCGAAGTACCTCAAAAATAGAAGAAAAATCCTAAAAACCGACAAAATTTCATCAATTTATTTGTGTGTCTCATCATATCATAAATCGTTATTTATCTCAACGAAAATTGACATTTGAACAAAACCCACTTTCCATTAAGTTAAATCCACCATCGCTGCCATCATCGTACTCAAAAAATCTCAAATCTCTTTTTCTCACTTCAATCAAAATATATAATATTTATACTAACATATAGTAGGTACATAAACCACATCCATTCACATATACATACATATACCAAATCCCTATTATTTTCTCGAAGGAATAATTTCAAATACAAGAAAATTGAAGAAAATGTATCATGTATGTATGTGCATACCTATGTATGTTAGTATATTCGCTGCTTCAATTCCTCCAAAAATAAAACACACATACATACATACATTTAATACAATTTTTATTCCAAAGGATATTATGCCACATTATTTTAATCAAATGTGCGTATCCTTGAGTTTTCTTACCGTGTTTTGAACAAACACAAAATCACAGAGTACATATCCAACCCATACACATTACACACACCTCTGAAAATATACCATCATCCTGACATATTATATTCACCTTCCAGGAGTCATATCCTTTTGAATCATATTTTCTTTCCTTCTCCATTTAGATAGATTATTATTATTATATCTTTTATTCAACTTACTGATGTTTGCTTTGAAAATAAAAAACAAAATAAAAAAGGATAAAAATACTTATTATGTGTGGAAACGTCATATTTTATGCTCAACAACCTAATCTCCCATACCAACGAAAAAAAAAAAAAGAACCAAAAGCTGGGCAATTATTTAAAATGTCGATTTAAATTATTGTTTGCAAAGGCTTATTGTTGTTTGTTTGCCATTTGAATGTTGGAATTTGGTTTTCAATTTTAACTTTTCTATCCCTATACGGTATGTTCTTTAAAAATATTCTTTTGCAATTGATTAACGATCGAAATAAAGTTTCTAAAGGTGGTGTGGAACGAACATGGTACAATTGAACAAGCCTGCAATGATGCCATCATCATTTTACCTCACCTTTTACACCCAACCAAAACCATATCCTTATGGCACGCAGACAAAAAAAAGGACATTATTTCGTATATGCGGAAGTATAACATAAAGTGGCAATAAAAACAGGATCTCTGGCCCATAAATACGATATCGGAATCAGATTTTAAGTACGTTTCGATATTTGCGCTTCTAATGGCTTTTTTCCATCCGCACATTTAACAACACTCTAAGCTTTAACCACCCATATTCAGGATATGTTAGGGAAAACCAGGGTGAAATGGAGTATTAAATAGATGTGCATGCAGATGGTAATGGTTATTTCCAAAACATTTAACTCTTAACACTTAAAATAAATATGCAGATTAAAAGCTTTCTTTTCTTCAATTAATTTAGATAATTAAAGAAAACGCTTAGTTACGAGTAAGTTACTTTTAAATATGTCTCATTGTGTGAAGTCCTTGCAGGGGAAGCTTAATCGTTTTTAACCTTTGATAAACACGTTCTGTTAACAAAGTCATGAGAAATGTCATAGTGAGATGCTTATTGAATACAGCTATACTATTTTTCTTTGGACAAATATCTTAAGTTTTTTTTCATAGGCACCCACAGGAATTTTCTTCGAACCAAACAAAACAGAAGTTACAAATAAGTTAAGCAACTTTGGCATTTGACAGGGTCCTACGTAAAATTGAAATTTAAAAATTAAACAGACCTAAGGGGTCCCCCTCTTGCCCACCTCGTTATTCACTAGAAGCTTTTGTTTCTAATGGTTTGTTAGCTTATAACTTATTTTTTTTCTGAGCAAATAGCCCAATCATGTGAAGGGGGCCAAGTTCCCCCTCTTGCATCACCAACTCGAGTCTCCGTTTTAAATGTACACTACGAACAGTTCCTGGACTTGGTATTTAATACATTTTACAAATGACTTAAGTTCATTAACCATATCAAAAACGTTCAAAATTTATTGATTTAGTACATTAAAACCGCTAGTTTTGCAAGTAGGCTAAGTTTATTATTTACTTTGACGGAGGCCCAGTTTTGACTGAGCCTTTCTAGGCCCAGTTTCTATAACTCTTTTTTGTAAAAATATTGTTAAGTTAATTGTTTGCATAGAGGTAGAGTTTTCATTGATTCAGAATCTTATAATGCGTTTTAAAACAAGTAACCTAAGTTAACAATCCATATTTTTATTGATCTGGCATCTTATCCCAATATCTATGGAAAAATCTATAAGATCACTATCCAACATTTTGTATAGATCTGTTATCTTAAAACCATTTCATTGGGCAAAATAACTTAAGTTCACTATCATATTAATTCACAGCTATTTCATTAAACCCTTTTTCGAGAAAAGCATCCTAATTTTACCATTCATATCCATCTGCACATAGCAATTATTAATTAAGCTTTTAGAAAATTTTCATTTATAACCATTTTTTTTGAGAAAGTAGCTTAATTTTATCGTATCGTCTCATAGCTATCATTTATTGATCTTGTATCCTTTGCTTTAGCAAAATAGCTTAAGTTGGTCATCCATATCGGTGCTCATATATTTCATTGATCTGGTATTTAAAAACCCTCTTATCGGACAAATAGCTTAAGTTGACCATCTATTACCATTTTGTAATTTCTTCCAATATACATAAGTCTGTCACATATTGGACAAGTAGCCTAAGTTTTTCATGCATTTCGACGCATTTTTGTCATTGATCTAGAATCTTATTGGCTTTTCTTTGGACAAACAGGTTCCGTAGGGATGCCCAGCTTCCATTAATTTTGACTTCTTAAAACTTTTATATGGTCAAATAGCCTAAGTTTACCATTGATACCGATGCCTATACATCATTTTTCTGCCATTTTGTAACCATTTCTTTGAACAAGTAGCTTAAGTTTATGCAACCATATTCACAAACAGCAATTATTATTATGTCCTGTTATATCCCAATCTTTGACCAAATAGCTTAAGTTCACTATCCATAGTGATGTTCAGCATCTTACAACCTCCTTATTGAAAAAATAGCCCAAGTTTTTTGGTATCTTATTGTTGTTTCTTCTAGTATAAGTGCGTTACATACTGAACAAATAGCTTAAGTTGTTCGTGCATTTCGACGTACTTTTTTATTGATCTAGAATTTTATTGACTTTTCTTTGGGCATTTACGTTCCGTTGGGATGCCCAGCTTCCATTGATTTTGACTTCTTAAAACATTTATATGGTCAAATAGCCTAAGTTTACCATTGATGCCGATGCTTATATATCATTTTTCTGCCATTTTGTAATTATTTCTTTGAACAAGTAGCTTAAGTTCATCGTAGCTACGCACACCTACTATAGATTGATCTTGCATCCAATTCTATAGCAAACAGCTTAAGTTGGCCAGCCCTTGCTTATTGGAGTTTTTTACCAATTTTGAGGCCTTCATTTCATCGAATTAGTATCTTATTGTGATTTATTCTAAAATAAAACAAACGATGTTTTCACGTTTTTCTAATATGAGTCCGAAAACAATTTTGGACAAGTAGCTTACATTTTGTTTCATTTCTACGCATTTTTTCATTAATCTGGAAACTTATTGGCGTTTTTTGTACAAATAGCTTAAGTACATCATCCATTTGTAGGCCCAGTTTCCATTAATTCAGCAACTTAAACTTTTTCTAGGGTCAAATAGCCTAAGTTCATCATACGAGCATGAAGAACCTCAAAATGAATATTGCGCAGTTGCTCAAAATGATACAATGTATAAATGATAAAACTAAAGGCTGAAGGCAAACATTTTTGTAATATGGGCACTAAACATACGATATTAGAAAAAATGAACTTAGCGTATTCTGTATCCCAAAATAAATGAACATGAAATTTCTTAATATAAATATCCCAACTTTCCTTTCGTACTACATTCTCCCCTATTGAATTCTCGCGCTTTCTATAATTCATGCTCTTAAATGGCGCCCAACAACGATCGACTTTTAATTTTGTTTCTATCCCCCCACCCCCACATATTTTACCACACATTCCATTGAATTGATGCTAGGTACTGCTGCTGCTGATGATGTTAATGTTGATATAGAACACAACAAGCAATTGAATTGGAAATAGCTACAATAGCTCGCGTTAGCATCAAAAATAGCAATTTCAGCGTAAAAAGTCATAAAATCTATAGCATATAGTAAATATACACGCCAAAGCCGGTAATACCAACTCTCTTTCATACTTTCCTATTTGAAAGACATGTTTTTTTTTTAATGAAGGGTTTTATGTTTTTGTCGTCAGTCGTTGGTGTTGTCATTTTATTTGTTTTGTTACTCTGTTGATTTTTGAATTTTGTAATATTTTCCAGGTGTATTTAGAGTCGGGAAGAGAAAAGTATAGGAAACAATTCAAATTGTTTTTCACTGGAGACAAACTAAAAACTAGATGGT
Organism: Eupeodes latifasciatus; assembly: GCA_920104205.1. Classification (NCBI taxonomy): domain Eukaryota; kingdom Metazoa; phylum Arthropoda; class Insecta; order Diptera; family Syrphidae; genus Eupeodes; species Eupeodes latifasciatus. The sequence goes on along the minus strand of OV049925.1, from coordinate 117,312,357 downwards.
TTTAGATGAACATTCATAATCCTATTGGTTTATATGCAAATTTTGTACAACTCTTTTTTATTTTTCAAAGTTTTAAGTTTCTCAATAATCCTCAGGATTTTTTTAATTTATTTTTGAAAGAGGGGTTTTCAGTTAAATTTTTAATTTTTATTTTATTACTTTGTTGGATTATTGCAAATGAATTAAAATTGTTGTATATTTGAAAAAAGGTTACTTCTCTTTAACTCTCATATTATATTGTTCTTTCTCCTTTTTTTTGTTTTTTTTTGTTGTTTTTTGTTTTTTGTTTTTTGATTTTGATTTTTATTTATTTCCGCTTTTATTGCCTTCAACTGGATTCTAAATGGATGTTTAATGCTTTTATTGCTACATCGCACACAAAAACAAAAACATATATACATTTATTCCAATATCCTGCTCCTGTGTAATCGAAAATGGTGCATCCTTTTTTTGTTCCTGCTCGGCCAAACTGCATATATGTATTTTTTGTTGGTTGGAAATAAAAATAATAATGTAACTGGTATAACTGTAACTGTGCATTGGGACGTAAATTAATGCAGATTTAAAGGTTTGTTGTGATTCTCTTTAAAAAATGTGTTGTTTGTTGTTTGTATTTGTATTACCTTACCTTGTTTTGAAAAATGGGTTTGTTTTTTTGTTTAGTTTTTGAAATATCCTTTTTTTTTCTTCATTGGTGTAGTGTTACAGAAAATTGCTTGTTATTATCCTGTTTTTGTTTTCGATTTGTGTTTTAGAAATTGGAATTTAAATCAATTATATAAATGTTGAAAATGAGATATTTTTAAGGACTTTAAAACTAGTGTTCTATTTAGCATAATCCATATATCTTTCAAACAGCTGAATCTCAAAAAATTCAATGGGATACCACAAGGCTGAACTCAAGGGCCTTGTTCTTGAGTTCATTTAATTTAAGAACTGAGCTAAAAGAAAACAAAAAACTGAGATTTCAATCGTATTACTTTATAAAAGAGATCAAAAGGTAAAAGAATATCATGAGAAAACCTTTCTCATTCTAAACGTGTTTTAATCTCCCTTCAACATTTTATTTGGCTGAATTGTATTATATTTATTGTTCAATTTTGTAGAAAAACTTACAATTTTCAACACAAAATATTTTAGTTGAGATTCTTAGAGCCAACTTTTTAAACATAAGAAGCTTGATAATTTCAATTTGGAATACCACAAGGCTAAGCTCAAGGGCCTTAACTTTTTATATATTTTTAAAACTGAGTTTGAATCCTAACGAGAAGTTGTACGAATCAGAGTTAAATTGTCATACTTTATGAAAGAATTAAGAATGTGGAAACATTTTATTAGATAACATTTCTCATCCTTAACATCTTTCAATCTTCTTAACAAATTCCAGTTGTTATGATTGAAATCTTTTCTTTTTTTAAAGTTGGACTACAAAGTCACAATTTTCAGCATTAAATACTTGTTTTTCAACACATATGTACAAAATGAAGTTTTGAAATTTGTTAAAATTATTGTTGCATGAATTCAGATTCGGCTTGATTTATTATGTTGCTGCAACATTGACGTTTTTTTATTATTGCCTTGAATAATTCTTCTTGTTATTGTTCTTAACTACTTTATGTCATTTCTTAATTTATTAACACACATTTTTCCTTAACTCTATTTGTTTTTAGATATAAACAAGCCAGAATATCAAGTGTAACCACTGTCTTCATAACCATACTTCATTGGATTTGGCCACCAGATCGTTGCACTAATTGTCATTCAATCTACAGCACACCACATATCGATGAGATAGATGGTACTCGGAGTGTTGGCCAAATTCATCGTTCTGTGGATGGACGTTTCGTACTCTCCGAAACACCAGATGTGCATCAAGAATCTAGAAGCGGTAACAAAGCTGAACGTCGCAACAGCACAGGATCTCAAAACTCCAGCAGTGATGATGGAGGATTTCTAGCACGTCGGAGTTTTTTAAATTCACGTGCATCATGGCGACGTCCATTAGTCGCCTCACCAAGTCAATTGAGCCTTCAGTCGAATGGTTCTGCATCGGGAGGTTTCCTGAATGGCTTGGGTGGATTGTTGCGTGTCGGGGCTGGACGCTATCAAAATGTTCCTCGTAATCAGCAGCAGTATGCCAATGTCTATCGAAATTTGCCACAACCAGCGTCGAGACCATTGCATCAAAATCTACACATCAATACCCTGGCAGTGCCACAGACTCCGAATACACCGAACTTGTACACACCTTCAAGAGTGTCACGCATATTTTCCAGCTCCCCAACCAGCACAATTGGCATACACTCGCCATGGTCACCAGCAGCCAATCAGTTCTCCGATCTGAGCACCGTTTACCCAAGTTCGGCGGAAAGGTCATTCCCGACGCCATCAAGTGGTGGATTAGGTGCCACTGCATCTCTCAGTGGGAACGCTGGGAGCCGATACAACCGCTACTATTCTCATGAACTGCCCTCCCTGAGGACAATTCAAGAGGAGACACGGCGCATGAATCAAGGTTTTGTTCCGCTGCACATACCGCCCTCACCGTCATGGCGGGGATACTATCAGTCTCAGACACCATATCACAGTTATCGGCCAAGAACGAGATGGTATCCACGCCATTCACGCGTGACACGTTCCCATTCTGAACTCCTATCCCCACTGCCACACCTCAACTTTGCCGCCCACTATCGGCCCTCAGGTGGCATGGGGCTAGAAGCTTCACCGGAAAGCCGCTCCAGCTCGAGTGGCTTCGGTAGCAAGAATACATCGAATCAGCAGCATGGATCTCATCATTCGGGGAGTACAAGTGAATGGCGACTACTGCCTCCGTATCGTCCACCACCACCGCCTCCATCCACATCATACTACTATCAGGATCCAGGCCCGCACTATCACCATCACAGCCTGCATCATCACCATCATCATCATCCTGCGTCAGCAGCAACAGCATCAGCGACAGTGGGTACACAATCAACTCTGCCCTACTACAACTATACCGGCAGCCTTAAACGTCCAACTACTCCACCTTACACCATGGGCAATTGGTTGGACATGATTTCGCGTCTGAATGCCGCCACCGATACCGTGAACGTGCACAAGGCAGTCGACGTTGGCAGTGTCGACGGTCACTACGAATTCGATCCGTCAACGCCAACGCCAAGTGCCTCCACACCCACCGGTGGTCCCCGCGATGATCTCAATTTGCTCAATATCGACACGGGAAGCACAGGCGGTGGAATATTCCATACCGCTACTTCTGGAATGCCACCAACTGCCGCCATGACTCTTGGCCCTATGCGTAAGCAGCGTTACGGTGCCGCAAGCAACCGATACGATAACATAGAATCTCGTGTTCAAGCGATGAAGGAAGAGTTTTACGCTTATCGCAAGCGTCAGGCAATGAAAAGAGCAGGAGTCGTGGAATTAGAGAGTATGTGTTAAAAAATAACCAGAAACAACAAAATAAATAACAAATAACTCAGCACGCTTAGAAAAACCATCTCAACACCACCAAAACCCTGACCGATTTAGAGCAATAAAACAACAACAATACAAAATACAAAAACAAAGTAAAAAAAAAAAACATCGCAATGGCTATGAACTACAAAAATATTTTAAATAACACGCCACCCCATCCTTCGAACTTTTTAAAGAGCACTCGAATTATTTCTAAGTAGTCATATAGGTAAATTTAATTATTATTAAAAAAAAAACATAAAATTTCTAAAAAAAAACAAGAAACAAAAAAAAACAAAAATCTTAGACATACATTTTCAAAATTAAAACAAAAACAAAACGTACACAACAACCATAATAATTATAAACCTAAATTTAATTGTAAAAAAAAAAACAAAAACAAAACCAGCAAAATTATTAAAAACAAAAAAATCATACAGATTATATTATTATTAATTTAACTGTAAAAATAATGTAGAACTTTAAAAATCGATAAGATCGCAATTATTATACAATTAATTTATAAATTTAAAAACAAAAAACATATATATAGTATAATTGGCTATGGTTATATTATTATTATAATAATAAAACAAAATTAAAAAAAAAATATAAAAATTGTTTAGGATAAAACAAATTAAACTTTAAATTTAAAATAAAAAACAAAACTTGTAAATATTAATTATAATTAAATATTTTAGAAAACATAATAAATAAAACAACAAAATAACAAATAAAAAGATTCTTATTAAATTTCCAAAATTTCGACACAGAAAATAACTTTAAAAAAAAAATATATATACATATAATAAAAAATCTTTTCAAACTAAAGAATTTTTTTTTAATTTTTCTTTCATAAAATATTTCAAAAATATATACATTAAAAAAATATAAAGAATATTTAGAAAGAAAAATGTAAGAAAAGAAAAACATAAAACAACTAAATAGAAAATAACATTTTACTTTAAGGCAGTAAATCCAAATTAAAAAAAAAAAAAAACATTTTAAAAAATATATAGAAAAAAACCACAATAAAGACAAACGTTTCATAATTTTAAAAAAATAATAAACAAATTATATATATAAAATAATTTAAAAAATATGATTATAAAATAAAAAACGAAAAGTATCTCTTTACTAAATTTTTATTTGGTTAACTAAAATGAAAAGAAACCAAATGAAAATTTAAACAAACAAAACAAAAAAGTATAAATAAATAAAATAAGAGAGACAAACAAAAATTAACAAGTGAATAAATTTTAAATATAATAATAATAGGTGCACATTTATTGATAAAATTAATTTTAAATTTAAATTTTAAAATTAACAGAAAAACAAAACAACATAACAAAATTATACATTACACATTTTAAAATGAAGTATGAAACAAAAAACAATTAAAATGAAATGAAATTACGAATCTTACTTGCGAATATAATATATTTTTTGTTTGTTTAATAGAAGATGAAAAATAAAAAAAAAACATTTATAATGTTTTAATTTTGATTTCTATTTTTTCGTGCTAATATCGAAGCATATTTATAATTTTAAAACAGAAAAACAAATTAAAAGAAAATAAAAAAACTTAGCGAAGTGACCTCTTTCTCAGTCATAGTATTCTCACTTTTCAACATCTGACTACTTTAAAAAATAGCTTCTAAGGGTTTTTAACTCCCAACTTAAGTTTTCAAAGAACTTTAACTCAAAGCTTTTATTATTATTTTGTTTTAACTAAGAAACTTTTTAAAATACGGTAATTGGCTAATATGAAAGTTGGTATCGAATCCACTAACTTAGACTTTTTTGTCTACCTCAAATAAATATTATTTGATATTTTGTTTCAACTTCTTAAAGTCTGACAAATATTGAAATATTTTTTAGTCAGCTTTTAAGTCTTTTTGGTGATAAGCCAAACTCTCAATTTGGTTTCTTTCAAATTAGCTTTGGTCAGAACTATATTTGTTTATTTATTCCGAAAGCCAAAAACTATTATGCCGATATATAACTTGCCATTTTTTTTTTCAAACCAAAATTCTGCTAATTTCAATCTTTTTTTCAAAAACTTGTAATTTACTTTGAACTTTCAAAACTCAAATTGGTCGCAGAATATTCAAACGAAATAAAAAAAAGAAAATAGTTCATCATTGAAAAACAAAAAAAGTAAATTTAACAAAAAATCAAGTAACATTAAACTTTAAAAAACAAAATGCAAGTATCTTGTAAAAGTTATTGGAACTTAACCCAAACAACAACAACAACAAAATGTGAGAGGAGAATTACTAGGTCTTAAGAAATAAAAAAAAAACAAAAAATAAATGAAATAATAAAATATTATAATAAAAACAAATATATATATAATTCTGACTTAGAAATCTAACGCTTTATCGACCATTTTATAATTTAAGAAAAACTAAATATTTTACTTCTTTATCGAAGAAAAACTTATAATTTATCTTATTTAAAAAAGAAACCCCAACAACAACAACAAAAAACAAAAAAAACATAAACTGATATTTTTTAAACATCAAGCTTTAATTATTATTTTTATTTCTTTTAGTTTACCTCTAAAGACTTTGCTTTAAATAAATGTTATCTATTTATTTGTTTTAGTTTAAAATGAAAATAAAAAAATAAATACAAAAATAAAATAAAATAATATGGCACAAAGTTAACCAATTGGTCGAAAATTTAAATAAGAATTTAAATTTAAAAAATAAATTTAATTAAAAACAAAAATTCGAATTATTTTTATTCTTATTTTATATTTTTTTTTATATAGTACAAATTCTTTTTATGTTATTTTTAAATTATGTTATATTTATTTTTAAACTATGATATTGAAACTTTAAAAGAAAATAAATAACAACATTTTAATTAAGAAGCATGTGGTTCTTCTTGATTGGTATTTTTGTGTTTGTTTTTAAATCGAAACGATTTTCCATGATTTCTAAATTTAAATTTAAAAAAAAAAAAATAAAACTAAAAAAGTATGTCTAAAACGAACGAAAAAATATGAAAAATAAACTTCGTACATAGTTAAACAATCAAAAATAAATTATATAAAAACAAAAAGAGAAGAAAAAATAAAAAAAAAATATTAAATTCATTAAACCTACAAAAAGAAAAACAAGAAATAAATTGAATCAGAAAACAAAGTAAATAAAATGATAACACTATAGGTAACATTTTGAATTAAGAAAACTAACAGCAATTAAATAGTTCACAATAAAAACAAAATAAGAAATTAAAAAAAAACAAAACAAAACAAAAAATCGAATAATATTATCATTAAAGAAATCAATATTTGTGTTTGTATTATTTTTTTAAGGTTTTCCCTAAGTTCAATTAATTTATTGCTCATAAAAAACAAAAACTTAAGTTTAAATATAAGAAATCTTATTTATTATTATGTATTTCTAATTTTTATTTTAAAACTTATTTATATGAGCATTAAAATATATTATTATATTTGTACATACGTATTTTTAAAAAAAATAAAAAAAAAAACATAAAACAAAAACCTAAAATACAATTATTTTATTTATATAGATATATGTTAATACATTATTATATATAATTTAAGTTGAATTAAATTTAAAACAGAAAAAAAAAACAATTTGTGGTACAACTTATTTATAATATATCTTATCATTATGTTTTATTTTAAAAATAAAATATTTTACAAAAACAAAATAAATCTGTATAAAAACAAAAATATGAAAATAAAACAATGATATAAAAACAACAAGAACAACAAGAAAAAAGGAATAAGGTAAAAAAAAATGATGTTTTATATAAATTACGTTCGAAGTACATATATGTTAGTGAAATTTAATGAAGAAAAAAAAAACAACTGAAAATAAATAAAAAAATTATTAAAATAAAATTTATTGTGTTTTTAATAAATAAAAAATAGATTTGAAAAAGAAGAGGGGGTAAAATGGATTCACCAAATAAAACAATATGGGTAAGCAAGGCACCAAAAAAAACACTTTCTGCAGTTTTTAGTGATTTTCAGTGGGTATAAAAAATGATATTTCTTTACTCCGAATTTGAAGTTTTGAGATCTTTTAAAAAAGTGTTTGGAAAATCATTTCGAGGCAAAAATAAAAATAGGGTTATTCACGGGTTTAAAAACATTTTCGGTTAAATTTCGAATGATCATAAAATTATTATTGTTATTTATAAATTTTACTATTAGCTACGCACATGTAATTACTTAAATTTTTCAAGCAAAGCGTTTCAAAATTTTGAACAAAAGTAAACAATAGCGTTTTTTTGATTTAAGCTCATTGTGTAAATCTCTATATTTTTATTTACGTTTTTATTTTATTTTCAACTTACTAAAAATAAAATGCATGACTGGATCGCATGAACTTGCCCCTGTAACCAACGAGTCTGTTTTAAAATAATAATATAAAAAATATAGCTTCAAATTAAGTTTGTCTTTAAAAATTTGAATGCCATTTTCATTCCTCAAAAAATCCTTAATTTTTCTAAATTTGTATTTGAAAATCGTTAGAGCGGTTTTTTCTTAAATTAATTTTGTATACATACACTTCGTGTCATATGGATAGGGACATGATCTAAATTTACCTAATAGCGTGTTTTAAATCAGATAAAAAGATTCTCTGATTGGTTGGGAGCTTAGTACGAGTATTTGATAGAATCAAGAAGTATGGGTAGAGATAAGGGTCTAACCAAGGAGACCGTTTATATAGCCAGCAAAATTAGAAGAATTATTTTCCGATAAAAAAAAAAAAATATTTAGACGGACCTGATGGATATAGCTGCTATTTTCATGACTTAAAAAACAAACAAAGCTCTAAAATGCCAGCAGTTACTTAAAAATCGATTCAGAAACGATATTTTCCGCAGTTTTCTGAATTATTTGGTGGACAATGATGAACTTTCCAACAAGATAATGCACCAATACATACCGCATGGACAACAAAAGCCTGGATTCAGGGACAAAATGTGAACCTATTACCATGGCCCCCATATTCTCCTGACCTGAACATCCTGGAAAACGTGTGGGGATGGATTTCAAGAAAAGTCTACGAAAGAGGACGGTAATGCCAAAAAACTGAAGAGATTATTAAATCCGTAAAACGGGCCTGAGCCCAAATTTCGCTCAATTATCTGAAAAACCGGCATAAAACTTGTATTTATCAACTTAATCCAAACATTTTTGCTTGCAATATAAACTTAATACATACCTCATTCATTCCACATTTGGTGTTTTCCAAAAAAATTAAGGGCTTAAGAAAAATATCGGCATGCATGTGACACGAAGTGTACAATTTTTTAGTTTAAGTTTAAAAATATTTTTGGTATGCAGTTATTAAAAACTTATAACTATACGTTTTACATTTCAATTTCGTAAAAATATGATGACCCATATTCAAAAATCGATTTTCAAAAAAAATAATATTTTTTTAAAAATTAAAAAATAAAAACAATGGCATTTTCGATCATCAAATATTATTGATACAGTACAGGAGCTTTTGCAAAAAAAAAAAAGAATATTAAAATCGGTTGATTAGTTCTTGAGAATACTTAAAAACAAGATAACGGTTCTATAAGGGTACCCTACTGGAGTAATTCAAAAATATTTTTTTATTGAAAGAAACCAAATCAAAAGAAAAAATTAGAGAATATTTAATACAAATCTATCGGTTCGTTTTTGAGAAAATTAAAATTTTCAATTTTTGACAAGAAAATTTGAATAGGGACTACTGTTATTTTTAGTCTTAAGACATTTAAAAAACACCTAACGCGAATCGGCTTAAAACCTTTTTGAAGTCAATCGACCCAATGGTTTGGACCGTAGGTAGAGACATACTAAAGTAATCGGGGGACCCACTTTTTCGACCTCTCTACCATCATAATGTAATGTTTGATTAAAATCTTGGGTTAGAAATTTTTTCGAATGCAAAACTCGATACGAAGATATTAATGAAACATAACATTACAATGGTTGTCGCTATATAAGACCCTTATCATCCCCGTCCTGCTATACGGTGCAGAAGCATAGACTATGACAAAAGCGTATGAAAGCACCTTGGGTCGTTTCGAGAGAAAAATTGTTCGTGTGATCTACGGTCCCGTATGTATTGAAGGGGAGTGGAGGAGAAGATGGAACGACGGGCTGTACATCGACGTAGACTAAGCCTGAAGAGTAAAAGTCCAACGACTAAGATGGCTGGGTCACGTAGAGCCAATGGAAACCAATGCTCCGGCCCAGAAAGTCTTCGAATCCACACCCACAGGACAGCGCAGGAGAGGAAGACCGCGGATCAGGTGGCGCGCACAAGTGGAAACTGGAGACATCTAGCTAGGGACCGAGCTAGATGGAGAAGTTTGTTGGGTGAGGCCCTAGTTCACACCGGACTGTAGCGCCACCTTAAGTAAGTAAGTAAGTAACATTACAATGGTATTGATGTCGAAAAAAGTGGGTCCGATGATTCCGTTCTACAGCCAAACCATTGGATGTTTTGAGTTCAAACATGAAAGTTAAAGTTCTAAGCAGATTTGCTATAAGTGTTTTCAATTTTTTTTTAAGGCCAAAAATAACAGGTGTCAAGATACAAGTTCGTGGGTTAAAAATCGAGAAAAAAACTACCCGATAGTTTTTTTTATGAAAATAATTATTTATTTTCATCTTAAAGACATATTTTAGTGTTGCTCCAGAATTTTCTCAGAAATTAATTAACTGATTTGAATATTTTATTTTCTGAAGAAGCTTTCATACTGTCTAAATAATATTTGTTGGTAAAAAAGTTTAATTTTATTTTTGTATTTTTAAAAAATATTTTTTTTTTTTTTCATAATTCTATATCTCAAAAACGAGTCAATATTTTTTAAACACTAAGTAACTACATACCAAAAATGTTTCGCCATTGTGTCATATCATTTTGGAGGTAAAAGTAATTAAGTATTGCTCTGTTTTCCAGGTCGTGGTTGGGGCGAATGCTAACATTCACCTTGTACACTTGCTGGAAAGCAGCTCCGACTGCCTCCACTTTTTCCTTCGGATCTTCAATTATGTAAAAGTCATCGTCAAAGATGGCTTCTTCTGGATCTATTTGCGCTGTCATGAGTACGTCTCTGTTCTCTTCAGTTCTTTGGAGTTTCAGACACGGAAGGTCATTGTCGTTCTTTTTCCTGAATATCTTGTTGATTTTAGGGAACATACTAGGGTCACTGGAATTAACTGACCGGATTTTGCGGTCCCAGTACTTGTTAATTGATAACCTGTAGTTCTCTTTAATCAACAGATTGAAATTTTTTATTGATGACTTCAGTGTCCTAACCTTCAAGTCGTGTGGGTCTGTAAGTCGTCTGTACAAGTTTTTGAGTCTTGTCAGTAATCCACTCTTGTGCTTACGTAGTGAGTCCAACGCAATAACCATCATGCCACGGGTACTACATGCTTGCAATCTTTTAAATGCCTAATGAATGCCAAAGATGATTGCAAAATTTGAAGTCAAAATATAAAAATTAAATGAATGAATGCATTCGCAAAAGATTGCATTCTTTCACATTACATTGCTATGTGCTTATAGTAAAATAATAGGTTTCTATCTGTCGAATCGAGACAGTCTTGGGACCCGGAAGACCTTATCAATCTCTCTCAGATCATACTAAACGCAACCATAAAAGACCAAACAATATCTTAAAGATCGTCTGTCTTTGTAGATTTATCATCATTTAAAGTTTAAACTATAAACTAAGTATAATCGCTGTCGCAGTACATAAGAGTGGTGTGGTATAGTCAAGAGGATAGCAATAATTTCAAAATGACAATGACGCTCTATACGCCTTTTAGACTGTGAGTCTTTTGTTTCAAAGTTAAATAACGTTTAGCTATAGTTCTTTTGTTTTTATTATGATTTTTTTTCTAGCTTCATTTCATATTTTCTTAATTGAATTTAAACTGAAAGTATGTTAGTATAATTTTTTGGATGAAAAAGTTGATGATGGTCTTAGGAAAGAAATTTTGTTGGGTTTTTTACTTGATGTACAAAACTAACCCATATCGTAATTAGTTAGTTGTTTTTTTTTCTTTCTTAATAACACTTATGTGGGTGTACACTGTACGCATAAAGAGTTTAAAATTACATCAATTATAATTTGAATCTTCTCTATTACATGATATGGTAAACATAAGTTAATTAAAAAAGAGGTCATAGAAGAACAATTACATTTTTAAAAGTTTATAATGTTGTCCACTTGTGATACCGTATTATTGGTTTCTGAATGAAAGCTTGGAGTTACAAGGAATTTTAAATAAATTCCATTCAAAAACAAAGCCATTCATAAAAGAGAATTTACGATTACCTTGATGTGTTAGAAGTGGCACAATTTCTAAGACATTAAGTTAGAAACGTCTACTCTTCAATTATATACGATTTTTCCTCCATGAGTTTAACTTTATTTCTAATAACGGAATCAATGAATTTCTATTTTTTGGAAAAACCGATTCAGATTGCAATGAATTTAAAACCAGAAAAGAGGCTGGGATGCGACCCACACTGATAACTTCACATCCTGTCTGTCGATTTGTCTTGCTTAAAAGTTTGTAGGTTTTCGTGTTTTGTTAAAAAAGTTCTCAGTTGAATTATTCTTAAAAATTTAAAAACTACTCGTACCAATAATAGTTTGCATATAATGAAATAGTTTGATTTCGAAATTATTTTTTTGTTAACAAGATTTTTAGTCGAAAACAAATTTTAGTAGCATTTCTTAAAAAAATTATTTCTTATATAATATAAACAAATACAAATTGGATGAATGAAATTAATTTGAAGTCAATATCTTCTATTGTTCACGAGATATCGAAAACCGAACATCAATTTTTACCAATTTTGCGTACTATTTTTTGTAGATTTTAATTTTTTATGAAAAAACTGACTGTTGGATTTTTATAAAAAATTTACAGAAAGTCGAAAACAATATTTTCTGTGAGATAAAATAAGTTTGAAGCAAATATTTTTAATTTTTAAAAAGATATTTGAAACGAAAGTAAATTTTTACTAAGTTTTAGTATTGGTTTTTTTTTTAGGTTTTTATTTTTTTGTAAAAAAACTGTCAATTCGATTTTTCTCAAAATTTTACTGAATGTTGAAGACGATTTTTGTTAAAAGATAAAATTATTTTAAAGCATATATCTTAAAGTCTTGAAAAGATATTTGAGTCGAAAATTAATTTTTACCAACTCTTATTAATTTTTGTTTATTTTTTATTTTTTTGTAAAAAAACTGTCAATTCGATTTTTCTCAAAATTTTACTGAATGTTGAAAACGATATTTTTTAAAAGATAAAATTATTTTAAAGCATTTATCTTAAATTCTTGAAAAAATATTTGAGTTTTAAGTAAATTTTTACCAACTTTTAGTAATGTTTTTTTTTTAGATTTTTATTTTTGGGTAAAAAACTGTCAATTCTATTTTACTCAAAATTTTACTGAATGTTGAAAATAATATTTCTTATAAGATGAAATTTGTTGGATGCCATAATCTTAAATTTTCGAAAAGATATTTAAGTCGAAAATCAATTTTTACCAACTTTGAGTAATGTTTTTTTAGGTTTTTATTTTTTGTAAAAAAAACTGTCAATTCGATTTTTCTCAAAATGTTACCGAATATTGAAAACAATATTACTTATAACAAAAATTTAGCTTAAAGCCAATATCTTAGCCTTGAAAAAATATTTGAGGCGAAAATCGATTTTTACCACCTTTTATTAATTTTTGTTTAGTTTTTTGTAAAAAAAACTGTCAATTCGATTTTTCTCAAAATTTGACTGAATGTTGAAAACAATATTTTTTAAAAGATAAAATTATCTTAAAGCATATATCTTTAATTCTTGAAAAGATATTTGAGTTGTAAGTAAATTTTTACCAACTTTTAGTAATGTTTTTTTTTTAGATTTTTATTTTTGGGTAAAAAACTGTCAATTCTATTTTTCTCAAAATTTTACTGAATGTTGAAAATAAAATTTCTTATAAGATGAAATTTGTTGGATGCCATAATCTTAAATTTTCGAAAAGATATTTAAGTCGAAAATCAAGTTTTACCAACTTTGAGTAATGTTTTTTATAGGTTTTTATTTTTTATAAAAAAAATTGTCAATTGGATTTTTTCAAAATTTTACCAAATGTTAAAAACATTATTCTTCTTTGTTCGTAAATTTTTCGAGGTAAATAATGTTTTCTTTTTCAGTAATTTTTTGATTTATAAAAAAACCGTTAATTGGAATTTTTCAAAAAATATATTTGTTTGGTATCACGTTTAAGTATATAATATAAAATTTAATTCAAGTCTCTAGCATTATTGGTTCGTGAAATATTAAAGGTTAACCAAAATGTTCACCTTTTTTTTAAACTGCTATGGTAAAAAAAACACTCACGCAATTTTCTTAAGAGCCCTTTCTGCATCTTTCTGCCTTATTATCTGTATAACAAAATTTATTTGAAGTCGATATCTCTTCTGGTTCTTGAGCTATTGACGACGAAAAAATCGTCGCGAACGTACGGACGTACGAACGTACGTACACACGAACGCACAAACATCTTTCCAAAAATCTTTTATTTCGACTCTAGGGACCTTAAAACGTCGAGAAATGACAGAATTTTCAATTCGACAAATCGAACCAATTACAACAACTTCCTATGGGAAGTTAATAAAGTATTTTACATTCGTGTAGTACGACTAAGAAAATATACGTTGTACTTAATAGTAAGTTCCAAACTAGGCTGAAGGGTAAATTGATTGGTATTCCTATAGAACTGATGGGCATTGCTAGAGTATTATGGTTAAATTTTTTGAGGGAATGCATTTCCCTAGGCTATTTCGCAAGACTATTGCTTATAAAATAGCAATAAAATAATGACGAAGTAATGATGAAATATTGATGACGAGTTCAAAAGCGAAAAAGTTTTTAGTTATAGATAACAGCCACTTTTCTATTTTAGAGATCCCCTTTAAATTATGTCCAAAAGATTCAAATTTTCAGATGAATGAAGTGAAATGAAATAAAAGCGTTCAATCCTTGCATGTGTCACCAGTAGTGCCTCTCGTGAGGAATTGACAAATCCTAATTTAGCCATTCGGATTCCGCATATAAACTGTAGGTTTCTCTCATTCCTGATATCAATAAGGACTGTTGCTCATTTATGTTGCTGTTGCTTATTTAATTAATTCAATGCTTCTCCGGAGAAAACCTTAAAGCTTACCAGAATTGTCGGTGATTTCAAATACATATATGAACATTCCATGAAAGAATATCAAAACATGACAGCTGTAATCGTGATAACTGTCCAAATTGGGGCTTTTTAAATGTAATCTGTCATTGGAAAGGCGTCATATTTTTTTTTTTCATTCTTAAAAATGAAATCTATAATGACAAAATTTAAACCCACCAAATCAACACAGTATTTGAAAAGGTCACAAATGATGACATAAGAAATATTCATTCTTGTAAATAGTGTTTGCAACTACCCTTAAAAAGTGCAAAAACCTTTCAAATACATAATATCCCTAAAAATTCATACCTGGCCCCACTTTTCCTCTGTCTGAATTGTTTATCTTTTTAAAAACTGTTTCACTAGCGTCACATCAAACGATCACATTAGAATTATCAATCAACCTACAGTATCCTTTACAAGAAAACACTCACTCACTTAGTAAAGTATCTCGATAGATAATATAGTAAGCTTAAATCAGTAAGTAAGTAATAAAGCTCAATTCCATTCATAACATGAGTAAATACCCCCATCCCCAACTATCAGCATTTTGATATTTGTGTATGTAGTGTAGATATTTGTTTGTATCTCGAAAATGCAACACGATGTTGATCATCGTCATAATTTCATGTTATAGTGATGAGATGAAGACTAAGCTATATACTTACTACCTACCTTCTAAGTGCGAATCAGTCAGTATCTAATCGGATAGAAAATTTTATCATTATATTCTTTCACTAGCAGTTTAGTTTCGGTTGTATTCTCGTCGTAGTCGGTTGCATTTTATTTGGAATAATATTTATTTGTGAGCCAGGCACGAGACTAAAAGTCGTTAAATAATTCAAAAAGAAAAAACACATAAAAAGTATCTCAAACTAAAGTCGTACTTATATCTACGATTGAAAAGAGAAAAAATAAAAAACAAATCAACAATTTTCCAGGCCTACATTGTGCAGATCACTTACACTATTTTGTGTAAGTGAATAAATAAGATTTAGCAAAACACAAAATAAAAACGTAATCGTTGTTGTTTTTGTTTTTTTTTTTTCTATAACGAACGAACGAGTCTTGACCGAGTATAATATTAAAAATTTAAGTTGCGGATGTTGTGAACCGTTTACAAGATCATTTTCAAAATATAATAAAGGATAATTGTGTCACATTTTCATCCTACTACACTTTGTGAAGTAATTCAAATAAAAAAAAAAACATATAAAGTATCTTAAGTTATAATAAAAACAAAATACTAAAATATAATTGAATACAAAAATTCAAATATAAGAAATTATAAGAAAAATAAGCTTACCTATACAATTTAAATTAATTAGTGAAAATGGCAGCGTTGTTGTATGGAAAAAGCATAACAACATTATAATGTTGTTTTTCTATTCAGATTAGATTATCTTTGTTGTGTCATCAATTATGAAAAAGTTCAGTCGCAATAACTTAATTAAACATAAACACAAATGAACATAATTTAAATTAACATATACATAAATGAACTTACAAAAGCATCAAGTTCATGAAAAATAAAATAATGTTTAAAGTTAAGGTCTTTGCAATTTCTGTGCATAATTACAAATAGAATGCATTTATTTACATGAAGGACACAAAATTATAAGCGGTTGTTCTTATAAAAAAAAAAAAAGAATTTTAAAGTCTAGAAGAGTTGAAAATTCGACTCTTGCACTAAATTTTAAGCACTAAAATTTAATTTTTGAATAAACAGAACGGGTTTTTGACAAATTACCCAAAATATTATGTGCTCTGAAAAAAAAGTAACTACTTTAAGATTAGGATTCAATCTTGAACAGAATCCGTTTTTAATGACGATTTTAGTTTAGTTGGGGAGTGAATGAAATAATAATTCTGAATCCTTCTTCCATCAAATACTTACAATTCGTGCTAAAATAGTACCTACACACAAAAAAAATCTGGCTAAGATTTTTTTTTTTTTCGAATATATAATTAGCAATTTGATTTTTTGAATTTTCAGGTTTAAGACCTTTAAACTGTAAACAAAATAGACAGAATGTCAAAATAAGGGATATTTTTTTTCAAAATTTAGATGTGATTATAGCCCTTACACGATAACCGATATTAAAATAGGTAAACAATTATCTACTTCACCTTTATAAATTGTCTTTTTCTGTAATACCACTGTAATTTTGAAATATAAAATCAAAAAAAAAACCAAAAGCTTGTGCTAAAGTTTTATTTCCGCACTCTAGGTAACTTTTCTTGGGCACTACCATGCACATATGACAAATTAACGTATTCAAATTGTCTCAATAACTTTTTAGCTTAAGGAAGGAATTATATCGTTT
This sequence comes from Eupeodes latifasciatus, assembly GCA_920104205.1. Lineage (NCBI taxonomy): Eukaryota > Metazoa > Arthropoda > Insecta > Diptera > Syrphidae > Eupeodes > Eupeodes latifasciatus. The sequence goes on along the minus strand of OV049925.1, from coordinate 117,295,323 downwards.
ACGATTTTCAAAAAAATATCGTTTTTATGTTATTATGGAAAATAAATATTAAAATAATCTAAGGCACAATTATTTAGAGTCTTGTTTTAATTAGCTTCAAAAAGATCTTCATTTTATAGAATAACCAATAATAGCCTTTTTACCAACAAAAGTCCAAAATTAAAACAGTGGGAATCGAAAGATCTTAGAAGTTAAACATTCATGTTTTGTTTCCTTTGCCACGTTTTTTAAAGCTTTGTAGGTACATATGTACTTAAAAAATCGATTTAGCGCAAAATTTAAAGAAGCTTATTAAATTATAAGCATAGAGATAATTCACAATTTGATACTTTAAAAGTGCTTTAAATACTAAATTATGGAGAGTATTAAATTTTATTGGTAAAATCATTTTTAAGTGTTTTTCATACAAAAAGTTATACAGAACGCGTAAATGAATTTTTTTTGTTTGTTTTTAATTTTTGAAAAAAAAAAAAATATTTTCTTAAAACTAGATTCTAAAATTTGAACCTTTAAAAGATTTTGCCTAAAATTCATCAACAAATATTTTTTTATTCAATTTCAAATGGTAGATAGATTACAAAATGTGGCCGAATTTTCAAAGAATATTTTGTTTTGGGTAATTTTAAATTTCAAAATAATTATGTATCAAGCTTTAAGTAGTAATCATTTATACAGGGTGCGGCAGATTCGACTGACGAGTTTTGATGGGCTATAAATAACGAACAGTAAAACTTATAGAAAACTTTTTTTTTTATTTAAATCAATATTTAATCCTATTTTTAAAAATTATTTTTTGAAAATTATATCTCCAAGATGGCGGCCGTCAGCATTGATACACTGTTGTAGACGATCTCTGAAGCTTTCACATGATTTTCGGCACATTTCGACTGGTATGGCCTCGATTTCCGCGGTGATTTTCTAATTAATTTCTTCTATGGTATGTGGGCGATGTCTGAAAACCTTATCCTTAAGGTAGCCCTAAAGGAAAAAATCACGCATGCTTAAATCTGGGAACCGACTGTGCTGGCCAGCCTGTCTCCTCTCAGAAAGACTAACCGCCCAGGGAACATGTGTCGTAAGACAGCATGTGAAATTCGAGCTGTGTGCGCTGTAGCTCCGTCTTGCTGAAACCATACATCTCCCAAATCATGTTCTTCAGCCATTTCCTCCAACCCTTGCTGAAGATAAGTTTCCAACATTACAGCATAACGAGCGGACGAAGCTACCGCGTGTTTCCGGACTGAGCGTCTTGGTGACTGCTCAATTGACTCTCTAACCAACTGCACATTTTCGGGGTTTCTTACCGTTCTGGGTGCTCCGTGTACAAGTCTACTTAGGGTACTTCAAGTTTCTTCCAAATTCCGTATCCAAAATTTGATAGTGTTTGCAGAAAGAACAGATTCAGCACGTGGAATGCCGAAGTGTATACGAAAAGCCCTTTGTGTAGCGATCACAGAATGATTATTTTCGTAATATGCACGCACGACGAAACCACGATGTACACCTGTCCAGACTGGCGCAGGGACATAGGGCCCAGGGACATAACGCCCAACTTTTTTTTTGGGGCTTATGTCTCACTTCGGTGGGACATAAAACCGAAATCTTATTTGGGCCCTAAGTCCCACCCAAGTAAGACCGAAGCCCCAAATAAAAATTTTGGGGCTAATGTCCCACTTAATAAGAATCACCAAATGACACAACTTGGAGCACTTCAATACCAAAAGACTTTGTTTTGTGGAGTTTAAATCCTGAGATCCCGCGAAGCGGGCCACCCACAGATGCTTTTATTCAAAAAAGCTGTTGATATTGGTGCCTGCCTGGCGACTTTACATACCCTAAGCGGAGCAACGGAGTTGCGTGAGCGGGTGTGACCCCGAAAAAGGGAGTTAAAATCCTGAGATCCCGCAAATAATGTTGAAAATAAACTTTGTTGTTTTTCCTAATTTTTGTATTATCACCGTATCACAAAATTATTTTTCATTGTATTGAAATACAAAAACTTTATATTCTTTTTAGGCTCTGCAAAAATTTGGGGACAATGTCCCATTTTTAACAAACAAATTTGGGACTTGGGTCTTACTTGGGTGGGACTTAGGGCCCAAATTAAATTTCGGCTTTATGTCCCACCCGAGTGGGACAAAAAAAATTTGGGCGTTATGTCCCTGGGCCTTTTGTCTCTGCGCCGTCCAGACCATGATTGCGAATAAAAACGGCATTACCGTACAATTCAAAATATACCACTTATTAAGGCCTACTCTTATCTTATCACAGGCTAATGACCTCAGTAAACTCGTCAGTTGGCTCTGCCGCACCCTGTATTTCAAGAAATCGAAAAATCGATTTGATATTAAGGGGACAGAGTTCTTTTGATCGTCAATTTTTATCAAAAATTGAGAATAGTCAAAAAAATACCAAATCAGAAGCTTTTTGAAGAAAAGTAAATAGGCCTTTCAGGACTGTACTTAAAGTCAACATCAATATTTCTTTTGGAGTTAGGTTTTTTGTATTAGGTATTTTCAGAAACATTACACACTAAAATTCTTAAATAATTTATTGCTTGGAGAAAAAAACCTTCTTTATTTCAACAAACAAACTTAAAAATATAAATCGATCGTATATTTAAGGAACGGTGCAAAGATAAGTTGCAAACTTTTGGACAGATTATGCAAAAAAAAGATAAAATAGAAAAAAAGTTGGGATATCGCCGCAGAAATATTGTAATTTGAAATAAAAAATTTGATTACTCGCTTTAACAGTTCATAAAGAAACCTTAACCTTAAAAGCACCCCTTTTTTGTACAATTTACAGTGAAGCTTATCTCAAAGTAAATTTTGCTTTAAGTGATAAGCTCGTTTGTTGTGAATTTTTCTTATTTTTAACTCAACAAAACTAGTAACATTAAAACAATAATTAAAGTTATGAAAGACTAGGATTTTTCAATAGTCATTACAAAATAGTAAATCAAATTGAAAAATGTTCTTTATGGCCAATTTGTTGAGTTTGATTTACTATAAACCCAAAAAAAAGGAGTCTTATTGATCTAAGTGCCTAATTTTTGCAATTAATGTGAACTCTCTCATAACCGGATTCGTTTTGGGGATTATGGATTTGGGGATTTTCCTTTGAGGATTATATCTTGGGGGAAATTATCACCAACCCTACTGAGGGTTTTCGTATTGAATCCCCAAAAAAAAGAATCCCACTGGATAATATCCCCAAACAAATTTAATCCATTTTGATAATATCCCCAGAGACGTAAGACAAATGGACAAAATCCCCAACTAAATATTTTTTTTTTTTGCCAAAATCCCCACGAAATCTCCAAATCCCCAGTATCCGTGCATATCTTCATTTATGCATGCAGTTTTTAGAAAAACTTTCATGAAATTCTCTTATTGTGATATTAATAAATGATACTGATAAACAGTTTCCAAACAAAAAATCACTATGAAGGCATGCACTTCTAAGTCTGACTTTAATATTCATAGAGAATCATTGCATTCATAGCGCTTGCTTAGTGCTGTCTAAGTGTTGTTTTGTAGTGCCGAGTATTTCTTTTGTTTTGGAATAAAAATTGAAATGGATGATGTTATTGTTTCCAAATCTTTGGATTGCATTTCATGCAATATAAATGAATTTTAATATATTCAAAACAATTATGTTCAAGTAGTGAATCATGATTCACATGATTCACTACTTGAACATAATTGTTTTGGGGATATTCACCTGGGGGTTTTCGCCCTAGGTATTCTCTCTTTGGGAATTTTGCTGCTAAGGATTTCGTTTTGGGGATTATGGATTTGGGAATTTTCCTTTGAGGATTATAGCTTGGGGGAAATTATCACCAACCCAATACTGAGGCATTATTGTCGTAGCAAGAGAGGAGTCATCTTTCGTTCTTAGAAAACTTTTCAGTAATAGGGTGTGTCCGATTATACAAGGTGTCCGTAAAAAAAAGAGTAGGTGCACAGGTTTAACCAATTTTTGACATTTTTTTAAATAGCTTTTATATTTTCAACAAGATACCATTAAGATTGGCTATGTTTTCAAAATTCGGACTTCGACACACATACAAGCTTATTTTTTTAATAAGAAAATAAATTTGTATGTCCGATTTCATAAACAAACACTAAAAGCACTTTTATCTAAAAGCTTTTTAAATTTTATCAGGCCTTTAAATTTTTTCAGTTTCACCGAGCTTGAAATGGGTAATTTCAGGGATATTTTTGTTAAAATAGAGATCTCTTCACAACCCTGTAAAAATAAAACCCCTTTTTTCTTTCTATTAAGAGAATTGTGTGAGAAAAAATGAGAAGGCATTATATGTTGAAATAAATGACAAGAATCGCAAAATACAACAGTATAAACTTCTTCAAAATTCATTGGGGTCAATAAATAATTTCTACACGGATAGCCACCATCACCAAGTATAGATAACAATTTTGAAATTCATTGTTTTCAAATCTAGCATGAAAAAGTGAATCGTCAAAAATATTAGCATCATGCCCACTTCCTGGCCATCGTGCCACAACATCTATGAATTTCAAATTACTGTCGCATACGCATTGAGTGTTAATTGAAAACCATCCTTTTCTGTTCATATAAACTTCTGCTTCCGCTCCACCAGGTGCCTGAATTCTAATGTGTGTGCAATCGATTGCAACAAGAACTTTCGGAAATCTAGCCAAGCCGTAGAATTTATTTTGAACGTTCATCATAATATCATGATGATCAGGAAGTAGGAAGTGTAATTAATTGCGGTCTCATTAATGCTATATGGTGTGCTACTTTTCGTACGATGCGGCAAACAGTTGATTTTGAGATATTAAACATATCTCCGACGCAGATTTGGAAAGATCCTGTGGCATAAAATCTTAAAGTAATAAGCACTTGATTTAATGCACTGACGGGTTTATTTCGGTTAGTTTTATGCTCCAAATGATGACCAAACAAACTCAACAACTTATCCACAGATGCTTTGGAAATTCAGAACCTCATTTTGAAGTCAATATCATCATAGTCTGAAAATGGATTCTTGTGAACGCGGAATACTCTTGAACGGCGAATAACTATATGTTGTTCTTCTTCGTCAGATGAAGATGACCAATCTAATATTCTAATTAAAAATTAAAATCATAAAAATTATATTATAAATGCAATGTCGAATTTGTTTACCTATTCATTCTGTATCTCCAAATATTGAGAATACAAATTTTACAAAACAAAACATCAGCTGCCAATCTGTCATATTCATTTTTTAATGACACTTTTAAAATTTAATGAGCCAAAAATGGGCATTTAGTTTTAAAAGATTGCTTACTTTAAAAACGCTTGGTGAAACCAAAATATCGCATTTAAGAGTTTAAAATCCTGTTAAATGTATAAAAGTTGGTTTATGAAACTGGGCATTAGTCTTCGAATTCTTGCTTTTACTAAAAATCCAACTATCTTCAATTCATGGACATCAAGTTTTTTGACTTTTCTCTTTTTTTACCACCTATTCTAAAGTAGCCAAAAACTTCATATTCTGAAATTAAATTTTTTTAACACTGCTCTTAAATTTGCTTAACATTGGAAACACTTTCTTCCTCATAAAAATTCTTAATTTTAACTAACCTAAAATTTGCACTTTGTCAAACAAGGTTTCTTTTTTTTTACGCACAAATAGTAGCAAAATCAATTCTGGTATGAATAAAATAGAAACTAAATAATATAAAACACAAAAATTGTACCTAAAGCTGAATAATTTAACTCAAGTATATCTAAGTAGGTATGTACATATAGGGTGTCCCAAAATTAACGCAAGAAATCTTGCGTTAATTTCAAACAAGTTGATATACATATTTATTTAGAAACGAAATCTCATCAAAAGGTAACCTTTTTGGATTGATTAAGTGTTTAAAAAAATACTTGTCTTTATAAAGGCTGTCCCAAAATTAACGCAAGAAATCTTGCGTTAATTTTGGGACACCCTATATATACAAAATTGTGTAGTTATAATTATTTAATCTTTTTCCAAAAATTTGTCATCATGCAAGTCCATTATTAGCTTTGATTTGATAATTGCGTTCTCCTCAATCTTAATATGTTTTGTGGTTTAAGGAAAGAGAATAAGACCTTATCTTGAAAAATATTTTTTGGCGTAGCTTATTTATTTTTTAATAAGTGATATTGTGATCGCGACGCAGCCTCTGAGCTTACATGAATTATTTTATTTTTCCAACAGTTATTAAAAAATAATAATAAATTAATATGAACAAAATAATGTTTTAAAGTGTCTATTAATGCCAGTGAAATAAATTTATACTCAAAAAGTACAATATCGAAAATGTACTCAATTAAAAGTGAAAACAAATCTCGAATTAACAATAATAATAATAATCTTTGTCAAAAAGACATAAAATTAACATCATCGAAATCTACCAACAACAACAATTTTGACATTTCATGTCTTAATCGTCTTCTTCGTCATCCTCAACGACATCAGTGTCCATCATCTAAAACCATGACGTTGAACTTTGACACAATATCAAGTCGAATGTCATTATTATTGTCAACAATAAAAAAACCAAACCCAAAACCACCAGCAGCGTCTTCTAAACCCCAAACATCACCATCATCAAAATCATCATCATCATATTATCCATATGCCATCGACAACATCGCCGCCGTCGTCGTAGTTGGTCTACTATCATTTCTACTAATTAATATATCCTGTGTCGAAGCTAGTAACATCATCAGAGAACACTCAAGTCCAATGAATCTGGAAGGCAAGGTCGGATCGTATGTCGTGTTCAACTGTCGAGTTGACTTTCCATACGATTATCACATTCCATATGTTGTCCATTGGAGCAAAGATGTAAGTAAGTTTGACTTTTATTGTATCTTCTACTATATACTCTCTTATAAATATAAATTTTCTATCTCTAATTCATTTTATCTTCTACTCGTGTATCTATGAATGTAATTTGTTCATTTATAATGCATTATATAAATTTTAATGGTGTAAACAAAATTTAACTCTCTTGATGTTCATCTTTTGTTCATTCCGCATTTTGGAATAAATTGGAAATTATGTCATTTTCGATATTGAATTACAATGGCAACCGCATGTCGTCAGGTTCCAAAAACTAATAAAATACCAACCCGACCCGGTCCAAACGAACGGCGCAGTGGTGGCGGCCGGCGGCCGGCGGGCCGGGCTGTGCGCGGCGCGTGAGTCAGTGGATGTTAATGTAAATTTCTAATGATGATTGTTCATTTTCTATTGAGTGGTTTTTCGCAAATATTGTGTTAGATCAAGTATCAATAAAATTATGTCCGTAAAGGGTGTCTCGGCGAAGAATACTTATCTGCTTTCCAAAGATTCCAAAAATTTGAATAAAAAAGCCCAATTTTTGTATCACTTTAAATATACATATGTCACGACTTTACGTTGGAAGAAAAGTCGAAAAAAGTGGGTCCGCCGATTTCGTTCGTTTATCTGCTTGTCTATCCCCGCCCCAACTACTTTAACCGTTTGAAAGATTGAGTTTAAACTTGGAAAGAAAAGTTTAAGCATATTTGCATTAAGTTTTATTTTCATTTTTACTTGCGACATATAGGAACTACATACATATACATATGTATGGCAAGTTTTGCATTCGTGCAAAATTTCGAACTCGAGATTTTAATCAAACATGATATTACGATGGTAGAGAAGTCGAAAAAAGTGGGTCCCGCGATTCCGTCCGGTCTGTTTTGTCTGTCTGTCCACGCTCCTACAGCCTAAACCATTATTAGGTCGATTGAGTTCAAACTTGGAAGTTAAGGTTTTCATCAGATTCGCGTTAGGCGTTTTTTTCATTTTTTTTAAGACCAAAACTAACAGTGGCCCCCATACAATTTTTTTGGTCAAAAAACGAAAATTCGATTTTTCTCAAAAACAAACCGATAGATTTTTTTAAAATTTCTCTAAAATTTTATTTTTAAACTTGGCTTCTTTTCATAAGAAAAACATATTTTTGTATTGCTCAGGAAAGGTACCCCTCATAGAATCGTTATTTTGTTTCTTAATTTTCTCAGCAACTTATCAACCGATTTCAATAATTTTTTTTCTGAATAAGCTCTTATATTGCCTTAACAATATTTGATTATCAAAAGTGAAATTTTTTATTGTTTGGATTTTTAAAAAAATATTGAATTTTTTTTTTTCAAAATTCTATATCTCAAAAACGGGTCAACATTTTTTTACGAAATTCAAATGTAGAGCGTATATTTACAATCACTAAACAACTGCATACAAAAATATTTTTAGAACAAAATTTAAAAATTTTATATATAAAAAATTAATTTAAAAAAAAACCGCTCTAACGTTTTTCAAAAAAAAAAATTGAAAAATCAAGGGTTTTTTGATTTATAAAATGGCATCTAAATTTTTGAAGACAAACTTATTTTTCGGGTAAGGTTTTGAATCTTAAAATAGTTTTTTTTTTAATTATTTTAACTGCATTAAATGTAATCCCCTCCCATCTCACCAGATCAAATCCTGTGCGTGAGCCCGAAAGAGCGCATTACATTGACAAAACTTTTATTATATTCAGCCCTATCATAAATTCCATCGTAATCGGAAATTTTTACGAATCCCGAAAAACTGTATCATGAAATCCGTTCGTAGTGGAAAATCTCATACAATTTTGCATTACGAACGGATTTCATGACACAGTTTTTCGGGATTCGTAAAAATTCCGACTACGATGGAATTCATGATAGGGCTGATTACTATCTTTTATCCAAATTAGATAATGCATTTGGTACATATGTATGTATTGTTTATAACTATAACTATTGTAAATACCAATTCATTTCCGGGATGAGTTGTCCTAGGATGAGTTGTGTCTTGGGATGAATCGCGCGGTTTTTTTGACAAATCGAATAGCATTTAAATCTTTGAAGACAAACTTGTTTTAAAGGTATAATTTTAAATCCTATATAGGTGCTTTTTTAAACAGACTCTTTGCATACAGGAGCAAGTTCGTGCGACCCAGTCGTGCATTTTATTCTTAAGTCCATCAAAAGTCGATTTTTTTCTCAATAACGGCTCTATAGATTTTTATGAAATGTTCTCTATTTTTTTTCTCAACTTGACTTCTTTTAATAAAACAAAATATACATTGGTATTTCTCCAGAAGGTTCCCCCAAATACCCGTTATTACACTATATTTTAAAAATGAAAAATTCCAGCCTAGAGGCGCACTTTTTGACCACTTTTTGGAGAAATTGGGGCCGTAAGTCAGCAATAAACCGCCGAATATTCTCTTACAAGTCGTCAATTCTTTCGGGCTTATCTGCGTAGATTATTTAGTAACACATTTACGTGATTTGCAAACGTTGTTCAGAAGTAAGTCTTTTTATTATGAAATGAAAAACCAAATTGAACATAAATAAAGTGACAGCTGTCAATAAGACCAACTTCGAAAAAAGTATTGCCAGTTTGAAAACCACACATCTATTAGATTAAAAATCATCACAACATTAATTAAAATAAATTTGAAAAAAAAATAGATAAAAATAAAATAAAAAACACCCTGTTTTTTTTTAAATAAAATCTTTTAGTGTAAATACAGATCAGTTCTATACTCGTAGATGCATTATAACAGTTGCGGGCTTGTGTTAAGTTTCACAGTGCCCCACAGCTCCACACCATATTGACACACATTTGCCCCACCTTTTCAAGCCTCTGACCAAAAAACAACGCACTTTGCCATCACACAGGCTGAGCTCATACTCGTATCAAATTGATAAGTTTATTTTGTCACTTCATTTGACACCAATTTACCAAATGATTTTTCCTAATCGTTCCCTAAAACACATTTTTGAGGCAAAAACGCATGTGACACATCCAAATAGGGCATCAAACTAATTGCAGGACCAGGACCTGATTTTAACATTTATGAATATTTGATGGTTTACCTTTGAGTGTAAAATTTTATTTTGCATTTAAATATAGTTTTACGGTTAAGGTAATCATTTCAAAAAATCTTTTATTTGATATACGTACATATGTTGAGTTCATATGTTGAGTTCATACTGGTAAATAATTTTAATTTAGATTTTGAGGTGCAAATAAATATAGACAAATATATTTATAAATGTAAATAGATTTATGTTTGATGATTTGTTCATAAACATAAATTTAATATGCGTCACACATCGCTGATGTGTTTGATGTTGAAAAGGCTCGATTTTTGTTTATGGGAAATTATTTGAAATTTTGTGGCCAAAACTTTTCTGGTTATTGGTTTAATTAAATATTATTTCTATTAAAATATCAAAAAGTGTTTGTTATTTATTATTTTTCAATTTGCACGCGGTTATGGATTTGTTGGTTTTAGTTTTTGTTGCCAAAAAAATGCAAACGTTGGGCGCCATTTAAGTATATATTTTGTTGTTGCTTAAACATTGATACATAATTGAATTTTAAATTAGAATTTTTCAGGTGTGGAAATTAAAAACAAAAAAAGAAATTGATTCCATTAGGACTTTAAGTTTTGTACCATTAATGAACTCCATTTATTGTTCATACAATTCTATAAAAGTTATTTTATTAAGCACTAAAAAGCTATTGACACGGATATTGGAAGGAATGAGTATATTTTAGGTTATCCAGAAGCGTATTTAATACCAAAATTTTGTCTTTCCATTTCTGAATGGCCAAACTTCAATTTTTGTTTATAATTTGAAAAAAATGTTCAAAAATGGAGTTTTGCCTGATTTGGAAAATGAAATAGTTTTTAGGCTTTGATTTTTTTAAAGAGGGTGGCTGGGAATACTTTTGTTATGAATTCAGTGTTCACAAATTCAAACTGTTATCAGTTTACCCATTTTAACTTTTTATTGAAATAAAAAAGCATAGAAAGTTAATGCTAGGGTGCATGTATATTTTTGCTGTTTCGGTTTTTTAGCAAAATATATCCTTAAATTAGAAAAAGTCCGTCGGGCCACCTGGTTTCTTGAAAAAAAACACTTTAAGCCATTTGGCTATAATTGTTGAAAGAATACAGCTTTGGTTTCATAATAACAAAAAAAAGGCTGGGATGCGACCCACACTGATAACTTCCCATCCCGTCTGTCGATTTGTCTTTTTGTCTTGCTTGAAAGTTTGTCTATATGTATCAATTTTTACCAAATTTGCGTGGTATTTTTTGTAGATTTTATTTTTTATGAAAAAACGGACTGTTGGATTTTTATAAAAAAAATTACTGAATATCGAAAACAATATTTTCTGTGAAATAAAATAAGTTTAAAGCCAATATTTGTAATTTTTGAAAACCTACTTGAGTCGAGAGTAAATTTTTACGAAGTTTTAGTATTGTTTTTTTTTTAGGTTTTTATTTTTTTGTAAAAAAAACTGTCAATTCAATTTTTCTCAAAATTTTATCGAATGTTGAAAACAATATTTCTTATAAGCTAAAATTAGTTAGAAGCCATTATCTCAAATCTTTGAAAAGATATTTGAGTCGAAAATCAATTTTTACCAACTTTTGTTATTTTTTGTTCGGTTTTTAATTTTTTGTAAAAAAAACTGTCAATAAGATTTTTTTCAAAATTTTACTGAATGTTGACAACAATATTTTTTGAAAGATAAAAGTAGTTTAAAGCCAATATCTCAAAGTTTTGAAAAGATATTTGAGCCGAAAGTCAATTTTTACCAACTTTTATTAATTTTTAGTAAAAAAAACTATCAATTCGATTTTTCTCAACATTTTTCAGAATGTTGAAAACAATATTTCTTATAAGATAAAATCAGTTGGAAGCCATAATCTCAATTTTTTCAATTTTTACCAACTTTGAGTAATGTTTTTTTTAGGTTTTTATTTTTTGTAAAAAAAACTGTCAATTAGATTTTTCTCAAAATTTTATCAGATGTGAAAAACATTATTCTTCGTTGCACAAAATTGTTTTGGAGATGAAATCATGTTTTAGTCGTAAAATTTTCGAGGTGACAAATTTTTTTTTTTCAGTTTTTTTGATTTATAAAAAAACCGTTAATTGGATTTTCTTCCAAAAATATATTTGTTTTGTGTCACGTTTTTTTAAACTGCTGTGGTAAAAAAAAAACACTCACGCAATTTTCTTGAGAGCCCTTTCTGCATCTTTCTGCCTTATTATCTGTATAACAAAATTTATTTGAAGTCGATATCTCTTCTGGTTCTTGAGCTATGGAAGACGAAAAAAACGTCGCGAACGTACAGACGTACGGACGTACGGACGTACATACGTACACACGCACGCACAGACATCTTTCTAAAAATCTTTTATTTCGACTCTAGAGACCTTGAAACGTCGAGAAATGTCAAAATTTTCAATTTGACAAAACGGACCCATTACAATAACGTCCTATGGGAAGTTAAAAATCTAATGTTTAGTAAATTTAAAAAAAAAATCTTGACCATCGATGTTCTCCACTTTTATGTCAAAAAATTTTTTCTACAAAAGCCATGAATTCAAAACGAGAAGAAGAAAAGTTTTAAGAACCTATGATTTTTTCAATTTTTACCAATTTCTGATTCTGGGATTTTTAAAATTTCGATCAACATAACGATGATAAGAAACACACAATTTTTATTGTCTTTCAAATTAAACGCCACCGATAAATAACTTTAGTAATCATTTTCTACTCTATTTACTAAAAATTGTTCATTGATGTGCAGATGACACTCAACACCTTATAAATCAAATAAGTTCAAACTACAAACAAAGCTTAGGCAATGCAAAATTTGTAAGGATACGCTCGAAAATTACATTTCTCTTGCAATAAACTGCCAAATGGCTTAAACCATCAAATAATTTATTTTCATTTATGGTTTTTGTTAGCATAATTTATTGCAATTTTTGTTCCCAGTTTAAAGGTATATTTTGTGGTTATTTTATAGTTGAGAATCAGCGTATATTCTGAAGCACATATTACAATAGTCATATCGGGTTTTGTGTTAAAAAACAGAGATTTTTGTTTTCATAAATCAACACAAAATGGTTGCTGGGGATACAATTTTTTTTTTTCAGTTGATAGATGATGTGTAATATTTTATATGTTTAACTTAACCCTTATTTTCATGAGTAATATTCTGAATACTAACTCCATTTTAAGGATATTAGATGTATTTCAATTTGTTTTTTCACTTCTAAGACGTTTGAATTGCTTTATATAACTTATATTATATAAGACCTTCATACATATTAGTAGTTTTTTGTCCTTTGTTAGGTTCCCTTATTTTGTCACGATATTCAAAACAAAAACATGATTTTTCAACATTAAGATAATTTTACTGGGTGCGTTCGGGATGGTCCACAATGAAGTGCCACAAAAACCATTTACATTTTGTGAGACTTATAAAATAATTTACAAGTCGTAATGTACAAATGTATCTTTAATTTTATAATTTATTTGTTTTAAGTCAATGTATTTGTTCTTTATAGAGATTTTTAATTCTTTGGGCATTATTTAGTTTTTTCCTTACAAGAAATCGTAATTGTTTGTTCTTCAGATAATTATTGTTGTACATATTTTTTCGGGAGCGGGTCAAAATGCTGTATTTTAAAATACTGTATGGTCAAAATTCTGTATGATACTATGGTCAAAATATTGTATGGTTAATATTGTGTATTTCAAAATACTGTAAATTTAAAATATTGTATCTCAAAATGCTGTATCTCAAAATTCTTTATCTCAAAATGCTGTATGCGCTTAAAACTTAAATTTACATAAGCTTTTAAACATTAACGAAATGCACGAACACGTGCAAGGTTTTACTGATTAATTGAGTTGGTGCAATCGTTGATTATGATAAGTGCCAATTATCTAAAAATATAAGAGATACAACAAATTAAGAAGAAGAAAATAAGGAAAAGTGAGTAATAAGAAGAAACCAGGTTGGGGTCAAAGTACTGTATGGATCATAATACTTTATTTAAAATCCTGTATCTCAAAATGCTGTATCTCAAAATTCTGTATTTCAAAATTCTGTATATCAAAATTCTGTATTTTAAAATGCTGTAAATAAGGCTTAAAAATACAACTGTCTACTTGCACACCGCCGCGATGAGCCATGTTTTGGCATATGATCACATTTGTCAAATCGTTTTTCGTATGGCACTTTGGTCTTGAAATGAGTTACTGGAGAACTTGGTCCTGGTTTTATTTTTGTTGTTTTGACACTCTTGCTTCCAACAAGTCCTGAGCTAACAGATAACCTGAACATTTTGAGGGACAATGTTGTCGAATCAGCTTTTCCATTGAAAAATATGTACGAATTCAAGAGACACATATCCAGCAAATACCACATAATCCGATGCCAACATTTTTTTGATTTGCGGTCTATTTCATAAATTGATTTTAGCATATCCACCTTATCAACATAGCCCATGTGTTTGTTGTAATCACTTACAAGCTGTAGACAAGAAACCTCCTTCCTACGGCCATCTTTTTGCATACGCATTGCAGTTCCTGCAACTGATGGATCATGAAAGTTACTCAGAAAATGCACTGATTTCTTATCCTTCCATTTTAAAAATGCTAGACCGTCCTTACTGACTCGCCAGTCAGATTGTCCTTGTTGCAAGCTTTTGTCATCCTGTTAGATCAATGGGTGCATTTATTCTTCCTCTACGAAAAGTTCCACAGGAGTAAATCATATCAGCTTGTATAGGTCTTTTTGAAGTTTGATTGAATTGAAAAAATTATCAAAATAGATGCAATGTCCTTTTGCAACTAATGACCTGGAAAGGTCCTTCACCACACGTGAACCAAGACCTTCCTCGGTAAACTGTCATGGTTTTCCCAGTGTAGATCTGAAACTGGCAGACATAACCTTTTTCGTCAGCTCTGATCCAAACCTTGTATCCACGTTTTATAGGCTTTAGGGGCATATATTGTCGAAAACAGCTACGTCACTTGAATTCTATCATCGATTCATCTATTGATTGAAATTTGGATGGCTTTAGTGAAGATAAAAACGTTTCTGAAAGCTTTGAAATTAGGGGGCGCAACTTATAAAGCTTATCATAATCTTGAGAAGTTCTTTCTAGCTGTCGCAAATTGTAATTCTAATGAATATGCCCAAAAAGCTAGGCAAAACGATCCCTTGCCATGAGTGAACAAATATAATTATCTCTAAGTTGAGGCATAGATGACCAATAATCACAGTAACTAGGAAGCTTTTTGACGCCCATCATTAAGTTTATTGTCAGGAATACTTTGATTTCTTCTGGATTAGTTGGAATGAAGCTGTTAGTATTTCCTCCAGCTTTTTGCACGGCATAAAGATTTGTTTGGAATGCAATATTTTCAATCAGTTCCATTGGAAATAAATGAAGAAATACATCGGTAGGGGATTTTAAGTCATCTGAAATTGCGGGCCCTGTTTCTTCTTCAAATTCTTTTTTCATACCGAGCAAATAATTTCTTGATTTTGTCCAGATGGTTTGCTTAGCCCTCACCTTTTGTTGAAGAACAGACAAAGGAAGATCATCTTCGCTTGTCCATTGACCTTCAAGGTCTCCTTGAAGCTCGTCAACAAAAACTGGAATTCTTCCGAACCCATCGCCTCGAGGTCAATTATTGAAAATTGTTCTTTCTCTTAAAATTAAAAAAAATGTTTATTTCCTACTGGTTTCACAGATGAACCACATCTATAAATCCACTTGGTTTCATCGTGCAACCACTAGGGATATAGAGAAAAAATATTAAGTGTGTGGTTTCACTACGAACCCACTAGGAAGCAAAGGGTACCTTTTTTTGAAATACAGAATTTTGAAAACTGAATACTTATTTTTAGAGAAAACATCATAATAATTTGTCATTAGCATAATGTTTTAATATACTTCCCTTGGACAATAACATAATGTACCTATAATAATTCATAAGTCTTTGAACTAATAAAAATAAAAACAAAATAAATGGTACCTTCTAAAAAAATAAGATTTTCTCTTTTTCATTTTGTTCTTCTTAACTGTTTGTTTTTCTCTCACATTTTAAAATGAATTGTTTTTATCATAGCCAACAATTGCTTAAACAATTGCACCAAAATAATTTATCTGTCAAAACCATCCAGTATTATACAGTATTTTGACAGTACAGAATTTTGAGATACAGTATTTTAAATGTACAGTATCTTGAAATACAGAATATTTACCATACAGTATTATGACCATACAGTATTATATAGAAGTTTGACCTTACAGTATTTTAAAATACAGCATTTCGACCCCCTCCCGAAGAAACCATATATTTTATTTTTATTAATTCAAAGGCTTATAAATCATAGGTGGTAATGTTATTCTTCAAGGAAATTATATTACATTATGCTAATGAACAATTATTATGATATTATATTCTTTAAAAAAACTATTCTGTTTTTAAAATTCTTTATTTCAAAATGCTGTAAATAGACTGAAAAATAAAAATCGTTTTGATTATTTAAAAAGTGTGCACATTTAAAACATTTTAAAATACATATTTTCGATATATAGAGTTAAAAAAAAAGAACTTTTAGTTACAGTATTTTGTACGTACAGTATTTCCTTGTATGAAAACTTCTAGCTAAATTTGTTTGAAAGGTTTACCATATATGACAAAAAGTAGGAATGTTGGAATGTTAAAGCAAGAAAATACGTTAAAAAAAAATAAAATTAGATGCAAAGATTCAAATTAAAACCTTTATGAAAAATAATTAATTAATTAATATTTTTTTTCAATATAAAACCTTCAATGCAAATTCATGATTTCTTTGCATTATGAAAATTGTAATGGAAGTTTGAATATTTTTTAATTCAGGATAAATATTTTAGCAAATTTATAAGAAAGTGTTAGTTAGTAAAAAGATACAATCGCATTTAATAAGAAATTCTATTATTATCATTTCAAAACTTTATGTGACTGAACTTTGAATTGATTTTTTTTTTCATTGCAAAAGATTCCAACTTAAAAAGAATTTGCATTAAAATTTTATCGCCTGAATTTTTTTCTTAATTCAATTTTTAACTTCCCATAGGAAGTTATTGTAATGGGTCCGATTTGTCGAATTGAAAATTTTGACATTACTCGACGTTTCAAGGTCCCTAGAGTCGAAATAAAAGATTTTTAGAAAGATGTCTGTGCGTGCATGTGTAGGTACGTTCGTACGTCCGTACGTTCGCGACGTTTTTTTCGTCGTCCATAGCTCAATAACCAGAAGAGATATGGACTTCAAATAAATTTTGTTATACAGTAAATAAGGCAGAAAGATGCAGAAAGGGCTCTCAAAAAAAATTGCGTGGGTGTTTTTTTTTACCATAGCAGTTTAAAAAAAAAGTGAACATTTTGGTTAACCCTAAATATCCCACGAACCAATAACGCTAGAGACTTGAATTAAATTTTGTATTATATATTGTAACGTGATACCAAACAAATATATTTTTGGAAAAAATTCCAATTAACGGTTTTATTTATAAATCAAAAAAAAAACTGAAAAAAAAATATTATTTACCTCGAAAAGTTTACTAACAAAAAACGATTTTATCTCCAAAACAATTTTGTACAACGAGGAATAATGTTTTTAACATCTGGTAAAATTTTGAGAAAAATCGAGTTGATATTTTATTTATACAAAATAAAAACCTATACAAAAAATTACTCAAAGTTGGTAAAAATTGATTTTCGACTTGAATATATTTTCGAAAGTTTAAGATTATGGCTTCCAACCAATTTTATCTTATAAGAAATATTATTTTCAACATTCTGTAAAATTTTAAGAAAAATCTAATTGACAGTTTTTTTACAAAAAATAAAAACGTACAAAGAATATTAATAAAAGTTGGTAAAAATTTAATTTCGACTCAAAAATCTCTTCAAAAATTTGAGATATTGACCTTAAACTAATTTTATATTTTAAAAAATATTGTTGTCAACATTCAGTATGGTTTTGAGAAAAATCGAGTCGACAGTTTTTTACCCAAAAATAAAAACCTAAAGAAACATTACTAAAAGTTGGTAAAAATTGATTTTCGACTCAAATATCTTTTCAAGACTTTAAGATATTGGCTTTAAAATAATTATTTGTTATAAGCAATATTGTTTTCAATATTCGGTATAATTTTGAGAAAAATCGTAAAAATTTACTTTCGACTCACAGTAAGTATTGTTTTCGACGTTCAGTACATTTTTTATAAAAATCCAACAGTCAGTTTTTTTATAAAAAATTAAAATCTACAAAAAATAGTACGCAAAATTGGTAAAAATTGATGTTCGGTTTTCGATATCTCGTGAACAATAGAAGATATTGACTTCAAATTAATTTCATTCAGCCAATTTGTATTTATTTATATAAGAAATAATTTTTTTTAAGAAATGCTACTAAAATTAGTTAAAATTGGTTTTCGACTAAAAATCTCGTTAAAAAAAATAATTTCGAAATCAAACTATTTCATTATATGCAAAATATTATTGGTAGTTTTTAAATTTTTAAGAATAATTCAACTGAGAACTTTTTTAACAAAACACGAAAACCTTCAAACTTTTAAGTAAGACAAATCGACAGACAGGATGGGAAGTTATCAGTGTGGGTCTCATCCCAGACTCTTTTTTAACATTTCTTGCCTTATATTTAAAAATTTGTTCTTAAAATTGTTTCAATCTAAAATAATGCATTTTCAATTTAGTTAAAAACATAATTGACTGATTTATAAAATTTATTTTGGAGTCAACATATTTTTTTAAACAATTTTTGAAGTATAAAATATTTGTTTGAATTTTTATATATATGTAGGTACACTGAGTTACAAAAAAAGTGGTGCAGTCATACTTTATGATGTGTTGTTAGTATTTTGATAATAATAATTATATTGCAGAGATATTTGGTGTTTCAAAGCCTTCGAAATCGTCACCAAACAGCGGTTGAAGTGTCTCACAGACTTTAATGAGTAAGAGGGACCACTGTTAATGTTTAAACGGTGGGCGGCGGCGGTAAGTGATCTAGTCGTATACCAAGACTCGCGATACAGAACGAGCGAATGGAATTTGCTCGCTTTCACCAAGATTGACCCGAGGCCAACTAGGTTATAGTTCTCTTCACTGATAAGTCCAGGTTTTGCCTACGCTCACCAGATGGACGTAAAAGAGTGTGGAGAAGATCAGGTGGGAGATGCAATTCGACACCAGTTGTCCAACGGGAAAATTTCTGAAGAGGTTACGTCATGGTGTGGGCAGGAATTTCCGTGCACGGAATAACTGGGCTGTGCATAGTGAAATGATCGGTGAACTCTAATTATTACATCACCAACATTTTGGAAAAATATGTGGTTCCTTTCGCACCATTTATTGGTGAAAACAATGCGAGACCTCATTTTGCCAGGTGCATTACGGACTACTTGGAAGAAATAGAAATCAATGTGAAGGCTTGGCCTGCAAAGAGCCCGGACGTGAATCCCATCCAACATATTTGGAATCTGCTGGAAAAAATGATAAGTGAGCTGAGATCTGGTCAGATTGAGGAGTGGGATAATTCGGACGACGCGATCGTAAGAAACCTTATTAAAGGTATATGCGTAGGCGAATTAAAGCTTTGATAGATGTTAGGGGAGGCAATACCCACTACTCAGTGAACAAAAACTCATTTATTTTATTTTTTTATTTAAATTATTTGCCATTTGTTTATTTTGTACATATATTAATAATATTAAATGTTAATAAACAATACTGAATTAAAAAAAATATTTGAAATTATTGTGAAATTTCAAGGTACGCCACTTTTTTTGTAACTCAGTGTATTAAACAATGTATAATCAATGTGTTTATTTAACTCGTATACAGCACATCTTAATATTTTTACTTATCTGTAAAATAAAATTTATTTAAAATTTAAATCTCACAAATTTTAGCTCACCAAATCTCACCGATTCAATAAATCTCAATATGATAAGTTAAAAATTTTAAACCACCCGAGGGGACATAAGAGATTTACATTTTTCTTTCGATTTTTGAATATCATTTCCTTCTTAAATTTGACGATTTTGAGAAGATAACAACTTATTGAGTAATTAATCTAAACACTGCGACATTTTTTGGATATTTTTCTATAAATCAATAATTTTTATAAAACTGTACAATTTATTCATGTATGTAAAAAATATAACAACTTTTAAATCAAAATTAGCCATATTTAATGATTATATCTAGAAATGAATCTGATTTATAAATGAAATTTGTTAAATTTTTCTCTCCTTAATTGTTTTGTAAACAATATGAAAACATTTCAACTCACTACAACACAAACAAATAACATTCCAACATTTTTATAAAGATTGACATTCTTTGTTGTCATTTAATTTATCCAAAAACAAATTCATAAAGTAGGGATTATTGTTTAAATTTTATTATCAAATTAAACAAAATAAAAAAAAAAAGAAAATATGATTTAATTCCCGAAATGCGCAAAAGGCAAGATTTGTTATAAGATCTAATTGATAAAATAAACATCATTTTGACCCTCACTCTCGTATCACATTAAAGTGACTGTCACTGTACGTATAGTCCAGGGGTCTCTTGCTGGCTCTTAATTATAAAATTTGTCTCATTTTCAAATTCCTCTTAGCTCTGGTCAATTTTGTAATTATAAATTGTCCACTGACCTTTGCATTTTAACTAACTTAAATATAAATATATGAGCATTACAAATAGACCTACTCCTACAACATAGGTATGTACATAAATATATATTAATTGATATCTCATATTATCTTATTATTATACAAAACCAAGTATGTAGGCATTTCTAATATAAAATCGCTTTTAGCTATTGTTTTCAATTAATTTCTAGAAATTAATCGAAGAAGAAACTCATCAAATTTAATAGATTTTGCCGCAGTTTTCCCGACGACGCACAACGACGACGGACAATTTCCCACAGCTATTATTGCACTTTACTTTGTCATCAAAATCATTGTCATCTTCATTAAATTCTCACAATCAACCTGCAACCCACACACACTCACACAAAATGTCCAATTTATAAGGATATCAAATTTGGATGCGATTAGTCATCATCCTGGTCTGGGCCTTTTCAACTTTAAATGAGTACCTAAACTACAAATATTATGTTCCTACCTATTTTACATTGTATTTCATCAAACATCAGGAAAATCAGACGTTCGTCGCATTGGTTGTCGAACTCGAAATGGACAATGATTAAGTTAATTGAAAGGCTGGGCCCATGATCCCAGTGTCATAACATCTCGTGCCCCTTGACTACCGCTGGCTATAGCAACTCGCAGCTAACCAGATTCTAAAACCCAATCAGCCGGCAAGCAAACAAAGCGAATATAAGCAACAAAGTCTACGCAGTAAACCGATATTATCAAATTGCGTTACACCATATCGATTGAATTAAATTTAATTCATGAGCCCGGGCAGGCACCACACCAGAAGAGGCACAGGAGCACCCGACATTCGAGATTCGACAATGCATGCTTCAAATAAATAAATTAAAGAATCGTGAACATGAATGATGGATCTGGAGCTATATATTATACATATGTATATAGCACTGACGGACGTGGTGCTTGGTACACGAAATGGTGGTGCTGATGGTGGCAAAACGGCAGCAGTGGCAGCAGGCGCGAGACCTTTTGTATATAGACTACGCGTACGCATTCGAATTTTCTGATTGACAATGGTCACCAACAATTGGACATTTGTGAATCAGGGAACACATTAAAGTACAACAACAACAACAAAAGTACAAAAAATAAAGACCACCACCACTCGTCGTCGTCGGTCGTCGTCCGCTTTTCAATCTGGACCAATGGTCCATGGAATTTCACAGTTCATAGCACTTTCATGACATCATCACCGCCCGCCCGCGATGAACTTACATTTTTATGTGATTTCTTTTTTTTTGACGAATTTCATTTAATTTTTTTAATTTTTTTTTTGAAAGTCGGAAGCGGTTCTGGAGGATGGTGATGATGGTGCTTGGAAATGCTGCAAAAAAAAAACTATGATAGAAAAGTTGGGTCTGAATGGACTCAAGTTAAAATAAAATGAATAAAAAAGATGCTTCATTTGAGGGCTTGACATGCCATTTTGTGACATATGTATACTTCGAGTATTTTGTAGGTAAGGTACGTCAGCCATCAGAAAATACGTACATTTGGAGTGTTTATATTTTTGTTGTATAAATTACACCCTTTACAGTTTAGGGTGTGTACGTGTAGTGTACTGTACTTTACTGTTCACAGTTAATGGAATTGAAGCACTTTGTCGAAACTGCAGATTGTTTGTGATGAATGCTTCAATCAAAATGTTTTTTGATTTTGAAAATTATAATTGTTCTTTATCATGAAATATCTTTTTTTATAAACAATGAAATTGATTTGGGTCTTGTAAAATTTGTAAACTTCAAAACCACTGAACTGATTAAGTTTAACATTTCATTGTTTGTTTCTTTGAATACATCTAGATGTTTATCGTAATACTTCTAGTTTAGCCTTCATTCCAACTTCGGTCGTACTGTAAACTATAGAGATTTTTTCTTTAGCCGTACACACGAATGTAAGAAGTCTTATGACGCTCTGTCTTTTTCTGTCGTTGCAAAAATTCAAAACCAATGTACACAGGCACCTCCTTCTTTCTAACCCCTCCATCTGAAGATAGCACAAAACGAATATGCTCAAAGATGTTTAAAGGGTAAAAGAAAATGATGTTGATTTTGAAATTACTTACTTCCAAGGAGAATTGACATTTCCGCCATTTGCAAATGCATGGACATTCTTTTTACGGTTTGATCAGCGACGCATTTTATTCAAAATATAAAGTTTGAACTGTTTCATAAAGTGTGAAAAACAATATCATTGAAATGAACAGCTCGGGAAGATTAGCAGTATGGGACTCTTTTGAGGCAATGTTAACCACTTCTTTGCACATTTTGGGCAGAATCTCAGCGATATCTTGAGTAATGTTGTTTTTTAATGCGGGATCAATTGTATACAATAATCGAAAGTTGTCAATTCGCATGAACTTTATGGCGAAATAGACGTCGCAAAAAATTATACGAATATTAAACTTCTCACGCAATAAAGCATAATCTTGCTGTCATGTTATGTTGGAACCACAATAAAAGTTAATATTTTCAACCGCCAGCCAAAAATGAAGATATACATACGACATGTGCTGTAAACCCCGCTGGTAAATACATTAATTTGGATCATCAGTAAGACTTGTAAGAGCTTGCATTACGATGATGGAATAATTCTCCCCATTTCTTCTATTTGTTTACCGATTTCTACCATATGCGGTGGATTAGGACAAACAAAATCATCGTGAAATGTAAGAAGAGTAGCTACGTTTGTATCATTAGTTCTAATTATTTAATAATTCATTGACAGCTGAGCTTGACAGATGTCAAATTCCAGTTTTAACAACTTGAAACGACAAAATGAATGAGCCTATATATTTGTACCTATGTGACGGTGAAAACTGTTGGGTCACTTTTGTAAAATTTCAACAAATTTTTGTGGAAGTCAAATAGAAAATGAAAATAGAACATGATGTGTGTCAGATATTATCGAAATGTAGTATTCGTTTGGACATATCAATATCGTTTGACATATCAATGTCATTATACATTGCATATAATTTAGTTCAATTGATTGCCGTTGTTTCTCAACGTATCTACATGTCATCGGAAATGACAATTTTTTTAAAAACACAGAGTCCCTCGGGATCAAATCGAACAATCTTGGTGGCTTGAATTATTCTGAGTACGCAAAATCGATTCTTTCAAAATTTCAAAGATTGCGGCGATATTTTTGGCAGATTTTATCACAATATTAGATTGTTCGTTGACAATGGACTTTAATTTATTGAGCACACTGCTAAAAGTCTTCTCGGTAGAGTAATTATAGCTACCTTTAAATGGAGAGAGCATGTGTAATGTTGGCGGTACAGAACACTTTAAAAAAATAAGTTCAATCTATCCTTGTTGAATTGGAAAACTAAATAGAATAAAGAACATCTAATTTGGCGCATGTAGCTTCTATAAAATATGGCCGCTATCAACTGTACAAATTTTGAAGTAGTTATTGGAAGTCTATTTTTGTTAAATAAGAAGATATTAATGAACATTTACGAGTATTATTAAACAAGAACACATGCATTTTAGTTATATTCCGGTGAAATACTACACAAAATAGTGCCACACAAAGTGGTTTTTTTTAGTGGTACTGCCGCTTGAGAGGAATTGACAAATCCTGCAAAAGTAATTGTTGTCATAAAAAATGCTTGCTCAAACAAGCTTTTCGGATTCGACATAAAAACTGTAGGTCCACTCTATCACTGAAATAACTTGAAAACAGGAATTGTTGAGAGTTGAAAGTCACTACGCCCTTGTTCTGTACGGAACCTAATTTTTTTTTAGTGTTTTTTTTTAAGAGTACCCGAAAATTAAAAAAAGGATTTTAAATTTGTGTTTGGAAATCTAAAAAAAAAATTGTTTGACAGCTGTCAGTTTTTGTAGCAATACCCGTGTTTTGTTGGAAAATCTATCCATAGTATAGTAGGATTTTACAAGAATAACAAAAACAATATAGATAGTATGAATAACACCGATAAAAGTTAGAGTAGAATCTTACTATGGATGGGTTTTTGACATTTATACGAGTCTCGAATGGATGTTATGTGATTTCGTCCTCAAATGTTGGTTCGATTGATATTGCATTTGTATCTCGATGGCTGTGTTCGTTGAGTAGTTGTGCATTTGGAATCATGTTTGTTTTCCATTGGGGAAAAAATCAATCTATTACTGTTGATATTATTTAGTTTTGTTAGTGAAAATGGACTAACTGTGCAAACAATAGACCACCAAATGTTTATCTTAGTTTAGATTATATAAATTTTGTTGGTGTTTCCACCGCACAAGAAGATTTAAAAATTATTAAGTTTGACAGCACTTTCTGAAATGCAAATGGTGTTTCGATGTTTCTTATGAAGTGCAAGTGAGATAGTTTGATTCGTGTTAAACAATTAAAAACTGAATAGTTCAGCATCATATAAGAATATGCTACCTACTCCATGTGCAATTTTTTTTTTTTAATTTGATAAAAACAAAACTATATTTTTTGTACACAAACATGCAAATAAACAGACCATAACGCATTATCTGTAAAACCAACTCCTCCACACAGGTTTTTCTTCACAAATTTTGACTCGACTCCGATCACCGACCGGAATCGAGGCGAATCAAGCTCATTTCAACTCGATTTAAGTATATAAAGAATTTAGGCGAACATGATAATGTGGTAGTCTACGAACAAACCCCCTTCTTGAAGTTTTTATTTTATGTCAAATTGTTTGGTTAAAATTTTGAAATGGACTATCACATTACACAGACGTATTTTCTTGATTTTGATAGTCAACTATCAAAAATCAGCTTACACGATTTCATCCCTGGTCTGAATTTCGCTATTTTTTTTTTTTTTTTAATTTTTTTGATAAATTATTCTGGCAAATATTCAGTTGTATCAACTTTCAAATATAAAAACCGGACTACTGCCGATCTTTTTTTTGGCAATTTCTTAATGTACTATATATGGAATATGAAAAAAAACGCAGTTAATGGTGCTATATTTTACTCAAGAGGATAAAGTTTTCTTATATTATTCACACGTTACTCCTTAAGAGATGTCTGATTTTGACAGCTCATTAAAGTATACCGCGTTTCCATTTGATTATATATTAAAGGAGTTAAATTCTTGTAGCACAATTTCAAAATAAGCAAAAGCATCGCCCAAAGAAAGTGTATAGGTCGGACTTTTGAAATCTCTCTTTTTCTGTATTATTTGTTTGTAAGTTTTATATTAGAAACATTTATGTAAGTTCTTCAAAGTACAAACTCTTAACTATTTAAAAACAATATCAAACCAATATCGACCTTTGGATCTTCAACATGAATTATAATTCGATACCTTCCACTAATCAATTCCTTATTTCACGTCATGATATATTTCATTGTAACACATCACTTCTATCCTATAGGTGAAATAAGCTACTTTATAAATGTTATACCTTTGCATGACATGTGCATTGTGCATTATGGTATATGGCTATGTATGAACGCCACCGAATAGGTATAATTCTTCCTTCTCTGCGCCATGCATGACTATAAATCAAAATGGCCTCCGTGTGCCATCAATGATGTTGCGAGTTGATAACAAACACACCAAGCACTCAAAACAGACAACAGAGTGTCCACAATACGCGTTGATTGTGACTAATTTAGATTCCGCAATATTACTCTGCCCCACAAATGCTTCGCTTGATGATGCACATGATTTCCTATACTCCAACTATAAAAATATATATAACATCAAAAACTAGGTACGCTGCGACTGCAATTGACCTATCTATAAAGTTATATACGTACATATAGGCAAGTGCCCAGTGCACTTTTGTGCAATATGCGCGCACTGCCTATGCTTAAGTTTGACGTGTCGGTCGTCGCGTTGCCTCGCTGCTGTTCCATCCATATACCTACTCAACTTACGTGGAGACGGGCGGGTCTTCCGCTCTTAGTCTCAACTCATCACAATTTGAATAATTTGTATAAGCATTCTCGTACAGCAAGGTATGCTTTTTATGATTTATAGCAGGCGAGAATTATGCTCGCTCGGTGGAAGCGCATTTATCGCAAATAGCTATCTCAGTACCAAACGCATCATGAATGGAATCCTCAGTCACTTTTATATACCTACGAAAACGCTAAAACAAAGCTCACATCCAATCGATGCCACACGATATGCCTTAGGGGACACTTAAAAAGTGCCCCGTAAACGCGAACAGTACTAAGTCGAGTCGACTATTTTCGTAATGAAGAGAGCACAAAACTGCTGATGTTGATGTAGAATCAAATTAAGTCTACCATCGGACCCCTTTCGTTCCCGCTGCCTTAGCCTGCGCTGCCTGACCGACCAGGCCGTTGCATAACACTGAACTTGAGAGAAAGTTTGACATCACTAGATGGCGTGTAAGTAGATAGGTAGATAGGTATACCGTTATATCGTGCAACTAGGTACGGTACATAGTTGGCAAATTGAACTCGTTCAGGTAATCAGCGGGTGGTGCCAAGAGCCAGATTTGACATAAACTACGACGACCAGCAGCGCAGCGTTCGGATCGCTTCTGGGGTAAAATGACTGTCAGGGTCAACTGCAGGTCGGTTGTCAGTTGTCATATACGGACCTGCTATTTTGTGTGGACTTGTTTATGATAATTGCGATTTGATTAGCAAATTACTAGCGGGGAATATTTCCATAAATTAATTTTCATTGAGGCAGCTTATGATGACAGAATACAGAAACTTGGGGAAAGACCACCGACCGACTCGACTCGACTGCGAATGGGTGGACGGTGGGCGGTGTGGTGCGGAGGGTCTGTTGCGCCGGGGGGAGGGCTTCATTCTAATGCCAACGCTGAATGCCATGGGAACATTTTTCGTGTTTTCTTCTTCTTCTATTTTTTTGCCTCCTTCGCATCGCCCGCCATAGCAAAGGAAATAACTCAAGTGACGAGAGAAGTTCTTGGAAGATAAATGAACAACGTCTGAGAGGATTATGAATGATAAAATGTCCCAACGGGCTTGGCTGTATACCTACCTACATATGTATGAACCTAAAGCTGGAATGTTTTTTCTTGTGATGTTGGTTGACGGGAGGGTGCGGGAGGGCGGGCGTGCGTCGGTAATGGGAAGGAAGGTTAAAATGCAAATTTTATATTCACTCATATGGGGTTTATTTCTAGACATCCTAAGCACATCCATCTATGTATGTTATTTTTCTGTTTGCAATATTTCGCTTTGTGATGCTAAACCGGGGGACCGATTATGATCGATTAATTTTCCTGAAATTGTTATCAATGCCGGTAGTATCATTATCAATTTATTTAAATGTTTTTATGATTCGCATCCACTTTGTGTGTGGGTAGGAAGTTCCACATACGCCTGAGTGAACGATTCTAAATTGTTTATTTTTTAATGTATTTTTTATTTTTGTTATAAATAGCAACAAGATTGACGAATGTGTGATGAGGGGTAACTCAATTAGAGAAATAACTTATAACATATATACATATAGGATGGTGAAAATAAAAATGTCATAAAGAAAATTAATTTAATTACTTAATTTAAAAAAAAACACACACACTCAAGTATTAAAAACACAGCAACACAAAAGGCGCAAATAAAACTTGATTTTATGATGCTGGGGGCTTTGGAAATGAAAAGGTTTTTGCAATATACCTACTCAATTGCTTTTTATCTAATTTTAGATTTTGATTAATTATTTTTAAAGCTTTAAAAGTGTTTAAATAAGATTTAGCTATTTCAACATGAATTACAGACAACCAGATATAAGTCTTTTGAATTAAAGAACAAGTTATAAGTCTTTTAAATGACATGACTTGAAGTCAAAGCAATTGATATAAGACAATGACTCAAATTAAAAATTATCTTTTAAATGACTTTTTGAATGTTTAAAAGTAAAAAATAGCGTTCATATTTATAGCCAATTGACTTGAAGTCATTATTTTAAAATTGACATATGCTACTTTTATTTTGAGAGTTAAAATAAAACTACGGGTCTCAACTTTAGGTTAAAAACTTTAGTTTATTAACTGAACGCACCAACTAACTAAACTGTTTAATACATTAAAAAGTCTAACTTCATTTTGTATAACTTCTAAAATAATATTTTTACCAAATGATAATCAATCTAAAAATTGATTTATTCTAGACAAGCTACATTTCAGATCGATTATTATTTTGCAAAAAAAAAAATCCAGTCACAACTGTCAACTATTCTGATGCATAGGATTTAAGGTAAAATTTATCATAAAAGATTTTCTATCATTTCAAAAAAAACGATCTTTGTTGTCATGTTTGTTTTGACACATTAGAATTTAATTCTTTTTGTTTCATTGATAAGTCCATCAGATCAATATTTTCGAAGTGATCGATATTTTCGCACTGAATTTCAATAAACTTAGAAACTTGGCATTTTCAATTCGCAATATAAGTTTAGTTTTAATTTTCACCTGTCAAACGCGTGACATGATGGTCACTGTTTTGGTTTAATACTTGGATCTTTGTAAAGACTTTTGGTCCCCTTTATCTCTGACATTACTCGCACACAGTGATGGTTGAGGATCCTAAGCCTCTAGGCTCTGATTTTTTTTTTCAAGATTTAGCATTCTTGACAGCTAATTACAAAAAAAAATCGCGTTCCATTTGCCACGAAAAAGTCAATTTCTTATTGAAATCCAATTTTTGACTTTGATTCGTTTTTGTATGTAAGGAGTAACAAGTTGCATACCCAGATTTTTCAAAAAGGAACGTCGCTTAGCAAGACAGTTTTCTTTCCAGGCATGGTTAGCCGATTTGAATAAAACAAAAGCATTGTAAGCTGATATATCCACCATGTTACTAAACACCACTTGGGGCCATCGCTTGATTTTTCTTTTGCAAGTGTAGCAACTTACGGCTTTGCCCAATGTGTCTACACCACCTTTACACTTGTTGTACTCTAATATTATTACTGGTTTTTTATCTGCGCGATCACTTATTCTCGAGTCATGATGAAATGTGCTCAGGAGATTAACAGCTTTATTTTTTTTTTGGAATATAGGACACGATAGTAGTATCCTTGGTAAAGGCAAAATTTTATGAAAAAATTTGTCTTCCTTTTACCTTTACAGTTTCTGGTGTCAATTCTGGTTTGTTTTTGCCTATTGTTCCAACCAGTGTAATCTGTTTCTGCAGCAATATTTGTCCCAGTTGATAAGACGTGAAAAAGTTATCGGTCGTTAGATTATGCCCCTTTAGGCCTACAACCAAATCAAGAACTACACGGCACACGCATACCTTGATTTCTTTCCGGTGTTCTTAAAAGTTCTTTGCCTGTATAAAGTTGAATGTTCCAAGCATAGCTCGTTGCAGAATCACAAAGTACCCATAACTTGATTCCATACTTCGCAGGCTTTGATGGAATATACTGTCGAAAAGGACATCTCCCTCTAAATGCTACCAGTTGTTCTACTATTGTAACTTTTTCGAATGGGTTATAAAGTTTCGGTAAAATCTCAACCTAATGATTCCACAATTCACGTATAGGAGCAAATTTGTCTAACAAACGTCGTTCACTTCGAGTTTCACTGTTGTCGAACCTGATAACTCTGGATAATTTTTTGAATGTCTTCAGTGACATAGTTGCTGCAAATATTGGCCTTCCTTTTTGAGAGTCCCATAAACTTTCAGAGCTTTCGTTAAATAAATAAATTGGGTGGCGCAACAGTCCGTAGAGAACCAGGGCCTAGTGACTTACAACTCTCAACCATTCCTGTGTGCGAGTAATTGCAGGGATGGAGGGGACCTACAGTTTATATGCCGAATCCGAACGGCTAATTTGAGAAAGCACTTTTTCATGACAAGAATTAATCTTGGAGAATTTGTCAATTCCTCGCGAGAGGCAGTACCCGTGAAAACTCTTTTTTTTTTTTTTTTAATTAAGGTGGCACAGGCAGGGATTGAACCCAATACCTCTCGCATGACAGTCCAACTCACTAACCATCATGCCACGGGTACTAGCCAGAGCTTTCGTTATTCGATCGAAAAAAACCAGCCAGTATAAGAAGTCCAATGAATGCAGACAAATCCGTCCTATCAATGTCAGTCCACTCTTCATCAAATGTGCGTTTACCTTCCATGTTTGTAAAAGCCAATATCATACGTACCAAAGGAGGTGGAAAGAATAACTCGAAGCTTGAAATTTCTTCTGCTGTGATTCTTGACGACGAATAACGTGTCAATCCTGGCAACAAGTTTATAACGTTTTCCCTCGAGACTCTTCCGGCAATGTTTTCAAAGGGCTTTTTGGTATAAGTTATTAGGCCATTTTTTTGGCTTTATCATTTGGCCAGAAACAGATGCAATTTCACCCGCACTAAAGCTGCTATCTGATGAATCAGCTTCCTCAACAAGGTCTTCGAATTCCGAACATGATTCATCTTCATCCGAAACTCTCAAAGAAAATTCACTTTCACTATCACTCATTTTCAATAGGAAAAAATTAGTCAAACTTGCAAACAAAAGCATGTGCTAGTCACTAAATGTCAAAAAAGAATTCTATAAAAGCCCCGTAAGAAAATTGCGTAGGTGTTTTTTTTACCATAGCAGTTTAAAAAAAAAGGTGAAATTTTTTTTAACCCTAAATATCTCATGAACCAATGACGCTAGAGACTTGAATTAAATTTTATATTATATATTGTAACGTGATACAAAAGAAGTATATTTTTGGAAAAAAAAATGCCAATTAACGTTTTTTTTTATAAATCAAAAAAACTGAAAAAACAAATTTGTCGCCTCGAAAATTTTACGACTAAAATATGATTTCATCTCCAAAACAATTTTGTGCAACGAAGAATGATGTTTTTGACATCTGATAAAATTTTGAGAAAAATCTAATTCACAGTTTTTTTTATAAAAAATAAAAACCTAAAAATAAACATTACTCAAAGTTGGTAAAAATTGAATTTCGACTCAAATATCTTTTCAAAAACTTGAGATTAAGGCTTCAAAATAATTTTATCTTATATGAAATATTGTTTTCAACATTCTGAAAAATGTTAAGAAAAATCGAATTGACAGTTTTTTTTACAAAAAATAAAAACCCAAACAAAAAAATTTTTAAAAGTTGGTAAAAATTGATTTATGACGTATATATCTTTTCAAAAATTTAAGACATTGGCTTCAAACAAATTTTATCTTTTAAGAAATATTGTTTTCAACATTCTGTAAAATTTTGAGAAAAATCGAATTGACAGTTTTTTTTACAAAAAATAAAAACCTAAAAAAAAACAATACTAAAAAAAAAAAAACTTGTAAAAATTTACTTTCGACTCAAATAGTTTTTCAAAAATTACAAATATTGGCTTCAAACTTATTTTATTTCACAGAAAATATTGTTTTCGATATTCAGTAATTTTTTTTATAAAAATACAACAGTCCGTTTTTTCATAAAAAAATTAAATCTACAAAAAATAGTACGCAAATTTGGTAAAAATTGATACATATAGACAAACTTTTAAGCAAGACAATAAGACAAATCGACAGACGGGATGGGAAGTTATCAGTGTGGGTCGCATCCCAGCCTCTTTTTTTTTAATTTGTTTTCTCTTACACAGCTTTAATATATTTCCCATGCATGTTCTTAAATTGTTTCACACCCTGAGCCATTTTCTATCTTTTTTCTTCTTAAAGGCAAATTCCTTAAAGAAAAATCACAACTGCTCCAAAAGACCAAAATAATTGCATTATTTTCAACTTTTCTTCCAGAACAAGAAAATCTTCACTTGGTACGATGGCGATGTTTCAACGAGTGAACTCTTCTCGGGCCGCTTAAGTTTGGTCGACAATCACGGTGACTATGGCAAAGCTTCAGCAAATCTCACCTCCATACGAGAATCCGATCAAGGTCTCTATCACTGCCAGATAATATTCCCCAATCGAACGCCAAGCTATCGCAACAATGGCACCTTTTTCCAGCTCACCGTCGAGGGTGGTTCCTTGATAAAAATTCCACCCATCAATCAGACCATAATGGAAGGGCAAACTGCATTTTTCCATTGTGTCATGAAATTTCCCAATACCTCGAATGTAACATGGTACAAGGATGCTGTAGCCCTGAACGAACAACAAGACCTTCAACGTCGTTCTCGCATGGGACCCGATGGTAGCTTGAGCATTGACCCGACGATGATGAGTGATTTGGGTGAATACGAGTGCAATGTGAAAAACAACGACGGTGAGGTGCAGACCGCCAAGGCATATCTCAACATACAATGTAAGTTCAAGTTGTTTGCGAAATTCCGAATTCCAAATGATGGTAAATTTAAATTTTCGTTTGAAATCCTTAAACAAAATGCCAGACAAAGCAAAAGTGATTTACTCCCCGCCGGAAGTGTACTTACCCTATGGTCAACCGGCAGTGCTCGACTGTCACTTCCGTTCGAATCCACCGCTAAAGAATCTTCGTTGGGAGAAGGATGGGCTACTATTTGATTCATACAACGTTCCAGTAAGTATATCGCAGAATTGTAGGTTCCAAAGGGTTTTGTTATGTCTAATGTATGCCACCCACCCACCCCCCTCCTCCTCTCTCTTAGGGTGTATTTTATAAAATGAATGGCAGCTTGTTCTTCAGCAAGGTGGATGAGAATCACTCGGGCAGCTATACCTGCACTCCATACAATGAGTTGGGAACGGATGGCCCATCACCAATCATTAATGTGATTGTTCAGAGGCCGCCAATATTTACCATCAGTCCGAAAGCGATTTACATTCACAAGCTCGGAGAAAATGCGCAACTTTCGTGTGAGGCCAGCGAACGTGACGGCAATCACCTTCCAACAATGGGCTGGACAAGGGTGAGTATGGAGAAGGATGTGGAGTACCTGCCTAGTTTTGTGTTTACTTAAGATGCACACGAATTTTCCACTTGATTGGGATTTGTCTGCTTTCAAAAACCTACATCTACACATTTCTATATCCTATCCACATATCTTTGTAGAAAGATGGAATACCTTTGCCAGAGGGAAGATACAAAATCGAAGGGGGCAATTTGACCATCGAGGGAATAATTGAATCAGATCGCGGCATCTATGAGTGTTCGGCAACAAATGGAGCGGCCACAATAACAGCGGACACAGAATTGATGATTGAAAACGTGGCTCCCAGGCCTCCGCATAATTTGACAGCAAACAGTACTGAGACAGCAATCACGGTCCGATGGCAACCAGGTGAGATTTTTGGGCAAATATTTTAGATAGGTATATATTAAATAGAGGGTGATGTCTGATGTGATATCGTATGTGTTGTGTACCACCATAAATAAGCAAATCTAAGGTTTCCAGAATTAATTACTGCCTTCTTTACTGTTACAAATGCAACTAACTATAGAAACCTATTTGTTAAGGGACAGTTGGACATCCGCGGTACTATATTTGATCCGTCATGTATTAATGTTAATTTGACAATTTGTGTGGGTTATAAAAGATGCACCTGTAGTCGAGATGAGGTTTATCTTTGGTAAAAGTCATCGATGTGGTAACATATCTGAAACATGGATCAAATATTGAACCATCCTTCTATATCTGGCCTAAACCCTATTTACAACAGATTTAATCAGGCTTTAGGGGCTTATTTTAACAATAATTGCTTTTTATCTTTGAAACTAATCATTGGAACTTTTTGACACATCGTTTAAAGCTATTATTTAAAAATTCTGTCATTAAAAAAGATTTCGATTTTAAATCTACAGAAAAATTTTTTCTGACAGAAATCCGTCATTGGAATTATATGGAATTAGAACACAGATCCGTAGAACAGTTTCGTTTAATTTGCTCAGTTTCGTTAAGTTTCATTAGATTTTTATAAAACTGAGCAAAATCCATTGTTCTTTTGTTAAATCAAAACTAATTATGAACTGTTTGTTTTAGGGCTAACTTGAAATAAAGTTCCGTTCGGTTTTTACAAAACCCTAAGCTTAGTTATTTAGTTGGGCCTTTATCCCCAAATTAAGCTTAAATAAGCGCTTAAGAGTTTGCTTTAATTTCCTTTCTCTCTTAAACAGTCAAATGAGTACAAGATAAAATAAATAAACGTCAAATTGATTAGCCTAAAAGATCGCAATGTTATTCATTTTGTAAGGCATGTCACCTATCAGCAACTTGAACTTGACCGCTGGGAGTTTTTGGAAATTCTCTTGCAATTCCTTGCCCATTGAACAGCTTGTGTAGCGGGAAACTTTTTCTTACAAAAAAAAAAAAAAAAAATTAAATATAGCAGTTCCATTGCCGTGGTCAATAAAAATGTCAAAATGTGTTGTCCACTGTTACCAGCAATTCGAAGCAACTCCGTGAATTGTTAAGTTGTCGGCAACTTTGTTGCTCAGTTATATGCACAAAGTCTAAATGGCTGCGTTCAATCTCAGACAGATAGGGTATCCGGATACGTTTTTGTTAGTGTTTAACGTGTAAAATAACAGCTGATCAAAAACAGCTGAGATGTCAAAAAAGGAATCCAAAGGTATCCAAGAATTTCTGGGGTATGTAGGTATCTGACAGAACAGCTGATTCAACACATGGTTGAATTTCAAGAAACTTGAAAATTGATTTCAGCTTTTTGTATTTGTTGGTAAACAAAAAGATACAAAATGTTAGTTGAAGTTGTATTTGAGGATATTCTGTACATAATAGACGATGAAGATGCTATTTGCATCCGAATTTTAGAAGGTAATTATGATCGATGAATCAGTTGAATTATCCATTAAATGTTTTATCTTACAACAATTTTGACTTCGAAGCTTAAATGTTTCTCTGCTTTTTGTGAACAGCTTAAAGTTGTTTTTATTTTTTGACAGCTATCTCAATACAGCTATTTAACTCGTTCAACAATCTATCTAAAAATCCACCTATCCAAGATACCCTATCCAACAAGAGATTGAACGCAGCCAATGTCAGCGCTCTCCGGCAAATGTTCAGTGTTCGATGTCACTTTAATGACAGATTTATCATATCCTTCAAAAATTTAACTTTGGAAAAATTATAATTCAAAAGAAATGTATTCTTAAATCAAACAATAGAAAATCCAGGAATGAAACTTAAATACAATGATGAAATATTATGTTTTACACGAATAAGTAAATATTTTTAAATCTTTAATTTTTGATATTCAAAAGTTAAGTTCTTCGACTTTTTTGAGCTTTGAATACTTTCCATATTTCAATTAAAAAAAAATACCAAGCTATATCCAATTGACCCACATCCACTATAAATACTCATAAAGGAAAAAAAGGATCAATGATTTGCATCGCCATCCACCGCACCCAATAATACTTCTACCCCCATTCAATCAGCGATGTGCCCTAGGTCATCCATCAAAATTTCAAAAGCTTAATATACAATGCATGTCCTATTCATTTATACAATGCGTATGCCTCCATATTTATAGATTTTAGAATTATTCGAAATTATGAATCCTTTATCCTAGGTTTGGCGTGGCGTGATGCTTATAAATCAGTTGGTATGTCACCGTCACCCCCTTCAATCATAGTTTATATAGAAGCATACATATACATAAGTACGTATATATGTACATATATTTATAACTAAGCCATAAATCGTTTGTGGCTAATTGTTACCACAAAACGCTAATGGCCTCGGGTGCACCCTGGAAGCAAGAGTCACAAAATATGATGCATGGTTCAATAAACAAAATGGCTATTATGACGCAAACAAAATTTAAACTACAACAAGGATGATGATATTCGGTTGGTTTTTCGGAACAATATACTTCTGTCTGTTCTGAAATGACGTCCGTCGTGTCCGTTGTTGCGTTGTCGTCGTTGCCATTGTATGGCTTCATCAACGTTGAGTGTATATACAAATTTATTTAATATTAATGCCTTAAACCTCGTGAACTCTCTCAAAACATGCATTTTTGTTTTATACCCTCTTTATACACAGGATATCTGCGACCTAATTTGGAATATATCGTCTGGTATCGACTGTCGGATGCAGCTGAATGGCGCACAATGCGAATCCTTACGAAAAACGTTATGGAAGCGACAATCAAAAACCTCATCCCAGGCCGGGAATATGAATTTATGGTTCTTAGCCAGGATCGATATGGGGACGGAATGTTTAGTAAATTATTCCGTTATTCCACCAAAGGTACATAATTATTATTTATTTCACTTTATTTTGTTTTTAGGTTAAATTTATATATTTTTGTTTTATTCCCTCTTTACGTTGAAAAAGGTTCGGAGTTTAATCAACCGGAGCAGTTTCATGACCCAATAGCACCATCGTCGTCATCAAGTCGAATGGGACCACCTAGGAATTTGACAGCTCTGGAGAATTCTCATGGCTACTTATTGCATTGGGATCCTCCAGTTCATGGTCTGGATAGCCTGCGATTGTATGTAATTCAATGGTGGCGGGAACCGGAACACTATCTAATCGGATCGGCGGAAACTATTGACACCTACTATCAACTGAGACACCTTAAGGAAGATGCCATCTACAAGGTTCAGATCTATAGCCAGTCCATCAGTGGCGACAAGGAACCTAGCAATGAGTTGGAAATAGTGGTGCCGTCTCATCGCAAAATGAGAGCTGTCGTTATAGGCAGTGCGGTGGGATTGATCTTCCTGGTGACTGCTTTTTGTGCATTTTTATATGTCAAACGAAGCTGTTTTCGACACTTGAAAGGCAATAATGAGAAGATCAATGATACATAAAAATTCAACAACAAAATAACAGCAGACCTATAAATTAATGAATTTAGATTATTGCTTTGTCTTTTCTTATACATAAGTCATACTTTTGTATCTTTTTGATCTTTATTTTCTTTTCTTTGTTCCTCTTTATTGCCTTTCCATTCCAATCTACTTTATCGATCTTTAAAACAAAAATAAGTCTTAGATAGTTGTATTCTATCGTTTCTA
Organism: Eupeodes latifasciatus; assembly: GCA_920104205.1. NCBI lineage: Eukaryota > Metazoa > Arthropoda > Insecta > Diptera > Syrphidae > Eupeodes > Eupeodes latifasciatus. The sequence continues at coordinate 117,257,760 of OV049925.1, read as the reverse complement.
TTTATTTCGCTTAAAGTGCTAAAACATAAATTAAAATTTTAATGTGCAAAACAATTATTTATCTATTTTGAGTAAAATTTTAATTGATATGAAAGAAAATAATAAAAAATAAATCTATGCTTCAGTCCGTCTGATGTGGAACGTATTTTGAGTTTAATTATTTATTTAGCATATGCTTTTTCTTAAAAGATTACAATTTGCTGTCATAAATTCTTGGTTTTCCGAAAGTTTAAAACAAAAACCTACAAAGTGACAGTTCGTTCTTGACAGTTAATCTTTTTTGAGACAACTCATTTTGACAGCTCGTTATTTTATCTCGCTCTCACTTAAAAACCCAAACATCAAATTTTTGGTCTGAATATTTAAATATATGAATTTTTGAAGCCTCTGAATATCTAACCAAAAATTATTATTATGCATTGGGTTAATTTTTTGACATTCTCATTTCAACCATCAATTGCAAGCGAGATAAAATGATGAGACACCAAGATGAATCCCCTTAGAGATCAATGGCTGCGTTCAATCTCGTGTTGGGTATCTTGGATAGGTGGATATTTAGATAGCTTGTTGAACGAGTTGGATAGCTGTATTGAGATAGGTGTCAAAAAATAAAAACAACTTTCAGCTGTTAACAAAAAGCAGAGAAACATTTAAGCTTCGAAGTCAAAATTGTTGTAAGATAAAAAATTAAATGGATAATTCAACTGATTCTTCGATTATAATTACCTTCTAAAATTCGGAGGCAAATAGCTTCTTCATCGTCTATTATGTACAGAATATCCTCAAATACAACTTCAACTAACATTTTGTATCTTTTTGTTTATACCAACAAATACAAAAAGCTGAAATCAATTTTCAAGTTTCTTGAAATTCAACCATGTGTTAAATCAGCTGTTCTGTCAGATACCTACAACTACATACCCCAGAAGTTCTTGGATACCTTTGGATTCCTTTTTTGACATCTCAGCTGTTTTTGATCAGCTGTTATTTTACACGTAAAACACTAATAAAAAACTATCCGGATACCCTATCTGTCTGAGATTGAACGTAGCCAATGTGTATAGCCCAGCGATATTTGACAGCTGTTAGTTTGACAAGATTAACATCAAACACGAATACTCGTATACATCAAACAAAAATATCAATCTTAAGATTGAAACCTAAATCAACTTATTTTTCGTCGCAATTGACAGTAATTCACTGCCAAGATATTCACCCATTATATTAAACAATGTCCTCTTTTCAATGGAGGACAATAAATACATAATGGGTGATTTTTTAAGAGCTTGAGAACTTTTTTTTTAAAAAAAAACGCATAAAATTTGCGTAAAGCGCGAAACACATTTCGAACCGAACACTGATTTTGGTAATAAAATTCAATGATTTGAAAGCGTTGCTCGTTAGTAAGTCTATTCATGATGAAATGTCAAAGCATACTGAGCATCTTTCTCTTTGACACCATGTCTGAAATCCCGCGTGATCTGTCAAATACTAATGCATGAAAATCCTAACCTCAAAAAAATCACCCGATACAAAAGTTGGGTAACTTTTGAGGATATTTGGTTTACGATAGTTATTTAATCAAACTTCTACAAATTCGGGTGTATATGATAGCTAATCTAATTAACATATTGTTCCCAATGGGGCTAGTCACTTTTTTGAGTACATTGTAAGATATTTAAAAATTTCAGAATTTGACTGCCAGGGGACTGACGAAGTAACATAGTACTGATACATGTTATACACAGTTTTGAAAGTATTATGATGAAATTTAATACAAATTAGTAAAAATCTCTTAGGATTTAATAATGAACACTTAAAATCACTTAGTAACAATTAAAAATAATTATTAATATGTAATACTAGGAGAAAATACTATAACAGTTTTCAAAACAGACTTTGACATTTAACGTAACGTTATTCACTTATCTTTTACTACTTTCACATAGTTTTACTAAATATTTCTAAGTAATCAACAAAAAATATGAACAAAATCTAACAATATTCATCTTAAAAGTACTAATGATCATGAATTGAAGAACAATAACAATATACCTGACACAGTACTGACGCCATAGGACTGACGAAAAAGACGAAATTTGAGATTATAATCTGGACTAATGTTTTTTTTTGTAATTTCAAATATCAACAAACTACATTTTAACAAATCAAAGTCTAATACGAATAAATAAAAATTAATTTTAGATTAACAAAAAAATAACGAATCGCCATAAAACTGACGTGTTGATTGACTTAGCACGTGTATAGACAACAAACATAACCCAAACTCTTTTAAAGATATGATGGCCGTCAAATTGTGCAACCCGCAACTAACTTCATTACCAACATTAAAATTCAAAGTGGGATTTGACAGTGAGTCGGCGATATTTCGCACGAATTTCAAATTTAAATAACACTCAAGGGACTGACGAATGAGACTGAACACAAAATTTCTTATTTTTTTAAATAAAGTGGAGAACACTGCATTATGAAAGTTGTAGTATATATTTAACTAAATACATCACAGATTGTAGTAAATTGATAAGTTTTCTCAAATCAATGATAATGTTTAATAGACAGTCACTTAACGGTTGGTTTTCAGGGTTGTGACATGCCAGAGGACTGACGTTTTAAGAACTATAATTGTGTTTTTTTAATAACATGTATTCAAAATGAAGAACTGAAATTGGGTGACTAAATAAAGGTCTTTCCATTGTTTTAAAATAAATTGCAATCTCAATAAAATATAATCAGACTTTGTATATATTGGTTGATGACATCGAGTTACCCAACTTTTGTATAATCACCCATATGCATTTTTGTGTTTTCCTGGAAAAAAATTGTTTTTCTGATCAGCTGATTCTATTTGTCAAAAAATAAAACGCATGGTTCCACTGATTTACCTCGGTTGGTAAAAACTATCCAGTGGATTTTGACAAGACATTTTTTTCAATGACAGCTACAAACGACCTCACGAAAAATTCCAATTATTGTATTCAATGATGATAACTAATGATAGCCAGACTACCAAAGACCAACAAATTATCAATTTCATTTTACTGATGGAGTTCTAATTTATTACTGTTCTCATTTATATCTCTAATTTAATGACATAAATTTACTGATTGCTATAAGGCTAGGCGCGCACATGCAACTTTTTTCGAAACCAAATAGTTCGATCGTTAGTTGCCCAAAAGTTGCACATAAGCAACTCCCGGAAGTAATCAACGAAATAAACCAATACACAGGAAACATTTATTCACCTTGACTAAATTTGTCTCTCTCTTGCACTTACCGATAATTATTCAACGATTTAGATGAATGTCCGCGCAGTTACCTATAATTCATTGTGAAACACACTAAGGAATTGGTTTGAGGTGATCGTCTAGTTTGTGTCAAAACACAAACTAAAAAGTTGCTCGAATGGGCGATAGAATGGTTTCTGCATGTGCGCGGACTCTCATATAAGTCTATAGTGCTCAGTTTAGAAACTAAAAGTTGCATGTGCGCGCCTAGCCTAAGAGCTTATCAGTGAAACTTTTCAGATTCTTACTTTTTCAATGTTACTGTTATATACCTGGGGTCTCCATTAGACATTTCCGATGACAGGACTATCGGCCTGTCATCAGATAATCCAATAGAGACCAACAATCCAACATCCAGTCCATGATCCGGTCATCGCAGTTTGGATTTTTCGAGCGGATCAAAATCCTGTCATCAAATTTAACGTTTGTGTGTGAGCGTCCATTTTCCAGTCTTTTTGAAATTAAAATTTCATTTCGTTTCAATTGTCGTCGAGTGCGGTCATACCTACATATTTTTTATACCTATTAAGTTACTAAAAGTAAACAACAGATTAACCGTTGTGTCAAATGTGACATTTGAGGTTGCTCATGGCAAGACATAATATGCCCAGTCAAAAAAAACACTGGATTGCGGATGAGATTGCGGAAGAGAAGTTGGATTGGATTTTACTCTTGTGGAGTCTCAGGGATATACAAAACTATATCCTCATTTATGTACAAACGCAAAATCACATTCACATCGGATTTTTTTACTAACAATAGAGCACTGTTTCTATAAATTATCACTTATTGCAAAATACTCGCTGCAGAGATTTTCATTCAAATAAAAGTTGTCTTGGTTAAGATCCTTTTATTTTAAATATTATTACCTTCTAGCTTATTTGATTTTATTGCTTAAATTCGTAATTTTTGTAATACTTTTTGAATGCAGTTAAGCCCTTACTTTCATTTTTTTAAAATTAATTAATTAAAAATTTTCTGTAAAATTTAGTCAAAAGTTCTATGAATTTAATTTCTAATATATATGAACTTAAGGACACTGGGTAGAACTTAAAACCAAAGATATGAAAAATTGGAGGAATAAACGTTTTATTTCTATATTTATTCTAATGGAAATCATAATATCATGGCTAACACACAACTCAGCTTCCACTTGTGTCTGCAGCTTAGCTTCCTATGTATCTTATAATTTTTCTCCAACCTTGAACGCTCTACCGTCATTTCATTCAACATCAAAATGACAGCTGATACAAAACTGACATTCCACCACAACAAAAAGTGCACTTTTTCCTTCACATAAATAAACTTACTTTCAATTTTCCCTCTAAACAAAATAAAAAACAACCTAAATTCCTCAATTAAAGGCAACTTTACCTTATTTGTTCAAACCAAAGGTTATCAAGATTCTTAGAGAGCATGCAATTTACTATAATTTTAGTTTGAAACTTCTTCCAACACTAAATTGTGATCACAAAAGAATACATTCCAAAAATTAAAGACAAACAAAATAACTTATGCCAAAAATCCTCTTATCAACCCACAGTATGCATCAACGACGACGAAATGTAAATAGAGACAAATCAGGTTACACCCGCATCGATCCTTCGACCTACGACACTGCCGATGGTATCCATTCCGACCAATTCGATGAGGAATCTCTTACCCAGAGGCGATTGCCTCTGACACAAATTATCCTCATCATAGGATTCATGATTCTGGGAGCAGTAAGTGTTTTTTTATATCAAATTTGTTTCCCTAAAATAATGCGATTTCTTTGAAGATTTGCATCTCCTTCAGTATTCTCATATCGGCCAGCTATTTCGATGCCAAATACCAAGACCGAGTTTGGCCACTCCTTATGGTTGGAATTTTGATGTTTATTCCAGGAGGTTACTATGGATACATCTTGATTTGTATTCTATTCAAAAGAGACGGTTTCTCCTACGATGATATTCCTATTTTTCAGTGATTCTTTCTAATTTATTTATTCATACAAAAATAAAACAACAGCAAAAACTTAAAGAGAAATAATGTGCATTGCAATTGTAATAAAATATTTTAAATTTTACCAAAAAATAAAAAATCAATATGAAAATGTTGGACTATACTTTTTGAACATAGTCGCAGGAGTGATTAGATTTGTTGCTGAGTTCATTTTTCGAATGAATTACAAAGAAATGAACACCTGTCATCGCGTCGCGGCAAATGTCACCACTTAACTCACCGCCAAGCAGCCAACAGAAAGGCGTCAACGTCACAACTTTTTTTTTATATTTCCATTCTTCAAAATCTACCGTCTTCGTCTCAGTTCACAGTAGAAACACAGCATTTATCGTTTTCTTTAATTAAAAACTTAACTAAACAAAAAAGTTGATTTATTTTTTGTGTTAAATTAAACAAAATAACATTTCCATTTTGTGTTAATTTAAAATTGCATTTAATTTTCTTGAATCTTCAATATGTCATCGAATCAATGGGAAGTTGTGACCAAGTCAAAGAAACAGCGCAATCTCGAGAAGAAAGTCGAAGCGCACACCGAAAAGAAACGTCTTGCTTTGGCCGGTCCGAGTTTGGAAGAAATTCGTAAGGTTTCCCTTCTGTTCATTTTTTGGGGGACACACTTTAACACACACTTCCTTTTTTTTTGTATATTTTTGTGTCTAGTTCCTCAGCATCAATTGAAGAGCATTTTTAGTAATAAAAGTTCAAAGGACAAGGAGAATAAATCTCCAAAAAAGACGACCAACAACAGCAACAAGTCATCTCCCGCTAAGAAATCCAAAAGCAATAATAACAATAATGAAAGCAATAAAAAATCTACAACACCAGCAGCTCCACCTGCACCGCCAAGACCAAAGAACTTGGAAACTGCATTGCTCAAGATAACTCCTGATGAGTTAAATGGTCTGATGGAGCAGCTGAGGACTTCATTCCCTGGCAATGAGTTGTATTGGCTGAGAGAGGTAAGCGTACAAATTCTGAAATTCCCTTAAATTTAGTGATTAGATTAAGGTGGACAAGGTTCAAGTGTTTTTGCGCCATCGAGGTCAGCGTTGTTTAAGATAAATTAACGTTGGAAACTCATAAAACACGTTGAATGCAATAGAATATCTTTGAGTGAATCAATTAATATTTTATTGGGTTGGATGGCCAGAAATTCGTCATTAACATCAGATGAATTCTGGAAATTTAGTGAGAGGCTTCCTTGCAGATGTGGAAGTGTGTGCTTTAGGTAAAAATGACATTTACAAAGTGCAAAACGTCGTTTTCTCTAAAGTATAGTCAGTATCTTAAGAAGTTAATTATTTGCATAATTTTTGGACCAGAAGAAGACTCAATAAATTGTTTAGTTACATCAAAAAGCAACAAGAACAATTCCAAGAGACAAGCAACCACAAGTGTGTTGTTGTCAATTCTGTTAGGCCGCGTTTCCATTTGCAATAAAACTTTTGCAATAAATGTCCAATAGTCTGTCCGACAGTGAATTGCAAGTGGAAACTACCAAGCAAGTTCTATCGCGACAGTACTTTCATAACTTCTTGCGAGTATTTGCAAGTGCAATTAATTGCTAGTTTAAACACTTTTGCACCGACTCGCGACAGTTCTTACAGCTTATCGGAACAGTTTCGTATATCTCGCGCAAGTGGCTGGTTATTTATGTACATACCAGATGCTAAGAATCGCAGAGTCAACAGGAGTCTTTCCTTCGGTGATATTGACTCACGGAATTGAGTGTCTTGTTTTTTTTTATAATAGGACCCACTTTCAATATCAAAACTTCCAAATAAATTCGTTTAATAAATTATAGAAGGCACCAGCTTCCCGTCTTCAAAATCCAATCTCGAACCCAAGTTGATCTTTTTTTCTTTTTAATTTCCCATAGGAAGTTATTGTAATGGGTCCGATTTGTCGAATTGAAAATTTTGACATTTCTAGACGTTTCAAAGGTCCATAGAGTCGAACTAAAAGATTTTTAGAAAGATGCCTGTGCGTGCGTGTGTATGTACGTACGTCCGTACGTCCGTACGTTCGCGACGTTTTTTTCGTGCTCAAGAACCAGAAGAGATATCGACTTCAAATAAATTTTGTTATACAGATAATAAGGCAGAAAGATGCAAAAAGGGCTCTCAAGAAAATTGCGTGGGTGGTTTTTTTTACCATAGCAGTATAAAAAAAAGGTGAATATTTGGTTAAACCTAAATATCTCATAGACCAATGACGCTAGAGACCTGAATTAAATTTTATATTATATATTGTAACGTGATACAAAACAAATATATTTTTGGAAAAAAAATCCAATTAACGGTTTTTTTTATAAATCAAAAAAAACTAACAAAAAATTGTCACCTCGAAAATTTTACAACTAAAATATGATTTCATCTCCAAAACAATTTTGTGCAACGAAGAATACTGTTTTTGACATCTGATAAAATTCTGAGAAAAATCTAATTGACAGTTTTTTTTTTATAAAAAATAAAAACCTAAAAAAAAACATTACTCAAAGTTGGTAAAAATTGAATTTCGACTCAAATATCTTTTCAAAAACTTGAGATTAAGGCTTAAAACTTATTTTAACTTATAAGAAATATTGTTTTCAATATTCTGAAAAATGTTGAGAAAAATCGAATTGACAGTTTTTTTTACAAAAAATAAAAACCCAAACAAAAAAATTAATAAAAGTTGATAAAAATTGATTTTCGACTCAAATATCTTTTCAAAACTTTGAGATATGGGCTTTAAACTACTTTAATCTTTCAAAAAATATTGTTGTTAACATTCAGTAAAATTTTGAAAAAAAAATCGAATTGACAGTTTTTTTACAAAAAATTAAAAACCGAAAAATAATTTAACAAAAATTGGTAAAAATTGATTTTTGACTCAAATATCTTTTCAAAAATTTGAGATAATGGCTTCTAACTAATTTTAACTTATAAGAAATATTGTTTTCAACATTCGATAAAATTTTGAGAAAAATTGAATTGACAGTTTTTTTTACAAAAAATAAAAACCTAAAAAAAACAATACTAAAACTTCGTAAAAATTTACTTTCGACTCAAATAGCTTTTCAAAAATTACAAATATTGGCTTCAAACTTATTTTATTTCACAGAAAAAATATTGTTTTCGATATTCATTAATTTTTTTGATAAAAATCCAACAGTCCGCTTTTTCATAAAAAAAATAAAATCTACAAAAAATAGTACGCAAATTTGGTAAAAACTGATACATATAGACACACTTTTAAGCAAGACAAATCGACAGACGGGATGGGAAGTTATCAGTGTGGGTCGCATCCCAGTCTCTTTTTTAATAATAAAATTATCATCGCAGCTGCTAATCGTTGACGTTTTCTCGCCATGACTTCACAATTTTAAGTAAACAACCAGATTTGAGCCGTTTATTTTGAAAGTGGCATAAGTCACTTTTTCAAAAAAATCGAGTTAATGGCAACACTAAATACAATTGAACGGTATCTTTTCATTTTTAAAAAATTTGCACTCAATATGTTGAGAACTATTGAGATTTCTTCGAGAGAAGTATTGGTAATTAACGGTATAACAAATATCTTAAATATCTCGACTTAAAAAAAAAGTGACTTATGCCACTTTCAAAATAAACGGCTCATTAATTGCGACATTAATTGCTCTCCTGGTGTAAATACATCTGCAATAAATTGCGACAGAATGATGCGCGAGCTTCTTGCAAGACATTTATTGCAGAAGAAATTGCAAGAATTCACATGACAATGTAAACGCGACTGCAAGAAACTTCTGCAAGACTTCCGCGAGTTGACTTGCAAATGGAATCAGCTCAATTGTAGGCTTACATTATTATAAAAAAAGAATGTCTTATCACGAATTCCCTTAAGAAGATTCGTTCAATGAGTAGCAACATAATATGTAGCTCCAGCTATAATTGAAATATTTGAGTCTTGTTATAGCACATTTCACCAACTCTAATTTTCATGTCTGGAAATACTTTGCGAAGGAATATTTGATACTTGTTTCCATTTGGCGTGCGAATCTTCGCTTATGGACTCATAAACAAAGTCGACTGTGTTCTCAGTCCGTAAGATTCCAAAACTAGAACATTATAAACCATAGAATATTAATTTCGCACAAAATCAGCAACAGGGTCTTCTACTTCCATTGGGAAAGTCCTTACATATCAAAAAGACTTGGAATAGTCAAATCGGAGAGATACCGAGTTTTCAAAGCTGATGAATATTTTTTGACCATTTGTTGAAAACAAAAAATGAAACCATGTCTGTGTGCCTGGCTTAGTTCCAGTGTAATCATTATCCCTATCGATGTCTCGGCTTTCTTAAGTCTTTAATTTTAACTCTATTTATACTTGGGACTTAAATAAATAATTTGCATTTAAATTGCCTATTGTCTATGATAAGTTCTTCCATCTCCCATATATCGACCGTTAATTAAGCTTTCTCTTTTCTTAATTTTAATTAATTCTTTTGAAATTATTTAAATTAATTTTAAAACTTTTTCTACTAATAACAATTTTGTCTTTTATTTTTTTTTGTTAGATTGCCTCATTTTTCAACTCGCACCTTCCATTCGATTGTGATCCAACTTTTTCGGGCAAAGCTATACTCTATCCGAGTAATGTTGTGCCGAAAAATCTCAAGACTGCAATTATTGATATTTTCAAAACTATGGGCGATGTTAATTTATCATATTTTTATGATACATTAATAACACGAATGACTGAAGAATTATCAAAAAATAAATCAGTTGTTGGTTATAAGGTAAGAAAAAAGGGTTCTTTGTAATTACTGTTATTTATTTTCAATATATTTTTTATTTTTTGATATTTTCAAAAGCTTCTTTTACAAATTGTTGCTCAAAATTGGCCAACAGTATGTTCGAATAGTTTGGCAAAGACTGCAATTTTAAGAAATTCTTATCAAAATCGTAGTAACATTGGACTGAGTATTTTATGGGGTGTTGGACAAGGTGGTTTCAGAGATATTAATGTTGGTGTTAAAGGTAATATATACAAATATTTTCGGGGCTATATTGTGAATAAAATTTAACATGGAAGTTTTCCTATCATCTTAAATTGGAATCTTGCATATTGCAAAAAATATCCAATAAAATTTGTTGACATCGGGAATTAAGTTTCTAAGAGTGTTTTGTATTTTTTGGTGTAAAAAGAAAGAGCTCAAAAATGTACTTACAGTGAACCAAAAAAAAAGTTGTACAGTCGATTTTCCTTTATCTATGGAGTTAATTGCAATAAAAACAAAATACTTACCAAAAATAGGGATTTTGTTTAAACTCCAGATTAAGTAAAACACATTTTTTTAAATAAATTATTTTAATAAAAAAAACAAATTCAATGAATAAAGTCCGTTTTATGAAACCAAAAAAAAACTTGTACACTTTGTAGTTACAATACTGTATAGAACCGTTATCCAGTAATCTTTATCAGATCATCTCTTTTTTGAAGGGTTTAGTTTTTTCATGTTGCCAGAGTAATAATTTGTTAAAAATTTATAAAAGAAATAAAAAAAAATGGAAAACAAACAAACCTCACTTGATATAAAAAAACTTATTGTTAAGTTGTGGGACGATTTTAACAAGACTAAGTGGAAGTGGGAGACCGAGAAAAATTGATACTAAACAAACCAAGAGGCGTATAGTAAGGATTGTACAAAGTAACCCCAAAATTTCGGCAGTGGAAATAGCGGAAGACCTCAATAGAAACAAAATTGTCCAAGTTCATCCACAGACGGTAAGAAATTTTTTACATTCGGAAGAGTTTAGAGGTTTTACGCCTCGAAACAAACCACTTTTATCCGCCATAAATGTAAAGAAGCGCCTACAATATGCCAAAGAGTATATAAATAAGCCGGTAGAGTTTTGGAATTCCGTTATTTATACCGTTGAATCCAAATTCAATATTTTTGGATCCGATGGGCGACGTTTTGTTTGGAGAAAAAGGGGTAAAGCGTAAGATCCGAAGAATGTAAATTGCACAGTAAAACATGGCGGTGGCAGCGTTATGGTGTGGGGTGCGATGGGAGCAAATGGAGTTGGAAATTTTCAATTTGTGGAAGTTTGATTACCTCAACATCTTGAAAAATAATTTAAGAAGTACTGCTTAAAAATTGGACCTTGGAGATAATTTTAGTTTCGTTCAAGACGACCCAAAACATTCCTCGTTGATAGTGAAGGAATGGTTGTTATATAACGTGAAAAAAGTACTCCCTGATCCACCACGAAATCCGGATTTAAATCCAATTGAACATCTTTGGGCTCATGTTGAAAAAAAGTTGAGGGAAAGGAAAGTAAAAAATAAAGAACAGTTAAAAGATGCAATACAGAGGATATGGATTGAAATTACGCCAGAAGTTACAAAAAAATAGGCCCTTTCAATGCCAAAGAGGTTATTTTTGGTAAGTATTTTGTTTTTTTTTTTTATTGCAATTAACTCCATAGATAATTGCATTTTAACAAAAGAAAATCGACTGTACAACTTTTTTTTGGTTCATTGTACGTATGTATGTCTTCAAATATCTTCGATTAGAAAAGTTTCGAGGGAAATGTTATTCACAATAGTCCAAATTATTTAAGTTTATTTATTTAATTTTTCTTTTTTGTTTAGTTTGGCAAAATATTATGCTTCCTGTGATTGAAATGAAAAGCTACTCCCGATACGTTTCTGACTACATTGAAAAAGTTTTATCCTCGGGCACTGGCAACCAAAAGTAAGTAATCCTTTGAGTCCTATGAAGAAAATGATCGAAACTCAGAAACTTTCTGCTCGAAACTATATTTATCAGAGAAAGCACATTGCTTTATTTGTTTATGGATATTTTTTAAATTTCTTTTTTAGATTACTAATGAGCCAAAGTGATTTCTTTATTTTGTACAACGCATTAAAGGCTAAATATAGCATTCCAAGGGAGTGTCAACTGGTGCTAACGAAGAGTTCTCAGTTATTTTTGGTGAGTTTACCTAGTTTCATACGGTGGTTTAATTTTAAACAAATAAAATGTAAGTCATTTCTTACGAACAATTTTTTGACAAAGTTTTAAAACAACTAAAGAAATCGAGTTAAAATTTTCCCTTAATCCGAGTTTTAGGGCTTGGATAATGTCAAGAAATTAGCAAGTTAAAGCAAACTAATGTGTAATTATTGATCGCCACCATAAGATATTAGGTCTTGGGCAAACAAACGTAATCACAACCGCAAATCGCTTTGATTTGCTTTGGCTTGTGAAAGATTTTTTTATTTTCAATCAATTTATTTCTAAATAACCTATTTTTGTTATCCTTTTGTTTTTAATTTGCAGAAAAAATACATCGAGAGCTCATCGAAACATGCAAATGTCTTCCTAAATCTATTCCGTGATATTGAAAATTCCACAAAGAATCAAGTTGAAATTGATGGTTGCATCGATTGTCTAACAATCGGTGATGAATGTTTTAAAATTTGGAAAATGAATTACAAGAAGAATGTGTTGCCGTCGTATTTGCTTTTACAACATATTTGTAAGTATATTAAATTAAGTATTTAAAATTAATTAGTTTAAATTTTGAAACAAAAATGAATAAATAAATTGGGTAGCGCAACAGTCCGTTGAGAACTAGGGCCTAGTGACTTACAACTCTCAACCATTCCTGTGTGCTTGTACTGTGGTCAGGGATGGAGTTATGAAACAAAGCAAACTTCTAAATAGTTCAAACTGAAGATTAAGTAAGAATAAAGTGTCGTTGGTTATGAAGAAATACTAGGTGTGGTAATTGTTCTCCAAAGACATAAATATCTGAGACATTAAGAGAGAGGAGTTTTTAAGTAGGCCCATAGCTCCAGTTGCAAATGAGTTCACTAAATATTCCATTGCTCTTTATTTATTAAAAATTAAATTTTAAAAATCAATTAATTTGTTCTTATTCCTGTGACAAGTGGCTGTCGTTGATCGGTAGTTTATTTTGCCTTGATGTTCATTGCTGCAAAATTGACATATTCCAAGTCGTAAATATTTAATTACTAGATTTTACCGTCCGCATTAGATAGTTTTTTTTGGATAGTAGTATGAAAAAACCTCAGCTGTAGGTACTTTTTTGTACGTATGTTTGAATTGTGCCGAGATGGGATGGGGCCATACTAAGTGTGATTGTCATAGGTTAGTTTAGGTATTAAGTATTCAGCCCTATGCAAAATTGTATGAGATTTTCCACTACGAACGGATTTCATGATACAGTTTTTCGGGATTCGTAAAAATTTCCGATTACGATGGAATTCATGATAGGGCTGATTAAATAAACAATTAAATTTACACGACAAGTAAAATATTTGCAGGATTTATCTGTAATTTGCATGCATCCGACAACGGCGTGTGCCCTCACGTGGTAGACCCACTCAGTGATGTCCTCCCCCCCCTCGCCGCACTACCATCGCCGCCACCTGCCTCGTCTACCGCGTGCGACCCCCGCCCGCACACTCGACCCGCGCCTCAGCCGAAAGAGAATTATCAGAAGAAGAAGACAGACCCTGTGAATTATTTGTTGTACCTACATGGCTCGTGTTTGGCGATGAAAGGTTGAGCATAGCAAAGTTTAGGTTTAAAATTATTATTTGTGGAACTTGGTGGGAGCCAAGGGCTTGAGGTACGTGGAGCGCGAAGCCCGTGTTAATATACGTGTATGATAATTTTAACATGTTCGACAACTTATTTCATAAGGGTTGGGAATGCGTTGTTTTTGTTTGTAATACCAATTTTATCCAAATATTCAAATCTTTGGTAATTTAGGAGTGAAAGCGATCAGATTCCCCGGAAAGTAATTTTTCCCATGGGAATGCGTTGTTCTCCCGAGGTCAAAAGTAACTAATGTCCTTTCTTAAGTCTCAAACTATCTCCTATTTAAATCTGTTCAGCAGTTTGGGCGTAAAAGCGATCGGCCTACCTGAATTTTCCCATGGGAATGCCTATTTTCTTTCTCGGGTTTTAAAATATCTTCATACCAAATTTCATGCAAATTGGTTCAGTAGTTTAGGCGTGATTGAGTAACAGACAGACAGAGTTACTTTCACATTTATAATAGTATAGAAATTTTACTAAAAAAAAAACTTTTTAGTCTTCGTTCTATTGAGGTATCACGATAATCGTTTTACTTTGTTCTTATAACTGCATAGGCATAAATAAATAGTCTTCGAAATAACAAGCCAACAAGATTTTTTAACTGAAGTCTTTGAAGGTTTTTGATGACTATAGTTGAAAAATATTTTTTAAATCGCTAAACCAGAGAAAAAACTAATAAACTACTTTCTCTGAGGCTGTGTATTTTTTGTTTCAATAATATTTGTGAAAATTATATGAACTTCTTCAAAATTCAATTTACATAAATACCAACATAAGGGACTTCATTTGCAGTCAACTTCATTCTTTGAACGTACATTTTGACCAAGGCAACTAGTTAGTTTTTCAAGTGTCAAGAATTTCAAATTCAGAACTATACATACATACATACATACATACTTCGCAAATCCTCTACTTTAAGTTCATAAAACAAAAGTACCAAACAAATTATTGTCTACAAAACACTCCTCAGAGAAGCTACGAGTACAAGTCCATCACGATTTGTATTTTGCATTGTAAAGAAATATTAGTTATTTCTTTTCCAAATTGACAAGGAACCCTTTTGCAGAAAGCATTAAATGAAGTTGTGCAGAAAATAAATAAATCATAGAGTAATAAAGCTCAGCTTTCAGTTGAATGATAAAACATGATGAAGTGTCATTTTGATAGAAGTAGACGTGACTTAATAGTTAGGGAGATTTTTCTTGACTAACATTCCAGTCAAATTTCCATTAAAGTTGCCTTAATTGGAATTCTAGAAACTTGCCTAACTTTCAAGTCCCTTATGTCGTCTGAACCTGCCAAATGTTTGATTTCTATTCTAAAAAAATACTTCAAGAATCTTTTAAAAAAGTTTTCACAAGCTTTTTCGACAACAAAATTGTTAATTTGTATTGTATCAAAATTTAAAACGTAATATTTATTGATTTTTGTTTTTTTTGTTTAATTTAAAAAATTAATACATTGTAGACCAACAATGGGATGGATCTGCTGTCAAACTGCGTGATTCAAAAGCATTTGAAGATTTTCTTCTGGTTGCAACCCAACTAAACTTAGAATTAGAAGCTGCTAAGAAGAGAGACCCACATTTGGATGAATTGCTTTCGTTGTTTGGGGTAAGTAATCAAATCAAAAATAATTTTAGAATTGAAATGGTGTTTTACATACACATAGTCCAAAAAGTATTCGTACAGCAGCTTTCTTTTTGTTGATTTTGAGGTAAAATATTTACTATAACAATATATTAAAAACAGATTTTTGAAAGTCACAATCACAATTTTTTAAAACTTTGTAAAAAGGTGAAGGTGGAAACTAACTTTTTTTCAATATTACCACTTTGGTTTTTATATTAATTCGTAGTACTTTTTTTTTCAAAAAAAAAAAAAAAAACACTAAAATTAGGCTGCTGTACGGACACTTTTTGGACTAAGCGTATAATATTTATAATTTAAATAAAGGTAAGTACAAATATGATTTTGTTGGTATGCTGTTTGGTTTGGTTTGTAAAGTTTGATTAAATATGCAGTTAAGGTTTCGCCACAGCTTGATCCTTCAGTTTTATATGCGCAAAAAGATAAACATAAATACTTATGTCTGTATGAATAAAGTGGAATAGGTTCTTAGTACATAAAGTTAAGATGATGCTGTAGAAATCCTTGTAAATTATTATTTTATTCACAAAACAATAATTTGGATAAATTTTAAATTTTCTTATAATTTAAAAGAGAATTTTACAAATATTGAAGGATTTGTTTTTGTTATTTCCTTAAGTTGTTAGCGATTGTTTTGTTTAATGCGTCAACAATAACTTATTTAAAAATTTAAAAACTAGATGTTAACGCAATAGTGATAGCTTTTAATGAAATTGCCTTCGAAATTGATTCTGACATTACTTCTTGATGCCAATTGCTTTTTTTCAAACGTTATATAATGGTTTAATTTTCTTATTCCAAAAATCAAAACCTTGTAATTAAAGGGTGATTTTTTAAAAGCTATAGAAAAGTTTTTCAAAAAAAATCACATAAAATTCAGAAAAATGCATGAAATCTTTATTTGAATAGATAGTACGGTCCATATAATTTAATGTTTGAAGATTATTTCATGCAAATGTTGACCTTGACTGCGCTTCAAATGGTCCATCCGCTTAGTCCAATTTTGGCATACTCTTTCCAACATTTCGGCCGGAATCTCACGAATAAAGGCTTTAATGTTGTTTTCCAATGCGTCAATTGAAGCGGGCTTGTCTGTATGGACAAAAGCCTTAACATAGCACCACAAAAATAGTCTAAATCGCTCGCACGATCCAGGCGGCCAATTGACCGGTCCCGAACGTGAAATAAAATATTCACCGAACTCGCCTCTCAATAAGTCCATTGTTGCGCGTGCTGTGTGGCATGTGGCACCGTCTTGTTGAAACCACATGTCATGCAAGTCAAGCTCTTGCATTTTGGGCAAAAAAAGTTGGATATCATCTCACGGTAGCGCTCACCATTCACAGTTACGTTACGATTCGAATCATCTTTGAAGAAGTACGGTCCAATGATGCCACCAGCCCATAGGCCGCACCAAACTGTGACTTTTTCTGGATGCATTGGTACCTCTTGCAATGCTTCTGGCTGATATTCACTCCAAAATCAACAATTCTGTTTATTTACGTACCCATTGAGCCAAAAATGAGCTTCGTCGCTCGCTGGAAGAAGCGCGCGATTAACTTTCTTAATAGAGCACTCATTTTGGTAATAAAATTCAATAATTTGCAAGCGTTGTTCGTTTGTAAAACGATTCATGGTTAAATTATAGACCAAACTGAAGAAAACAAACCACGAAACGTGCGTCAGCAGTTTAAACCAGTGTTGCCAAAAAGATAATAGCTAAAATATCACCATTAGAAAAAGTTACCACCAAGACTCAATGCAAAAAAGAGCCTGGGAAGAGATCCACTCTGAAAACTTTTTATTAGTGCCCGTTGTCGCTCGACGAAAATAAATATCCCGAAAGTACGGAGGTACATTCACATCGACAAATAGCATCTTTGTAAAAACCTTTCATTTACATTTTAAGTATCATGAAATGTCGAGAAATGTCAAAAATTTCAATTCGACAATTCGGAATGATTACTATAAATTCCTATGGGAATTTAAAAATAATATAATATTAACATAAGAAAATCAAATCGCGCAGTTTGGCGCCACATTAACAACTCCTCATAAATTCCATTAGGTTAATATGAATTCGAGCTTTGGAATTAAAGAAATCCCGAGTATTTTAGGAGTCATCTAGATGTCAGCCGAAACTTTTTTTGAAAGTAGTGATTGCAGGGCATAAGGTTAGATTTTTACAATTTTGTTGAAACCTTTATCAAGGCACTTTAAATGTTTATGCTAGGCAGCCACTTTCAACGTCTTACATTCAAAAAATTAAAAAAGAAAAAACAAATCTGCTGATACTTCGTTTCTAATAAGTAAACTGAAGCCTTAGTTTATGCCCCTTCCTCTTAGATTAAGTAGAAGTGTTCAGCTTTATTTTTATACATTTCTTAGTCATTTAAATTTGTAAACATTTTCATAACCTCTTATTAATTTTTAGTTGAACAAGTACATTTTTTTTTTTGAAAGTTGTACATTTTCTAGACAAAGGTAATTTGGGTGGCCCACCACACAAATTTCCAAGATTGAAATTTAATTTTTGGGATTCCCTCCTTCTCAAGGAACTCATTTGTTACACTTTCACAAAAATATCAATTATAAACACAAAATAAAAATTTCGAAAAGAAATAATGTGTTTTGTTGGAAAATCTATCCATAGTATAGTAGGATTTTACACGAATAACAAAAACAATATCCATAGTATGAATAACACCGATAAAAGTTAGAGTAGAATCTTACTATGGATGGGTTTTTGACATTTATACGAGTCTCGAATGGATCTTATGTTCTTATGTGATTTCGTTCTCAAATGTTGGTACGATTGATATTGCATTTGTATGTCGATGGCTGTGTTCGTGTGGGGAAAAAAAATCAATCTATTACTGTTGATATTATTTGGTTTTGTTAGTGAAAATGGACTAACTGGGCTTATTTTGCAAGAGAAAACAATAGAAAAGATATTTATGTTTTGCTATGTTTCCACCAAAGGTTTATCTCAGTTTAGATTAAATAAATCTTTTTGGTGTTTCCACCGCACAAGAAGATTTAAAAATGATTAAGTATGACAGCACTTTCTAAAATGCAAATGGTGCTTCGATGTGTGAAGTGCAAGTGAGATAGTTTGATTCGTGTTAAACAATGAAGAACAGATTAGTTCAGCACCATATAAGAATATGCTACCTACCTTTTTTTTAATTTTATTAAAACAAAACTATATTTTTTGTACACAAACATGCAAATAAACATACCATAATGCATTATCTGTTAAACCAACTCCTCCACACAGGTTTTTCTTCTCAAATTTTGACTCAACTCCGATCTCCGACGGGAATCGAGTCAAATCGATCTTCAATCTCGCTTCAACACCACATGTTAATGTAGTAGTCTACGAACAAAACCCCTCCTTGAAGCAATTGTTAAATTAACTTTTTTTTTATAGAAGCCGTATTTTATTGGTAAATTATTAGCTAGTGCAGTAATGGAAAGTAAGTGCAGTAATGGAAAGTGTGAATAAAACATATGTTCACTATTATATGCACTCTTATTTTAAATCTCCAAGTTGGTATCTGTGCAATCATACTTATGTCAAAATCAGCTGTCAACCAGTTTTGAAAATACGTACTCAAGGGATGTGTTGAAAAAGTATTGTTGTTTTTATGTAAAGTTAAATAAGAGTTCAAGTTAATGTGTACATGCAGGTCCAGTCAGAATAGAGTTGAGTATGAATTGAAAGATTGAAATGACATAAGAGTGCCTGTCCACATTAAATTTTTAATGTTAGGTGCAAGCAGTGAGACAGGTAGATTATATGTGAGTGAAAAAGAGACAGATGGGTAGATTACAGCCCAAATGCAAACAATATTCTTGCATTCAACATGAAAGATTTTGTATTGTATGAGTGAAAGATAGATAGATTTCAAGGGTGTGAGATAGGGATGTGCAGATTGATTTTCTCTTCATCGTATAGACACAACGAACATAATAAAACCCAGCATTAAAAATCCAATGTAGACAGGCACTAAAAGCCAAAAGAAGGGTGTGAGGGGAGATTTTGTCCTTCCCCGTAAGCCCGTCTTGCCTACAAGCTCCCAGTTGCTGGCAACTCAGTTTTCCTGGGTGAAAGGGGACAAATCAACGCGAAACATTCAGCGCTACAATTAAACTTTCTCTTCTCAAAATAAACCTACACTGCGATAACTGACGAGAAGCGAATCAGGGCGAATCATTCACAATGATAACAAAAATGACAAATAAACAATGCCGCGTCGGCGAATGTTACACTTTCGCGTTGGTTTGGGAGAGCCTTTAAACCCGACCAATGACGAAAGTTTTGTTTTCGCATCAAATGTTTCGCTTTGGTTTTGGGCGAGTCCTAACACACATCTGACATCACACGTCAATAAATTTAGAGATAGCATTGTGATTATTGATGATTTTTGGGTGATGTCAAGTAGTCAACGCATTGAATATTTACGTTGACAGTGTAATCGTAGATTAATATTTCAAACCAATTTATTTTTATTCTAGTGAAAACACAAGAAAAATACGAACACATCCCCAAATAATAAAATCCTGCAAACCTTTAAGTAAAAAATATTTCTGGAACTGGATGAAGTGTCATTCTATTCCAAACATTCCAAAACTTTATCTGAACTATTTATATGCACTATTTTTGCTGCCTTATTTATCCGCACTATTTCTTTGTTGTTGTTTAGTGTGTAAGATTTTGCTGCGCTGCGTATAAATTTACCAATAAAAAACGCCTAGAATCTCAATTTCCAGATATTTTCTTACCATTTCTTCTTGAAAATTGTCCATTTTATTAGTTTTAGTTAGTTTTTTTTGCTAAGTTAATTTTTGCGTGTATTTTTTTATTATTGTTCTGACAGATCTTCTTTCAGTTGTACCAATTTTTAAATAAAAAAATCTGGCCACTGCGGATCGTTTTGTTGGCAATTTCTCACTGTTATATATATGGAATAGCAAAAAACGCACTTATTATTAAAAAATTAAAAATTTAATTTTTCTTGAAACTAAAACATAACATGCAGTTTTCGGCATTCGACTTAAAATGAATAAGCTCTTAAAACACCTGCGTAATTTCTTTCAAAATTTGATTTTTCTACTGTGTCAACTATAATGTCTCTAAAGGGTGACTGAACCTACTCAAACTAACTAAAACTAATTTGCATAAAGTGATTTAACATAACACGTGGTTTTTATTTCTTTTATTATGTATTCCTAATATTTGAATTAACAAACATCTCAACGGATTTATTAAAGCGCCATCTGTTGTGAAATTCTCTTCAACTTTCATAAATTCACCAAACAACACAAAATGAACTCATACCGAAAATTCATTTAATATTTTTGTACTGTCAACTCAGCTCAGCTTGCAAGTGTTGCAAGCAAATGCCAGCCATTTTTATCGATTTTAAAATTTCCATTCCATTCAGCTATGTGAGTAGATAGCTGAATAAATTAAACATCGGCCATCTTCAAGTAAGTTTCACCATCATCGTCACCGCCAGCCACCACTCAGCGCACTCACTATCAAATCAAGCAAATCACTACCGCCACCGTCGCCGCCCCGTGTAAAAAAAACTAAATAAGTCGAGTCGTTTCGTTTCTAAAAAAATAAATTTAGTTGACGTGAGCTGAGGTGAAGATAGTTTTTTTTTCATTGTTAAATTAAAAATTCCACCGAAAAAAGAAAATATTGCATTTATATATTTTTCATAATTAAAGTAAATCTTTCTTGTGTCTATCTTGTCGAATATTCTCCTCTTTCGTGGTTTCTCTCACACAACTCTCCAACCAACTATCATCTCTACCTACTCAGTGGAATTTTGCTACATATTTAAAAAAGAAGAAAAGTTTCATCAAAAAAGTGCGTAAGAAAAAGGAAAACTAACAAAAATTTATGGAGTGGTGTCAAGTCAAGAAAATGTAGAAAGTGCTTTCTGGGGATGAATAATTTGTTGTTTTTTTTTTTTTTTTGAAATAACGTCATAACTACTTTTTACCAAAATCAGGCCGCCAGCAACTACCTACCTACCTATACCTATAGATTCTTTATTTCTCTAAAGAATCCTATTTCTATTGTTCTACAGTTCTGAGTTGGTTCTGGTGGTCAGCAAAGAAAAAAAGATGAGTGTACACACATAGTTTAGTTTTGGGTTGATTTTGTTTGAACAGAACATAGAAACAACACAAAAATCTCGTTTCCTCTTTCACAGAAGAGGAGATCATTAAAACCCGATCCCAGCATCAGCTCAGCATCCACTCCACCATCACCATCTCATCTCCATCGTTCGTTACTTTTTTCCCATTTCTTTTTTTCTTCACTCTGTGGTACAAGTGAGATTATTGGTATACGTTGACGGCGCGGCTACGGCTTCTTAATCCCGGTGCGTCACGTCACAGTGGCAATGGCAATAATGTGTCTACGTGGACGTAGAGGAACCGAACAAACCAAATTTGGAATTAAAAAAAAAAAATTAAATTTCTTCTGATTGCCGCAAATGGAGTTGGTGATACACTTTGGCCATTTAAATGAATATAAGTCATAGCAACACCTTGATAACGATAATCACTTGCCACTAAGTCAACAACAGAGTTTGGATGGTACAAGAAGTTTCTCAAGGCGAAAACAACACTTATCAGAGTCCAGTCGGTGCAAAAGCCGGGTTGTTATCTGCTTTCTGCTTGTGTCTGCCCCTTACGCTTTCCATTGAGGTGGTTATCGACAATGATAACGACGACGATGTACGATTCCACTGTTGGGTGTGGATGTTGATGTGGAGATTTTTACTTATCTCGATTTGCTTCTGTTAAGTGCAATGTGGCTTTTTTGTTTTTCTTTTTCCCTATTTTAATTATAATATAGTAATTGTTGGAAAACTCGGGAGATTAGCCAATTCAGTTCCACCACGTGGTGCAAGTTTTTTGTTTTCTGTATTTTCTTCTAAAATTACTTGTAAGTGGGATTTGGTGCATATTCATCTTTTTTCAAACTACGCAAATTTTTTCCTGCTTTCAACGAATTCCGACGCGTGTCTCTTGTGTGCCAAGTTTTTAATCAATTTTCTTTCGTATTTTTTAATTGGAAGGAGGAATACATAAATATATACATATGCTTAGGTTATATTTATGTATATTTTTGCCATTACACATGCTCCATTAGAGCAAATATAGGTCATTGGAGAAAGAGCTTTTATAAAGAGTTTGCAAAAATAGTAATTTTTTGTTTTATGAAGAGATATCATTTGGGAATTTGATGTAAATTCTAGAAATAGGTAGTTTGGTTTAGGTAAGGTATCTATACGTTGACAACAATATTCCATATCATAGATTAACGTTCATTAACATTGCGCGCTGTGAGCTGTGTAGTCTGTTGGGGTCAGATGTTATCATCATCTTCAAACGCAAAACAACAACTTTCACATTAAGTTAATTAAAATTTTGCTACATACATATGTTACAGAAATAATTCAATAGGTAATAACTTGAATATATACAGAAATTGAAGTCAGTAACCCAAAAATGCAATTTATTACAGGCAAATGGGTACCTTTTTGGAGTGAATATTTAAAAAAAAAACATCATCTAGGTTGTTGCTTTGGTATACCTACCTACTAGTTGTTTAAAAAAAAAACACATCTATATGAAGCTAGGTGAAGTAAGATTCAACAACCAATCTAGGTAGTTAGGACGTATTAGCTTTGAATGATGAAGGTATGTATGTAGGTACTTACCTACCTTTTTTTCATTTAACTAGGTATTTACCCTCCAAGTTGTACCTACATCTCGAGTACCTACTTTTAAAATAAAACCTGTTTTTGTTTGCTTGCCTTCAAGTTGTTCATTAATAATAAATTTATCTTTGATTGTTTGTAATCACATTTGAAGCGATTTTTGCAAAAAGTCGGCTGTTTGAAAAGGCATTGTTCAAAGACACTAGAAACTAGATGTGTTAACTAAAAAGTCATTAACTACATCTACTTTTGCCAGAACAGGTAAGCAGCAGCAGATAGATATGTATTAATTACATTCTTTTTACTTGTTCAATTGATTTGTAACTTAAGTGTCTATAACTAGCTTTCGAAATTAAATGTGTGACTGTATCTTCATTGGCTATACAACACCTATCACGGTAGATATAATTTTGTAGTGTAAATTGACAAAATAGAGATAATAATCTTATATCTTATACTGGATACCTACCTATCTGTTTTAAAATCTAATTGTTATTAAATATGTTTTAACGAGAAGTACCTATATCATAATAAATCCACTTAAGTTAATTATAAAATAATTATGCTTAATGAAAGATAAATTGTTTATTTGTTAAGCAATGACTTGACGTCATATACCTATGTAAATGTTGAAGACATTTGGGTATGAAGTTTTATCAGTAGCGTTTTCATTTTTGTTTAATTCTTCGAATATACAGTGTATCAATTTCATATTCGTACCCCTTCAATAAAAAGTTTGAATGTTTTCCTCATCCAAAATGACTTGAGATAGGTACAAAAATTAATAACAAAGTGCAATTTAAGTAAGTTCATTATTGATATATTTAAAAGAATTTTTATAGCTGGTACAATTCATATTTCTTGAAAAATTTAAAGAAAAGAAAAAACTACAGTAATACTGGGTCAATTTCGTATTAGTTACCCTATTTTGATCAGTCAAAAAATTTGGTTTTAATATTTTGTTGCATAACCTTTGGAAGTAATTACAGCTTTCAATCGTTTTGGCATTGACCTTACCAATTTTTTTAGTTGTTTCCGATGTTATTTGTGTCCATTCATAGAGAATTTTCTCCTTAAGGTCGTTTTTGTTCTTAATTATGCAAAACCTTACTACAATTGAAGAGAAGCCACATTCGGGTTGAATTCGCCTCATGCTTTGGGTCGTTATCCTGATAAAAAGTAAAGTTGTTTTCTAGACCCATTTGTGCAGCACTATCTTTTAAATTGGTCTTCAGGATATCGATGTACATCTTGTGATCCATAATTCCTTCAATTATGTGCAGTTTCCCAACTCCAGCTGCTGAAAAACAACCCCACACCATCACCGACCCACCACCATGTTTAACGTTTCCTCGAGTGTTTTGCGGAAGGTATTCAGTATTTGGATTGCGCCATACCATTTGTCTGCCATCCGAGCCATGAATATTGAACTTTGACTCATCTGTGAAAATCACCGTTTTCCAGAAGTCAAAGTCTTTTGATTGGTATTCTTTGGCGAATTCAAGCCGTTTCAGTCTGTTGACATGACAAATAAATGGTTTTTTGCGCGATACTCTTCCGTTGAAACCATGTTCCCGTATACAATTCCTCAACGTTTCAGTGCAAAATTGTTTTTCCAGGGATTGGCGAAGATTCTGTGCCAATTTTGGTGCACTTATCTTTGGATTTTTATTTATTTCACGCACAATTATCCTCTTGTCTTGCGTGTTGAAAATACTTCTTGTTGTGTTGCGAGGCAAGTTTTCAATCCTTTTTTCCTTGACAAACCAGTTTACAATACTTTGAACCGTTGATTTAGTTCGATTAATTAAAGATGAAATCTGTTTATAAGATTAAACTTCTTGGTGGTATTTTACAATGAGTTCTCGAAGTTCTTTAGAGGTTTCACTTGATTATCTTCCCATTTTTGTTAAATTCTGAGACAAATTATCCAAAACGCTTCTAAAAATTCTAAATAACTTCAGAATACTTTAAATAATAGCACATGAATTGACAAAACACATTTGATTGAAAATGCAATTGAAATTAAAGCTGCTTGGCTACTTAGAACTAAGCGTACGAATACGAAATTGATCTAGTTTCACAGTAGTTTTTATCATTTTAGCATTTACTTAGTAAATGATTTTTACCAACTAAGAAAATTTAATTAAATATATCAACCATGAATACACACTTAACCTGCAGGTGGTATTAATGTCCTACATCAAACCATTTAGGATCAGGAGAACATTTAAAGTTTTAATAGAAGGGGTACGAATATGAAATTGATACACTGTATAAGCATTGAAAAAAAGATTGTTCTATTAATTATTTTACTAAGTATCGCTGTGATTTTTAGACTTAATTCTGTCAATTTGATATTTTTTTAGAGTAGAGGATCACTTATAATTATGGGTTTCTTCGTTTCAGAAGCTTTCTGTTTTAGCGTTCGGAAAGCAATCTTTTCTTCTCAAAATGAGAGTTCCTGCTCTTTGAAAGAAATAAGAAGGAAATATTTCTTCATTCTTGAGATTACCTCCAAAACTCTTATTCCTCCAATTTGTGGGTTCACCAATTCTTTTGTGCTTAAACAAATACTTTAAACTGGTCATAACATCTCAGAAAACAATTGTTTATTCTGAATTGGAGTATTTTGTTGACTTGGTGATCGATAAGACCATTCATTTCTGACACTGGTAACTTTCATAACCGCTCAATATTGGGTTCCAGTAGTAAGGAAACAAATTCTAAAAGTCAAAGCACTACATGACTTGTTCGAGCCTTAAGATTGCACTGAGTTATATCCAAGCTTGATATTTGAATTTGTGCAAGTTCTTTGGTTTGAACACTCTTTTGATGACCATTTTGCTATGGGTATATTTTATTTTGGGTTTTGTGTTGCAGTTTTTTTGTGTATTTGGTATTTTGTGACAAAACTATTTTAATAAATAATAGATAAATATACCTAATTTGTTCATTTAAAATTTTGTTCGAAACATTTCTCATACTCCAGCTAAAGGAGCACCAATATAGGTACATTCAAACCAAATCACCATTGTTAAAAACACCATATAAAGTGCAGTCTTATGGTATAAAATAGAACACAATTTAAACAGACCAAATATTTAGTACTGCGTTCAATCGGTTTCCTTCAGCATGTTTTTCCTAAATAAGGTCGAATTAGTACTTGTACAAAAGTCTCTTTTAAGATTATGTGAATTCCGTTACTTTATGATTACGAAGTTTTGGGGCCTACAAACATCTTAGAATAAACTCTTTTTGACTGTTGTTGTTCTACTTCTACTTCTATGGAATCCAAATAGTTCATATATGCTGGGCATGCTATGTAACCAATCTTAACGTCAATCAAAAGTATAGTAGTGTAACAAAGAAATCGCTAACTCAAAATTAGTGTTTTCCGCTTTGCGTCTATGGTTACAAGTAGCTTGAAAGATAAGATCACACCTAAAGCGATATTTTGACCGATAAATATGATCAAGAAGTTTATATTGAAAGATTGAGTTCAAATAAAATTAAAGTTACTGTTAAATATGGAAACACAAAGTGTGAAATTTTACAAAATATGTAAATTCAGTACAAAATTTATCTGTAAAAATAAACATTTGTTTAGCAAATAAAAAAAATAAATGTTTAATATAACGTAACACCTTTTAAAACAAAACTTTAAACTGAATTAATATTTATCAAAAAATTGTTACGATCTTGATAATGTAAATTTGATCAGTTGAAATTCAATTTCTGGTGATCAAGAAACTAAATCCTAATTCAATTTCGATTCAATTTTTGTAAAGTTAGTAATTGTACAACACTAACCCCCAGTTTCACAGTGTAAGTTTAAACTCCACTTTCGGTTTAATTTTCAGTTTAAGAATTTATTCGGTTTCACAGTTTCGTTTAACCCTTGAACTCAGTTCAATTTGCAGTTCAAGTTAACCGAAAGTATTCTGCCGTTTAAACTTCAGTTCAGCGTTTGGAACCACTTCCCACGGTGACATTTCAATTTTTTTTTTTCTAAAGCTGAATTTGTTTTTGCTCTTTTTCTTAAGTTGTCGTATATTTGGTTTTCAACGCATCCGTTGTCCGGGAATGGGATCCACTCTTCGAATTGAACTCATTTGCAATGAAATCCCATGTCGCGGCTTTTTCTTTCCAATGTAGGTACTTTGTCAGTTTTTTTGTTTTCCAGAATATTCTTTCTTGTCAAAACTAACTCCATCAATAAATCTACATCTGCTGATGAAAAATTGCTCATTTTTTTTTGGCACAGCCTTTTGTTTTGAATTTGTTTCCATTTTAAAAATTACACAAAATAAAATAAACCTCTCGAGTTCGTCAACAAAACATAATATTTGTTGTTTTTCTTGTGTTCTTTACCCCAGAGGGAGAAAGACAAGACAAGGAAACACAGTTGAAAAACTTCATAAAAGTGACGATCTGGACACGTTACGTCACATTACTTTACAACAACAAACAATGCTGCCAGCTACTTATCATAAAATCTAATTGAACAAAGTTCAACTGAACTGAAGTTCAGATTTCACTGTGAAACCGGACTAGTTAAACTAAAAAAATTGAACTTAGTTTAAGTTTCAGCTGAACTGAAGTTTAAATCTTCACTGTGAAATTTGGGGTAGTAATTTTAAGGTTTATGTACTCGTATTTTTGTCATATTGGTTCAAACACCAACCCGCCCCCTCTTTATATGGCTCTTTATTTTCTGATTAGTTCTTTCATAATTAAAATCTTAGATCATGAATTATTTTGTTAAAATATTGATTTACAATTGCATTCCATGATTTTATACAGAAAATCAATACAAATAATCACCACTTGGAATTGGAACCCAAAAATTAACAAAACTTTTGTAAGCAGTAATATATTTTAAATCAAACATTTAGTTTATATTCGCATGTATGTATTTAAAATCTCTGACCACGAATTTACGAAAACAAAATTAAACATTAAACTTAAGTTAAACAATATTGCATTTAGGTCTCCTAAACGGCAACAATATGCTTCCAAAAGTATTGTTTGAAGTTATGCTAATCAATGTATGGAACAATTGACCAAGTTTAGACTTCACCAACAAATATATTGCAAATATATTTTGCGTGTCATTGTTTTTGTTCAATTTTTGGTTTGAGCATTGTATCTGGGGGTTTATACAGGTTTTTTTGACAATCTCGAATCTTTAAAAAAAAATCCCTTGATTACTAGAAAAAACAAATGCATTTTTCCAAATTTTGTTGCTGACTTAAAATCTGATTTTAAAATTAGCTACATAACCTGTAACGTGGATCCAAGTCCTCTTTTTAAACAGAATAGAATACTCGGCATCTAATAAAACTACCTTCAGTATTGTGGTATTCCCCTGTTTCCAGTAAATTTCCCTTATATCTGCTTGTTTTTTTTTAATCTAACTCCTGGGGACATCATTTTTAACTTGAAAACAAGATAAACGTTACATTTCATAGTTGCTCACTTTTATTCTTATCACTATCAAGTTATAGACTTATACAAATATTATTCCGACTCTTTAACTTATTTTTTGGGTAACACAATTAGGAATTTTTCTAATAGGAGAGTTCACGAAAATAAAGCCTCGAATCTATTAAAAAATATTCAACAGCATAAAACTGAGACTGGTTAATCTTTTTCATCTGAATACATTTTCAATTATTGGAAAAAAAGTTCGACATATTTAGCTCACATTTTAATTTTTGTAAAAATTTAATATCAAAACGACGCATGTACTTAATGGAAAACTTTTTCCTTAGCTTATTACTTTATTCAAATTAGTTGAAGTAACAAATCCTGGTTAAAATCTTAATTTATTTTATACTCCCCTCAAACCAACAAAAAAAAATGTTAATCTAATTTATCGTTGAATTATGCTAAACATAGTTTTTGCCTTTATGATAATTTCAAAAGGTTAATAGTTCTTCTACCGGTCAATTCCTCCTCCCTCTCCCTTCGTTTTTTTTTTTTTTTTTTTTAGGTTTTGTTTAGCCTCTGTGTATCAGGTGTGACATAATGAAGAAGTAAAATAAGTAACAAAAGAAGCAAAATATTCATAATTTCTGAATTATGACGTAGAATATTGAAACAAATAAAAGCACTTGTGTACAACGTCAATACATGTCACCAAAAAAAAAAAGCAAATATTATTATTTGTTGCAAACTCAGTATTCAAGCATTTTCATTTTTGATTTAGCACCTGTTTTTATGACATAGAAAGAAAAATTATAAGAAAATAAAATAAATGCAGGTAAATTTCAAACTTTGTCTCCACCAATGAATTCTATATTTGCCTAGTGGGCACAAAGTTATAAACTAGGTACGTACTGTCCAAAGCAACAGTAAACGAACGATGTCATCATCATGATTCCTTATACATCACAAAACGATGAATAAATTTCACATTGATGGTAATGTTATGGGTGTGATTTGCTAAAAATTACTTCGCCAGAGGGGTTCTAGTTCGAAAAAGAAGAAAAAACAAAACTAGAAAGCACTTTCTAAAAAAGAAACACTTCTTGATTCCAACAACGCCACCACATTCATATGCAAATTAAGTCATCAATTTATATCTATCTATCTTTTATCTTTATATTGTTTGCAGTTTATCTCTTTTTTTAATTAAAAAAAAAGAACAAAACCAACCAATTTTTGCTACGTAAACTTTATTTTACAAAAAAATAAAATAAACTAAGTATCAAAATGGCACAAAATACAAAGAATCAAAAAGCCAAACAACCCAAACAGCAGACCAAGAAGGTAATATAATTTATTCTATACTTAAACACTTTAAAATTAATAATATTCAATTTTAAAATTTATGTTTTTATCATTTTTATGAAATATTTATGTGTTCTTTTTAGAATGTTCAAGACAAATCAACACAACAAAAGAAGAAAACTGCTGCGGGGAAATCTTCATGCGGTTGCAAATGGTTCCTTGGTAGTATTGTATTATTAGCAGTTATCGCTGGCGTACTGCATTATGATACAAGCATAAATGGCAAAGGAGTATTTGCTAATTCGGCAACAGGAAAATTGCTTAAGAAAGGTGGATTATTGCCACATGTGGAGAAGGCTTATGTTGTTGTAATGACAAATACAGCACGAGGTTATAAGTGGGCCGAACAAAGGGTGCCGGGCTATATGGCACCTGTTGGGCAATTGGCATGCGATATGTTTAAATTAGCCCGTAATACAGCGTGTAGTATTTGTGGAATGATAAAAGACTATTCTGTGGCCAAATGGCCGGCCGTATCAGCAGCTGTAAGTATAAATCTATTTATTTTGTATCTTAAGAATTCTTGTTTTATATTATGAAAAAAACCTAAAAGGTCATATCCTGTCTCTTACTTGACTCTCCTCTGAAAAAATCACAGTTCCAATTAAGAAATTCTACCCTAGGTCAACAATTTCCTTCATAAGATTCTAAAGTGTATTAAATACTTTTTGTTCTCATTTTAATAAAAGATATTAGTTTGCATTTTCATTTTCCATAATGCACCCAAAATTATTACAAATTCCGGTCAATGACCAACGAAGCAAACATAATTCGTTTATTTGCAATTGAAACAAAAAATAAAAAAACAAATCAGCAGTTTCAGCAAAATTCTCGCTGTGAGGTGGAAAAATATATGATTGGACTTATTAGTCTACTTTTTATTTCCTTAGCATTCACCTCGTTATTAAGTCAAAAAACCAAGCCCATTATGTCCGTTGAAGTAACTGTAAACGTTTCCGTACAATGTAGATCACAAATTCTCAGCTTATTAGTGAAAGTGGTAATTTTCCCGAAGTTATTTTCACTATTTGAGTTTTCATATAAATTTGGCTGTATGCATGAAATATTTTTCAATATTTTGTTTATTAATTTTTACATCAAATATTTATCTTTTTGCAGTTGGAATCATACATCCCAGGCCTGCCGAAGAAACTCGAAAATGCCACAGTCTCAACACGTGTGCTAATTTCCGACAGTTTAGGAAAAATAACCGAATTCTTTAAATTGAATGTTTTTGTGTAAGTAAATTGAAAAAAAAAATCGAATCAATTAAAAAATCAAAGTTACTAAGAGTTTTTTTTTTTTTAATTTATTTACAGAGGAACATTATCGCCTGAAAATCTTGGTAAAGTTTTCAATCAAACACAAGTTGCAGCTATTAAATACGCTAACGAGTTTAGTCAACAAATGGACGCATGGGCGAAACGAAAATGATTCGGATAGAAAATTATCCGCTTTTTTTCTGTCAACAAAATGAGAGAGTGAATTATATAAATAAATTGAATTTTGAAAAATTTAAAATACAAAACAAAAAAATAGAAGAAAATAATAATGAAACAAATAATAAATAAAAAAAGTAAACAAAAAACTTTACACACATCAAAAAAGCTAAATAAACAAGAACAAAAAAGTGAAAAATAAAAACAACAAATTTTAGGTCTATTTTTTAAAAATAAAAAGTAAACAAAAAATTTAATAAAAAAAAGAAAAACAAATGAAACAAAAACAAAATCTAAATGAATTGCGTGATTGATTACGATGGAAAAAAAAACAACAATTTATCTTATGTGCATTTTTGATTGGTTCTCTTAAACTTAGTTATTTTTGTTTTTATTTAAATTTATCTGGTTGATGGGATTCTACATTTCGAAATTATTATTTATTGGAATTTTCACTTTCTTGTTGAAAATACGGCCATTATACAATAATCAAATGCAATAATACATATTTATACATTTCAATCATTCTCGTAGAAAACCAAAACATAAGAAAAAGCAAACTCCTAGAAAATCATCTAAAAAAACTCTTCTTTAATTCTCTGAGAGAAAAGTTGTTGTCTATGAAACGATACACTTTTAAAACGTATGTCTTTGAAAACTCGAAAATTTTGTAGTAATTGTGTGAATGTGAAGCTTAATAATATAGAAAACATCCATTTGAAATAAGTATGGAAACAAAATGTAAGGAAAGAATAGATGAATTCAAAATTTTGTATTTTTGATACATTCGTGAAACTAAGGAACATCTCGAATGATTGGAATGAATTGTTACCAAGTTTTTACGTTTTTTGCATTGCTTACATATTTGAAGAAGTTGTCTTAAGTTTTATGTTCTCAGTCATTTGTAGCTTTATAAACAAACAAAATAAACATATAAGCTATTTAAGACTATCAAAATAAAAAGAAAAGTATGAAAACTATGCGTTCCAAAATCAGCACATTTAATTATTATATATACATATAAACAAAAAAACAAAATATAACATTTCCAGAACTGAATTTTTAACATTATTACCAATTATAATTACTATTATATTATGATGTAATTGTTCACACTTTATTAATAATGACAAGTTTAGTATTTAGATTAAGT
This sequence comes from Eupeodes latifasciatus, assembly GCA_920104205.1. NCBI lineage: Eukaryota > Metazoa > Arthropoda > Insecta > Diptera > Syrphidae > Eupeodes > Eupeodes latifasciatus. The sequence continues at coordinate 117,225,057 of OV049925.1, read as the reverse complement.
AATGCCTAGTAATCAACATTATTTTTGTTTATTTTTTTTTACGTTTTTATTTGTGGTTTGTTTAATATACAAATATATGATAAACATTTTATAATTTGTTTAATGAAAAAAAAAAGATTGAAATAAAAAGAGACTTTTTGTTCAAATATTCAAAAGGGAATTTGTGTTGGATTTTATTTTTTTTTAAATAAAAGTTGGAAAATATTTGGTTACTGTTATCATGGCCATTTATGAAATCTTACCTCTTATTTAAATAAACAAATTTCGAGCTACAAGGAAACTAAAAACAGTTAAAACTGTTTTGGCCATTCAAAGTTTTTTTCGGTGGAAAAAATAAAAAGAAATTTAATTTACGATAGTTCAAATAAAGGTAAGATTTTGTCTATTTTGGAGTGAGTATAAAACATCCAAAAGTGGAAAAGATCATTGAGAAGATCTGTACTACGATTGGGCAGAAGAAACTATCACAGCTTCAGTCGTTAGCTAAATAGAAAAGAATGAATTCCAAACTATAGATGCCATTTTTGACCATACCCAAATATTGGAACAAACAGTTTTGGTTTGAATGAAAGCTATGGCACTTTTTTGCTGTCATTCGTATGCTTTATATTGGTTTTGCAACTAGTGAAAAATATTGATCCTGGGGTGGAATCGCGTAAGGCGAGGAATTTGAGGAATCTTCAAGATTACTGGTGTCCAGGAGACTACTAAGAAGCAAATCTTCTCCTCTGGATCTCCCTTCAACTGAGTATAAGTATTGTTTCCTTTTAGTTTTAATCAATTAATCTACACACTTGTTCTTAATAGATTTATCAAACTATTTCGACTTTCGAAAGAAGCTTTTGTCTTCATTTTGCAAGAGATCAGTGAGGAATTCAAGGATCAGAACAGCAACGGCATGCCTTCAATTTTAAAGCTGGCCGCTACTATGAGATTTCTTGCTGAGGGATCGTACCAAAAAGGAGTTGGACAAGACGTACTAATTGGAATGGCACAACCAACAGTCTCAAACGTTTTGTCTGAAACTCTTAAAATTCTTGAGAGAAAGTTGTGCCCAAAAATGATAAATTTTAAAATAAATGAAAAGGAACATCGTTCCTTGAATGAATTTTAAAATTTTATATTTTATTGTGGATAAATTATAAGAAAATTAAAATAAAGCTAACTCACATTTTTAAATTAAAATAAAGAAATAATCCACGAAATCGTACACTGAATAATAATAAACCCTCTTTCGCCTGTGAATCCGCCAAAAAAAGCTATCGGATTCAACTCGCCAACAAACATTATGACATTTCAAATTCGCCTTCGAATTCGTTAATTGGTCGAATTCAAAACGAAGAAGGCGAAAGCGAAAGCAATAATTGAAAAATGCCAAACTCGCTAGCAAAACGATTCGCCGCGAACCTCATAATCAGGCCCCAGATTAAATACTACACCCAATTGGTAAAAACTGATTTTCGAATCGAATACCTAGAGAATAAATCTTGATATATTTTTACTATTAGATCATTTTCTTAGAAAAACGCTATTTTTAACTTCCCATAGGAAGTTATTGTAATTGGTCCGATTTGTCAAATTGAAAATTTTGACATTTCTCGACGTTTCAAGGTCCCTAGAGTCGAAATAAAAGATTTTTAGAAAGATGTCTGTGCGTGCGTGTGAACGTACTTTCGTACGTCCGTACGTTCGCAACGTTTTTTCGTCGTCCATAGCTCAAGAACCAGAAGAGATATCGACTTCAAATAAATTTTGTTATACAGATAATACGGCAGAAAGATGCAGAAAGAGCAGTTTAAAAAAAAGGTCAACATTTTGGTTAAACCAAAATATCTCATAGACCAATGACGCTAGAGACCTGAATTAAATTGTATATTATATATTGTAACGTGATACAAAACAATTATATTTGTGGAAAAAAAATCCAATTAACGTTTTTTTTTTATAAATAAAAAAAAAAACGAAAAAAAAAATTTGTTACCAGAAAATTTTGCGACTAAAATATGATTTCATCTCCAAAACAATTTTGTGCAACGAAGAATAATATTTTTGACATCTGATAAAATTTTGAGAAAAATCTAATTGACAGTTTTTTTATAAAAAATAAAAACCTACAAAAAAAAAATTAATAAAAGTTAGAAAAAATTGATTTTCCACTCAAATATCTTTTCAAAACTTTGAGATATTGGCTTTAATTTACTTTTATCTTTCAAAACATATTGTTGTTAACATTCAGTAAAATTTTGAAAGAAATCGAATCGACAGAGTTTTTACACAAAATTAAAAAGCGAAAAAAAAATTTAACAAAAATTGGTAAAAATTGATTTTTGACTCAAATATCTTTTCAAAAATTTGAGATAATGGATTCTAACTAATTTTAACTTATAAGAAATATTGTTTTCAACATTCGATAAAATTTTATGAAAAATTAAATTGACAGTTTTTTTTACAAAAAATAAAAACCTAAACAAAAAATTTACAAAAGGTGGTAAAAATTGATTTTCGACTCAAATATCTTTTCAAAACTTTGAGATATTGGCTTTAAACTACTTTAATCTTTCAAAAAATATTTTTGTCAACATTCGGTAAAATTTTGAAAAAAAAAATCGAATTTACAGTTTTTTTTTACAAAAAATAAAAACCTAAAAAAAAAACAATACTAAAACTTCGTAAAAATTTACTTTCGACTCAAGTAGCTTTTCAAAAACTACAAAAATTGGCTTCAAACTTATTTTATTTCACAGAAAATATTGTTTTCGATATTCAGTAATTTTTTTATAAAAATCCAACAGTCCATTTTTTCATAAAAAAATAAAATCTACAAAAAATAGTACGCAAATTTGGTAAAAATTGATACATATAGACAAACTTTTAAGCAAGACAAATCGACAGACGGGGTGGGAAGTTATCAGTGTCGCATCCTAGCCTCTTTTTTTTTAAATTCAGACTTCTTTTTATTAAATTTTAGATGTATTGACGGACGGACACGAATGGCAAGTTATCATCAGTGTGGGTCGGATGCCATCCTCTTTTTAATTTTTGATTTGAAAAATTAATCAACTCAAACAAAACCAAGAAGTTCTTTCCCTCTTAGGAAGCTATGTTGGAATAAAGACGGCATTATATCCGCTTACTCAAAAATTATTGCTTTTAAATAAATCGATTGGAGAAAGATTAAAAGTCGTATCAAGACACGGAAATTGGTACACACAATTTATGCTGGACGTAGGTTTAAATTTAAATTTTTTTTCCATAAGAAATACGGTACAATTTATTTTCAGGTGAAAAACATGATTTTGTTAAATAGCTGTAATAAAATTCTTTACGAGCAACATTTTTCGCATGGCAAATTTTTTCGTGTGAAATTCATCTGAAAACTTATTAAATATAAACTATTTTAAGAAATAATTTCAACAATTTCAATAATACAATAATTTCAAAAAACTCACTTTAATGAGTTAACAGGGCTCACAGCTTCGTCCGATTGTATTGTTTTGTTGAATACGTACGTCCTTGACATTTAGGTAGCTCTCAGTATCGCCCACCTTTCCTGAAATGATGTGGTTTTGTTGTCGTTGGCAATTTTTCAATGTTAAAGGATTGCGTATTAAGTACTCCTAATAAATAAATTAAGGAAAAATTATAATTTCTTTTATAACTTAAAGTAAATTTTGTAATGAGAACATTTTTAAAAATTGAAACCGTGAATAATCTAGAAACCATCCTTTTGAATAAATTGTATATCGAAAATAAGGCAACGGCTTCCATTGCAATGTGCAAAATTTGAACTTACAAGAAAAAGCGAAAAATTGTGGGCATTTCAAAACATCTTCGGCCAGAAAAATTCAGATCGAAATTTTATTATTTAAAAATTCATTAAAAAATTTGTTATTTACGGTAATGGTTGTTAGGCCACAAAAGTTTTAAATATTGGTAATTTCAATTCAATTCAATTCAATTCAATTTATTAAATACAAATGTACAGTAAGACTTTGTCTTTTATAATACTTAACAGTTGGATAAGAAACAATTATTTTACTATGTTATATAAAAAAAACTAAATATTATGTGTAATAAAGTACGCAAATTGTAACGTATGGGTATAAATAACTTCTCTTAAATTGTATTTAAATTATAAAGGGTGTCCCAAAATTAACGCAAGATTTGAATTTGCCGCCATTTGTGCAGTGAAGTGTTGGCAACCATGAAAAAAAAGCAATTTGACAGCTAACAGTATAGGGTTATTAAAAATGGAGCGTTACACGAGAGAACAACGTGTCTTCATTATTAAAGAATATTTCAAAAATAGTGAAAGCTTGGCGGCTGCAGTTCGAAAATTTCATACAAAATATGGTCGGAATAGTGTTTTAACTTCGTCAACTGTGAAGAGATTAATTGAAAAATTCATGGAGACTGGATCCGTTGGAGACGCCAAACACACTGGTCGTCCAAAAACAAGCCGTTCAAATGTGAATGTCGAAGCAGTGCCTGAGAGTGTTGCTGACAATCCAGAAACCTCAATTCGACGTCGTGGACAAGAATTGCAAATTTCAAGAACCTCTCTACAGCGTATACTCACCAAAGATCTGTGTCTTCATGCTTAGAAAATTCAATTAACACAACAATTGAAGCCTAATGACCATGGACAGAGAAGAGAGTTCGTTGAATGGATTATTGAACATCAACAAATGGACCCTGATTTTTCGAGTAAAATCATCCTAAGCGATGAAGCACATTTTCATCTTGATGGCTTTGTCAATCATTTGGCATTTGGGGTTCGGAGAACCCACATGTGATTGTCGAAAAACAAATGCATCCACAACGCGTGACTGTATGGTGTGGATTTTTCTTTCTTATAATTTTCTTAATAGCCACTGGGAGAGAGTTCCATAGCTTCGTTGCATAGATCATGAAGAGCTGCGAGGAGTTCAAATAGTTATAATACGGTACCAAAATCTTTAAAGTTCTGAGGGATTGAGCAAATGTAAGTTTTTCGTAAATGTATAAAGGTGTTTTACTTTGAATAATTTTGTGTAAGAATATACAGCACCTAGCATCAAGATATTGCTGAAGAGAACATCCAAGGACAAGTCGATGATAATGCGATATGTGCTCGTGTCTCCGAAGTTCATACACATACATATCTAATCATGTCATTAAATGCAACAAGGAGCTTGTGTTGGGAATGCGAATCAGGTTTACAATACACGGTATAACCATAGGTTATTACAGGCAAAAACAAAGTTTTTATGAGCCTAAGTTTAGTATTAACAGGGGTTTGGGAAGAAAATAACCAGAGCTTTCGGAGTCCAGCGTAAATTCTACTGACTATATAATTTGTGTGGTTTTCAGCTGAAAGCGATTTATTCACCTTAATACCAAGACTGGTTACACTGTCAAAAAAGTCAAGCTGAGATTGAAGTAGAAAAATTGGGGGCAGAAGTGACATATCAAACTGCTTTTTGGATATCGCGATGAGTTGGGTCTTTTTTGGATTAAGCGTAAGACCATTTTTGAGTGACCAATTGGATATTGCAGTGAGATCATCATTAAATCTACATATCAAATCTTCTTGCAAGCCAAGTGGACGGGATGTATACATTTGTACATCATCTGCGTATAGATGTAGCAGTACATTCGAACATGCTTTTGGGAGGTAATTTATGTAAATACAGAACAATACTGGTCCTAAAATAGAACCTTGCGGTACACCCATTAGCAAGTTCGAAGACAGCTCTATCGTGAAACCCAAAGTAGTGCTTCAGTTTTTTTGCACAGTATATCATGCTTAACTCTGTCAAAAGCCTTTGAGAAATCTAGTAAATAGAGAATGGTTAAATATTCACGGTCATATTGAATCCGAATATCATCAAGAACCTTTATCATAGCACTTTGACAGCTATGATGATCAGATATCTGAGAGACCGGAATTTTCTCAAAGACTTTTGACAGACATGGAAGAATACTTATGGGACGAAAGTCCAAGCAGGAGCTAGCATTCGACTGTTTGGCAACAGGAATGACCTTTGATTTTTGATGATGAAGAGGTTATGCAAAAATTAATTAAGTGTGTCAAAGCATTGGAAACGTGAGGAAAAATCATTTTTAAAAAGCAAATTGGCACACCATCTTCACCAAAAGCATCTGATTTGATAGAACGAATGCTCTCAAGGACATCATATTCAGATATAACTTCAAACTCAAATACCGTTGAGACTTCACTGTTGGGAACAAAATTGAGTTGTTGAACTTCTTTTAAAACAAAGGTATCGTCAAGTTGATTGGGATCAGGAAAATTTCGAATAGTCTCTTTTTTACCGATTCCAATCGAGCGTAGATTACTCCAAAGCTTTCGAGACGACTGGTTAGTATCCAACTTGGACATGAAAAACCTTTTTTTGGCTCTGCGAGTAATAAGAGTTGCATTGTTTCGAGAATGGCAAAAAAGTTCCCAATTTGCAGTCGTGGGGTTTAACTTCCACTTTGAGTAAAATTTTCTCCGATTCTTGATAGACCTGTGGACATAAGAGGTAAACCAAGGGCAATTTTTGCTACGTACTGAGACTGTTTTGAGTGGAACACGTTTTTCATATAATTCAAGAACCAATGATGGAAAATAGTTAGCTTTGTCATTTGAATTTGAGAATTGATGACAAAGATGCCAGGGAAGATTCATCGCATCTGCCTGGAGTGAGGGTTATTAATAGACTTTTAATGTTGTTTGTACAAAAAACTAGATCATGGTCAGAAATACCATCAAGAGATAATTGATCCTGTAAAACAACATTCGAGGTGTCAGAAACGATTATAAGGTCAAGAAGACTCGGAGTAGAGTTAGGAGCAAAGCGGGTGGCATAAGAGTTTGAAACGAAAAGTTCGTGTGTTGCGATTACATCTTTAAGTTGTTTTTGATAAATATAGGGCAAAAAAAGTTTTAGTTTAGACAGAATTTTCCGCAAATCGAATAACAGATTTAGAAACAGTATAAACAATTGATATCGAATCAACTCCCATCTCCAAAACCAATGATATATTCAGCTGAAAAAAATATTCCACCCAGAAAAAATTTAAATTCTCCCCTTTATTGAGTTTCACCCGCAACATTATTGATTTTTAAAAAATTCTTCTTTATTTCGTAGAAAATTTAAATTATTATTTAACTATTGAAGACAGAAATGTGTTATTAATATTTTAGAACAAGTTCAAAAAGTATGACTTAAATTGAAGTTAACAAGGTTTTAAAGCACAAGATAAATAGGCTTTTTTCAGAAAAGTAATGTGATCTTATGTGGATTTGGTAACATTAAAACCTACGCATTTTTGAAAATAAATTTTGGTTATTTTGTTACCATTTGATTTAATTTTTGTTGAAGAAAGATCCGAGGAAAAACTTATCTATAGGTAAAACTAAATTTTTAATAAGTCATATCATTGACTTTAATATTCAAACAACAAAAATAAAAGCAATTGATCCTTAAAATTCGATAATCAGTATGTATTTCCTTATCCTCGAGAAAAAAAAACAAAATCATATTATTTACGATGTGCTTTTATTTCATATTATAATCTTTATAGAAACAATTCTAGGAATTTTTAATGTTGACCTTTTTAGATATTACACACACTTCTTAGAATATCAAACTCAAAAATTTGAAAACTTACAATTTGAATCCTTTAGAATATAAAAGGATACAATGTCAACAGGATAAGGTTAGTAGAGATATACATAAGTAATTTAATTATTTGTTGGTATGAACCTATCTACACAATTATCCGTATTTTAATCCTTATAAAAATAATCGAAAAAAGGATGAAGACATCAATGAAAATTATATGAAACACAAGACTTTTTAAGTTTTGGTTTGGGACAAGTCTCATTCATTAGGTAAGGTATACCAAATTAATATTTTACTTTTTTGAAAAAGAGATGTAAGACCCATATGAGTAGGCAGTGGGTGGAAAAGGTATTTGGGTTTTGTAAATGAAAATTGGAAAATAAAATTAAGTGTATACTTCGTTACGTTTCAATTTGAGATAAGGAAAGATTGTGTCTATTTTGAGTGCTTGGCTTCAGTTCGAATTCCTTACGTATAGGTATACTTGAGGACAATATAAAGGAATTTTCATTTTTACCAATCATCATTGTCTGTCTATCTATAGAAGGACATGAAGTGAATATATAGGGAAGGTATAGGTAGCACGTGTTATATTATAATCGGAAGTGGCAAAGAAGGGAGATCAGAGGTCAAACACAAAGGAAGGTACATAAGTTGGTAAATAATACAGGATGATAGGATCTGGTATTTATATTATTTTTTTCTAAGTAATGTTCCCACAATAAAAATTTGTACGTCAATACGATGAAGAAGTATTATATGTATGTATTTTAAAGTCATAAATCTTTAAAGTGAGTATTTTGTGGTATGATTAGAGGATGTATTCAGAGCCTTAAAAGGAAACGGATGACAGCCAGGATGCATACATGCATTGAAATTTTAGTTTCACCTTAATTCAATTATTGATTAGTTTTAGGAATGTTATAATATTCATTATGTTTTATTTAAAAGTTTTTACGAGGTGATTATTGAGAACCAACAAAAAATCGGTGCAAAATAGTAAACATTTTAGTTTTAAATTATACTTTTTTCATTTATAAAAATTTAACAAAATAATTTTGATTTTGCAATGTTCTTTTTTATAATACTAATATATAATTCTTTTTTATTTTTTATTTAGGTATCTTAAAGCTAGACAGATATTCAAAAACTAATACTACGTGTCCAGCAAGCAATTAACCGAGATTTAAATGGATTTGTCAAAAATCTCATTGAAATCTCGAAGATTGAACATATAAATTGTAATCACCACAAAAGAAGATTTCAAATAAATATCATTACAGTTTTTTTGTTAAATCAAATAAACTTCTTTCGGAGATTACCTTTGGAACGCACCCATTTAAACGTCAATTTGCTTCGTTGACAGATAGGAACGTAAAGAAATCGATAAAAAAACAGAATAAATAAAAAGTAATTATGAAACAATAATAAATATGTGCAAAAATATAATAAAACTAAATGCTTTTAGAAGATGAGCCAACAAATTAAAAGAAATCCAGGCAAAGGAGGTTTATTTAACCAAGCACTACTGATTTTTATTTTTGTATATGAAAGTAAATTCTCCTGGCCAAAGCACTCATGACAACTTTTAAATTGTTGAGAAGAACCAATTTTCAAAATAGTAATGGCTTTAAGTCAACAACACTCATTTTTGTATTAATAAATGAAGACCTTATTTTATGTATTAATTTATTTTTTGGTGGAAACGTAGTATAAGGTCACTCTTTAATAATTTACAAGTAACTTACTGGTCCCTATTTTAAATGAGTCTCAAGTTAAAGAAATGCTGTTAATAAGCTGCAACTGAACGCACTTAGAACTTTTTATAAACAGACAAGTGTCATTTAAATAGTAAATTTTAGTACACTGTCAAATAGGTAGTAACTATAATGTTAAAATTTATTTAGAATCAGTAATAATCAAAACGACTTGCTTTACTTTTGAAATCAAAAAATTAATGAAAAAGAAATGTTCAGAATAGTGACACATGTATGTATGTGCTACTTTTTGAAATTAAGCGACATTAAATTAGATTGAATAAAAGTTGAAGAGTTCCAATTATTATCTTAAAAAAATTGACCAGTTTATATTTCTAAGATCTCATAGATTTCTGTAGTCTCAGAAATATAAACAACATTTCTCATACGAATTTATTGTTTTTACTGTCGAAAATCTGAGAATAGAATTTTTATGATTCGATTTCTTAAATATTCTCTATTGCACTATTATCAAAGGTCATTAAAAGAAAAGCAAATTTAGTTTGATTGGTAAATTAGAATGAATAGTGATTTTCGTTTATATTTTATTTTCTTCTCTGTCACTTTGACTTAGCTAATTCTCAGAAATAAATAAAAATGTATGTATGGATATGAACTAGTCAAATTTATAAGCTGTGTTGGTATTAAATGAAAGATAAACTTCAGTTGAATTCTCAGCTTAAAATCGTTCCTAGCAATTAAAAATGATTGAAAATTGATTTTTTTCTGTCAATTCGTTGATGTTACTACTTGTCAGTGTAGCTGTCGAATCAGCTTTGACATAATTTACTATGACAACGAAAAATAACGTAAGTTTTAAAAGGGATATTTCAGAGACTTTTAAAGTAAATTGAAATTCAGTTTCGAAAATATAATAAAGCAAAGAATCATGCGTCATTGATATAAAGGGTGTCCCAAAATTAACGCAAGATTTGAATTAAATAGAAAACGCCGTTTTTAGTCTTTTGATAGTTATATTTTTATTGACTCGTAAAGTACATACTGCACATGCGCACTCTTTTGTTGAAATTTTCCATGACCATTCTGCATAAATGTGGCTGAATTTCGTTGATGCAGCGCTGAATCTCCTCCTTTAATGCACGGGTGGTTGTGGGCTTGTTGACATAGACTTGTGATTTCAAATAACCCCATAAAAAGAAGTCTAATGGTGTTAAATCACACGATCTAGGAGGCCAATTTTGATCATCGAAACGAGAGAGTACACGACCTGGAAATGTCTCATGCAGTAATTGAATTGTTTCACGGGCTGTATGACATGTGGCACCGTCTTGTTGAAACCACATATTGGACACATCAATATCATCCAATTTTGGCAGAAAGAACTGTGTAATCATGTCGCGATATCGAGCACCAGTAACAGTCACTGCTTGACCAGCATCATTTTCAAAAAAATATGGCCCAATTATGCCTCCAGCCCAAAATCCACACCATACAGTCACGCGTTGTGGATGCATTTGTTTTTTCAAAGTCACATGTGGGTTCGCCGAACCCCAAATGCGGCAATTTTGGCGATTGACAAAGCCATCAAGATGAAAATGTGCTTCATCGCTTAGGATGATTTTGCTCGAAAAATCAGGGTCCATTTGTTGATGTTCAATAATCCATTCAACGAACTCTCTTCTCTGTCCATGGTCATTAGGCTTCAATTGTTGTGTTAATTGAATATTGTAAGCATGAAGACACAGATCTTTGGTGAGTATACGCTGCAGAGAGGTTCTTGAAATTTGCAATTCTTGTCCACGACGTCGAATTGAGGTTCCTGGATTGTCAGCAACACTCTCACGCACTGCTTCGACATTCACATTTGAACGGCTTGTTTTTGGACGACCAGTGTGTTTGGCGTCTCCAACGGGTCCAGTCTCCATGAATTTTTCAATTAATCTCTTCACAGTTGACGAAGTTAAAACACTATTCCGACCATATTTTGTATGAAATTTTCGAACTGCAGCCGCCAAGCTTTCACTATTTTTGAAATATTCTTTAATAATGAAGACACGTTGTTCTCTCGTGTAACGGTCCATTTTTAATAACCCTATACAGTTAGCAAGAAACTATACAGATGTCTCATACCCATAGAAGAAAATGTCCATTTTTTTTTTCACTACTCCTTGGCTATCAACTGACAAAAAGCTTTTTGTCAGTTGATCTTCAAGCACAAAAAGCTGTTTTTGATTGCACATATTGGCTTGCCAGTGTGCCTGTTCAAAGCTATGTGTATAACTATAAAAAATTCTAAAGTTGTTTTTTCTCTCAAGTCAACGTCCATAGAGACAAAGAAAAAAAGAAACTGTTTTGGTTTCGATGATGTTTTGGTGCCGATGATGTTACCATATTTCAGTTGCTATTGTTCAAGCGATGTAGGTATTTTATGCTATTTATGCTATTTATTATTGAATATGAAAATAAAAACCATAGTTATTAATTTTTCCATGTTATATTTTACTATATCAAATAAAACAATATACATATATGTTGAAAATGCATTTAAGAAAGGAAGAGAAGATGAGTTAGGTGCAAGACATTTTAAAAATAATTTGTATGGATTCCTATGGTAACACTGATGCAAATGTACGTGCGCCGCTGGTGAGCGTATGAGGCTTAGTTTTGGTTGCCTTCCTTATTTTGATTTTTTTTGTTACATATATTGAACGCATGTGTGTATGTCATGTATCCATAGATATTATATGACAAAAGGGTAAGTTTCAATTTCGGTCTTTTTGTTGTTTGTTGATTGTTTCTTTGTTGTCCTATGCAAAACGTAAGTTGCGTATTTTGTGAACTTAAACAGGTGTAGGTAGGTACTCATGTAAATAATTTCGATACAAAAAAGAGGCTCGGATGTGACCCACACTGATAACTTACTATTGATGCCCACTTAAATTTTTCAAAATTTATTTTTTTTTATTTGGAAAAATTGTATTAGTAAGTAAGTATGCAAAAATATACATTTAAGCTGTTTTCTGTGGAAATAGATGTATCGAAAAGTTAAATTAATATATTTTGAAAGAAGTTTGGTTTCTCTCAAATAAACATTGTCTTAAATTGTTACAAAACGTTAACAACAATATTTCTATGGGATGAAACAACTTTAAAGTCAATATCTTTCTTTATTCAATCTAATTTATAAATTCAATTAGGTTAATCATTTTTTTATTTTTTTTTTTTTGCTTAAGGTTTTTAGTTTTCTGTAAAATAAAAAATTGTTGTTAATAACAACAATTTGTACAATTTCTTTCTTTCTTTTTTCTTTCTCCTTTACCCGATATTTCAGTTTAAGAATCAATTTTACGTTTTTTTAGTACTTTTTTTTAGGTTTAAATTAAAGGAAAAAACTATCGGTTGATTAACTTTTTATTTTAAACATTTTTTGTATTAAATTAAATAAGTTTGAAGTCAATATCTTTCTCTGTTTTCAAGATGCTTTAGTAGAGACTATTTTTACCAGTTTTTAGTAGTTTTCTAAAAAAAATAGTTAATTGGGATGTTAAAATAGGTCTGTTAAGTTTTGTTTAGAAGTTTGTATATGTTTAATACATCACTGCTCTTAGCCTATTTAAGCAAAGGTGGTTTTATAAAAAGTTTAAGAGACAATTTTTGGCCTTGACAATTAAAAATAAAATATCGTAAGTATTTATAATTATTTATTTTATTATTGATCTTTTATAAAATTGCCTTTGCTTAAATAGTTTCCAGGGGTCACGAACGTGGACGTGGCAGAATATCGACCCCCACCCACCTACCACCCGCTGAATTGTACATTTATATATATACATATATGTAAATTGGTTATGTATTTGTTTTTTTTGTATTGTTTTTGTTTGAGCTACGCGTTCATAACATTCATTATTTTTTTTAGTTTAGTTTAGTTCTAGGATTATTATACCTTTTATCTTTTGTGTCAATTACCCATTTACAATTTTTCCAAAGTAAGACTTTTATTAAAAAATGTATGATGTCAATTTTATGTGCATAGCATTCATCGGAATCATCGAACCAGCTAGGATATTGTCTGTTTGTTGCGTTTATACATTCTCTTACAATGTTTTCTTTTAATCTCGATATAAAAGGTGTTTTTTTTGAAGAAAGTTGTAAATATTTTTACGTGAAGACTACAGACTTGGAAAAAATTTTCAGAAGGCCATATAAGAACCGTATTTTCTTTTGAGGTTTCGTATTCTCTCAATTTAATTAATATTTCCGTTAAATCAAATTGAAGCTTATCTTTTGACATTTGTTGAATACAGTTTTCACAGATACTATTCATTTTTTTCATCGATTTAAAAAGGCAATAGCCTGCATATAGTCCGGTCAAATTAGACCAAAAAATCAGTAAACCCACGACAAATTCAGGGGAAGCTGAAAATTCTTAAAATTGTTTAAATTATAATTATAAACATTGTCTTAAAAGTCCCAACCGATCCCATGTAAGGAAAAAATTTTAGCGGGGTAATAAGGTCCAAAAAATGAGTTTTTCGCGATTTTCTTGAAAACGGTAAGTTTTATCGCAAAATTACCCCAGACATAATTTGTAGATCAGGGAATTTCCTATAAAAAAGGTATCAATAATTTTTTCCCTAAAAGCCACCGCTTCTGAGATATAACGATGCAAAAAATTGCAAGCGTCATAAACGCACACGTTTCCACGCCACCTCTGAGGTAGTGTACTTAGCGGGTTTTTTTTTACGTGGTTTCCCCAATAGGCCTATTCCACGGGTCTTTTGTGATTAGATTTAGAAATTAATAGTTTATTCGTCGGATTCGGAATCGTCAATCACTTCTTCTTCTTCTTCTTCTTCTTCTTCTTCTTCTTCTTCATCCTGACTATAGGTGAATTGTGTTAAAAGTGAAGCATCACATGTTTCTTCGTCAGTATTAAATGAATCCTCTGTTGTTGGTGATTCTACATTAGAACAAGACTGGCCTTGACAATTCGTACAAGCCAGAGAACAAAACAGCCCAATTTTTTTGCAACCACATTTAGCATTGCATCCTTTTTTACAGTTACAAAAGATAGTGTTGAGCAATTTTTCCGGCGCAGGTTGAAGCAAAGTCTGAATTGGTTCTAATATATTATCGACCAACTTCCAACCCCAATCTGTTGGGTTTAGTTGATAACCAAGCCACACTTGAACTTGGTAGTATACCCGAAGAAGATGTTGATGAGCAGAGACTGAGGTTGGAGGAAGACAAGCTAATTGTACTTGTTTCTTATTTCGAGTATTTTTGACAAAAGATGCATATCGAAACTTGTCTAAGCATGTAGTTTTTTTAGGAGCTCCGTACATACGAAGAAGAAAGTGAATTCCGTTGGTAATAACTTCTTCTGGAGTTGAATTACATTTTTTAAAAACTTCAGCAGTTGCAAGTAAGTCTTGCTTTTCAAACATTTTGAATACAGTTGTTTTACCCCTCCTGTAAAATGCAGATGTCGTATCACAGCCAGTTATGGCGTGTAAAAATAGTATGTGATTTCGACACTTTGCAAAAGTCGACAAACTTTTTGATGAATAAAACTCTGATTGATTTTGAGATTTTCCTGGTTTTAAGAAGAAAATAGTTTTTTCAGCTGGACTTCGAGCAGTGAGTAACACGAGTAAATCTACATCTTCACCCACAACAATCGTTATATTTGTCATGTTAACTTGTTCTATTGCTGTTTCGATAATCAGTACATCGGCGTCGTTATGAGCTTGTTTAACCAGTATATTCTCAGCAGTAAACTTTTCTTTTAACATTGAAATAAATCGAGACTTGTTGTGAGTATTTGCCAAAAATTTCTGTTGACTAGTAGGAACTGTCATAAATTCATCAAATAAAATGTCGGAAGATGAAGATGTTGCCAAAGTTCGACGACGCTGTTCTGCTGCTTTAATATTTGTCGTGCAATCATTATAGCCATCAAATACGACAGTAGCTCTGGGACCAAAATGTCGACGTACATACTGAACGTACTTATCAAAAATAACACTGAATGTTTCTTCAGTATCCCAAACAACACGGTGCAGTAAATATCCACCATCAATAATGTACGTCGCATTATCGTTGTTAATATCAATGTTTACTTTTTCGAAACAACCGTAAATGGCAGACTTCTGTTTTTTACGCATCCCGATATCATCAAACAACGATAAAGGGTACGGAGCTAATTCATATTCGAAATATTTTTCAATTTCATCCTGAAATGCTGCAGTAATACTCATGCGCTGGAACAATAATACGGGGTCAACAGGTATTTTTTCTTCATGAACTTTAATCGTGCTACTCATAGCTAAGAGAGGAACAACTTTATCGGCACGTTTTAATTTAATATCATGAAATGTCAGTCCTATTATTTTTGCCATGGAAGCAAGTCCAACTTCACGAGCTTTATAACAGTTGATTTTATCATCACCAACGACACCACTAGCGATCGATACAATTTGGTTAACCTCTGGAAAAGGATTATGTATTGAGAACCATTCCAAAAGTTTTCGTAAGTCTTTAGCATCTTTTTTTACTCGTGAATCACTTGCATCAACATGCTGCTCGGTCGTATCCATCCTAACATTAGCCAGATCTTCTAATTTTTCACAAACTGTATTCATTGCATGCATACTATAAACCCATTTACTTATGACACTCTGTTTTGTGCTTCTTCCTCGAGCAATACCTCCATCTGTCTTCATAGCTTTCATCATAGACTGCTCAATTACCATGTCCGTTGAAGTGCCACAGCTTAATTTGTCTGAACGTCTCACAGTGAAGAATCCTTCTGAAAATTTTTTATAGACTTCAGGATCTATGAAATTCTCTAATTGTAGCATATCCTGCAAGTATAGGTGTGCAGACTTAGCATACGGAAAATGTCCAGACGCGTGAAAGTAAGGAAGCATTTCTTTGACGCAGTTTAAATGAGCTTTCCAATCCCCCATACGTCCAGCTCTTAAAAACTCGAAATAGGTTAGAATGAACACGTGTTTTCACTTCAGAGTGACGCTCAAGACTAACATTATTTTATGTATTGAGTATTTAGACAAAACAGGTATACGACCGTAGCCACGCACACAACTGAACAGAGAGACAGATGTTGCCTCAAGGTTACACTATTGTATGTATTAAGGGATCGAGTTTCATTATACCTGATATTCTCAGAATAATACTCATGAGTATTTTATATTTTAAATGTAACTTAAAATCACCGACAGAAACATATTCTTACTTACATTACAGCTACAGAAAGTATATGGGTGAGGTACTTAGGCATATTATGACGCTCGCAATTTTTTGCATCGTTATATCTCAGAAGCGGTGGCTTTAAGGGAAAAAATTATTGATACCTTTTTTATAGGAAATTCCCTGATCTACAAATTATGTCTGGGGTAATTTTGCGATAAAACTTACCGTTTTCAAGAAAATCGCGAAAAACTCATTTTTTGGACCTTATTACCCCGCTAAAATTTTTTCCTTACATGGGATCGGTTGGGACTTTTAAGACAATGTTTATAATTATAATTTAAACAATTTTAAGAATTTTCAGCTTCCCCTGAATTTGTCGTGGGTTTACTGATTTTTTGGTCTAATTTGACCGGACTATATGCAGGCTATTGCCTTTTTAAATCGATGAAAAAAATGAATAGTATCTGTGAAAACTGTATTCAACAAATGTCAAAAGATAAGCTTCAATTTGATTTAACGGAAATATTAATTAAATTGAGAGAATACGAAACCTCAAAAGAAAATACGGTTCTTATATGGCCTTCTGAAAATTTTTTCCAAGTCTGTAGTCTTCACGTAAAAATATTTACAACTTTCTTCAAAAAAACACCTTTTATATCGAGATTAAAAGAAAACATTGTAAGAGAATGTATAAACGCAACAAACAGACAATATCCTAGCTGGTTCGATGATTCCGATGAATGCTATGCACATAAAATTGACATCATACATTTTTTAATAAAAGTCTTACTTTGGAAAAATTGTAAATGGGTAATTGACACAAAAGATAAAAGGTATAATAATCCTAGAACTAAACTAAACTAAAAAAAATAATGAATGTTATGAACGCGTAGCTCAAACAAAAACAATACAAAAAAAACAAATACATAACCAATTTACATATATGTATATATATAAATGTACAATTCAGCGGGTGGTAGGTGGGTGGGGGTCGATATTCTGCCACGTCCACGTTCGTGACCCCTGGAAACTATTTAAGCAAAGGCAATTTTATAAAAGATCAATAATAAAATAAATAATTATAAATACTTACGATATTTTATTTTTAATTGTCAAGGCCAAAAATTGTCTCTTAAACTTTTTATAAAACCACCTTTGCTTAAATAGGCTAAGAGCAGTGATGTATTAAACATATACAAACTTCTAAACAAAACTTAACAGACCTATTTTAACATCCCAATTAACTATTTTTTTTAGAAAACTACTAAAAACTGGTAAAAATAGTCTCTACTAAAGCATCTTGAAAACAGAGAAAGATATTGACTTCAAACTTATTTAATTTAATACAAAAAATGTTTAAAATAAAAAGTTAATCAACCGATAGTTTTTTCCTTTAATTTAAACCTAAAAAAAAGTACTAAAAAAACGTAAAATTGATTCTTAAACTGAAATATCGGGTAAAGGAGAAAGAAAAAAGAAAGAAAGAAATTGTACAAATTGTTGTTATTAACAACAATTTTTTATTTTACAGAAAACTAAAAACCTTAAGCAAAAAAAAAAAAATAAAAAAATGATTAACCTAATTGAATTTATAAATTAGATTGAATAAAGAAAGATATTGACTTTAAAGTTGTTTCATCCCATAGAAATATTGTTGTTAACGTTTTGTAACAATTTAAGACAATGTTTATTTGAGAGAAACCAAACTTCTTTCAAAATATATTAATTTAACTTTTCGATACATCTATTTCCACAGAAAACAGCTTAAATGTATATTTTTGCATACTTACTTACTAATACAATTTTTCCAAATAAAAAAAAATAAATTTTGAAAAATTTAAGTGGGCATCAATAGTAAGTTATCAGTGTGGGTCACATCCGAGCCTCTTTTTTGTATCGAAATTATTTACATGAGTACCTACCTACACCTGTTTAAGTTCACAAAATACGCAACTTACGTTTTGCATAGGACAACAAAGAAACAATCAACAAACAACAAAAAGACCGAAATTGAAACTTACCCTTTTGTCATATAATATCTATGGATACATGACATACACACATGCGTTCAATATATGTAACAAAAAAAATCAAAATAAGGAAGGCAACCAAAACTAAGCCTCATACGCTCACCAGCGGCGCACGTACATTTGCATCAGTGTTACCATAGGAATCCATACAAATTATTTTTAAAATGTCTTGCACCTAACTCATCTTCTCTTCCTTTCTTAAATGCATTTTCAACATATATGTATATTGTTTTATTTGATATAGTAAAATATAACATGGAAAAATTAATAACTATGGTTTTTATTTTCATATTCAATAATAAATAGCATAAATAGCATAAAATACCTACATCGCTTGAACAATAGCAACTGAAATATGGTAACATCATCGGCACCAAAACATCATCGAAACCAAAACAGTTTCTTTTTTTCTTTGTCTCTATGGACGTTGACTTGAGAGAAAAAACAACTTTAGAATTTTTTATAGTTATACACATAGCTTTGAACAGGCACACTGGCAAGCCAATATGTGCAATCAAAAACAGCTTTTTGTGCTTGAAGATCAACTGACAAAAAGCTTTTTGTCAGTTGATAGCCAAGGAGTAGCGAAAAAAAAATTGGACATTTTCTTCTATGGGGATGAGACATCTGTATAGTTTCTTATCTGTGCTGTTAGCTGTCAAATTGCTTTTTTTTCAGGGTTGCCAACACTTCACTGCACAAATGCCGGCAAATTCAAATCTTGCGTTAATTTTGGGACACCCTTTATAAGCCTTTTAGTTCAATTGCTTAGTCTTATTTTAACATTAATATTTTTATTAATTTCACTTTTAATAAAATAGGAACTTTTTTATAATAAAAATAAATATATGTTATAGCTATATAACTATTATACAAAAATAAATGAATACAAATAAAATAAAAATATCGCAGTTAATTTCAATTCATATTTGTGAATTTTTAAACACATTTAATATGTAATTTTAGCACGAGAATATTTTTTTATAAAGACTCAACACAAAATTATATTTGAAATTCAGGTAACTAGTAATAATTTTGAAAGGCAAACAATGTTTATTGAATTTTACATAGCGCCTTATTAATTCCTTTGCCATTGAAATTGAATTGACTGTGGATGTCAGTAGAGTTTTTTATCTTTTATCAAAGCTACTTGCGAAAATATGCGCTCTGCACTTGCACTGCTATGCGGGAAGCATAAAATGGACCCAACAAATGTTTTTAAAAGGGGAAACATTAGAGCATTTAATGCGTTTTTTAAATTAAAGATAGCGCTCCAATAGTCTTCGAATTTCAAATCCACACTTATCCTACTTTGATGTAAAAGAGGCCTCCATTCATCATCAAGTTCTTCTTGAATTAAATTTGGAAACAATTGAATAAGCGGGGTAAGGTTTGGGGATTTATTTTTTTGGATCAATTGTTTGCACGGCTTCTAAAACTTTTTCTTGGAACTTAATTCTTTTTCTTATTTGAGTGCATAATTCGATGTAGTAATCTCTCCACTTTTTTTTATATTTTGTATAACCTCACCTGTTAAGCCCCAGAGCAAACTAAAATGTTAGCTTGTGCGCCAAGGTAGATTTCTTTTGAGTCTTAAAAGCAATATTTATTGCAAAAATCTATTGAGTTCAAAAAGGCGTAAGAAAAGTGTGCTGTACGGCAGTACGTACCAAGCTAAAGCAATACAAATATTGCTTTTGCAGTACGTTCGACAGCATTGCTCACATTCCAACAACCCAATTCACCACGCAGGTCATCCCAACAAAAGAGCGAAAATTTCCTTTTCTTAGAATAGCTCCATACTACCCTACCACTACAGCTAATCGCGATCGCGAGGCGACAACCTGTCTATCATTCGCACTTGCACTTGCACGAGTCCAAATTCCAAAACTAGGTCAGTCGTCATCTTGGCCTTGGCTCGTTCGCTCGTCCATCTACCACCATCAACGTTTTCGTGTAACAAGAGGGTCGCGCAGGTGTCGCCGTCTAAGTCGTCGGCGTGGATGGTAGAAGCGCGGAGTGTGTGTGGAGATAGGGCGGGTGATTTTTACCCCCAGGAAAGGCACGAGAAAGCTATTTTTGCGGTTTGCGGTTTATAGACAAAAAAAATCAACATTAAATTTTACAGCTATACTAGAGAGCCAACGGAGAATTGTGCACAAGTGTCTGAACCTTAAGTGGTGAGTTTAATTACTTATTTACTATACTTATTTTATGACTTATTTCTCGTGTATGTCCGAGTGGGACGAATAGAGTATCGCTAAGTTAAATTGTCATTTTTTTTGCTGGTTATTGACTCTTACTCTACTTCTTCTCTTAAATATTTATGCAAATCAAATAGATATTAAACATCCTGACTAAAAATACTCCATTTACCAAGATCGGAATCTTTCGTACGTTTCACTCTCCAAAACCCGTTTGTTTACATTGTTGTATTTGTAATTTTGATAATTAGTCCATGAATAGATGTGAGCACAAACAAAAAAAAACGATGCCGTGGGCTAGCGGCACTTTCCACAGCAAAAACAAAATGGGGTGGTTAACAAGTTTTTTTTCAGGTTTTTCTTTTTACTTTTTTTCGATGAAAAAGTCAGTTTTAAGCTTTAATTGTGCAGTCATTTTGTTGATAGCAAACCAATGTACATGTTTGTCTTGAAAAAAGCATGTTCAACATCAGTTTTTTATAATTAATTCACTAATTTAGAGTAATCACTACGAAATTCTTTAAATTTCATAATTAACCTTGAATTATTGTATCAAAGTTGCGTTCGAAGAACCATCAAGTTAAGGATGCGAGCGCAATTTTTTGTATTGAATTCTAATAAATTTTCGTTAATGAACGGCCCAAATATTTTTTTTGCAAGTAATTAAAATCTGTATAAATTTAACCAATCCAAGTATATTTATAGTTTGTTTTTAATGATTTAAGCTTGCAACTATTTTTCAATTCCATTTTGATTAATAAATATTAAATTTAAAAAAACAGTTATAATCGAAAAATACCTTATCCATAACATTCTTGATTGATGGAAACACATGTATTTGCTATCAAAAAAAACTATGCATCAAAGGAACACCAATGTTTTAAAAAAATAATCAGAACGATTATAGCGAACCTGTTGAATAAATGCAGAGCAAATAAAATGAAAATTTTGACATGTATCACAAAATGAAAACTTTTTAAAATCGTTCTGAACAACTCATTCAATAGATCAAGTAATCGACATTAATGTTTATTGTTGAAGTACAGAAGTTTTTTTTAGTGAATTCCCATAGTTTAATGAAAAATATAATTTTCATTCATTCCTTAAAAATGTTTAGTTAACAAACTTCGAATTTACTTATTATTGTTTAAAGAGTATGTTTAGTAAAAGTGTTGCTAATAATGAACAAATAAATGAGTTTTACGTACATGTTTTCGTTTTTGTTTTTGTTAATATAGTAAATACTTCCATAGATTACATTTTATAAATGCAGAACATAGAAGAAAATATACATAAGTAATAGTTTTCAGATATAAAGCAGAAGTTAGTGTAAAAAAATAGTTTTGAGAAAGTCAATAATATTTTAGGTATGTTCATTAAAGAAATTTCCGCTTCAGCTAACCTTCATCAACTTTTTAGAAACAAATTAGCATTAATAGCAGCATTTAGTTGGTATTGTGTGTAACCATATTGCCTATTTCTATTCCTTAAAGATGCTTTACACCAAAAACACTCTATTACCAAGACCGGAATCTCAGACTGACATTTCGGTTTGCCTACAAGCTAAAAAGCACTAATTGTGAGAAAGTGTGCGTGAAATGATGCAAAAAACCAAACACATTCTCACAATTAGTGCTTTGGCCCATCAAATACTTCATTATAGTAATCAGCCCCATCTAAATGCTTCATTTTGAATGTTTCATGGCCTCGTTCAAAAACTAAACAATCCTAACCAACAGAATCTGAAGTGCTGACATGGTCTTAAATTGGAAGATTTGTATAGGTTTTTAATTTCAATCCAAATAAATGTTGTAAATGTATATTAAATAAAATAAAACTGACCAAATACAAATTATTTAATGATTTATTAGTTTATTATTATTTATTTTGTTTACTTAAATTATTTGCGAACGCAACATGCGCTGCAACTGGTTAAGTATAATTATTGCAAATGGACAAAAGTGTAACTCAATACTTTGTAAAACAACAAAACAGGCAATTTTTTCAGCTGTAGTTTGCTCAGAGCATTTTTTTGGCGACGTTAGAAGTTCAGGTGGAAACAATAGGCGGGTGCCTCCGTATATTTTTGTACAGACAATGCTACGAGAAGCATACTTGTGAAGTTCCATTGCCAACTTTAGCTAGTTCAGATTCCTCAATTAGATTAGTATTTTCATCATTTAAGCAGTTCGGTAGTTGCAAGACCAAATTTTAGTTTTGTTTGTTGCAGAAATATTCCTGAAAATTTCTTTTTGAGGGACTATGTTAGAGTTAGAATTTTGTTTGTAGTTAGATTTTGGAATACAAATTTGAGGGAACCATGTTTTAAAAATAAGTTGCTTTGTGTAAAGCATCTTTAAGGAATAGAAATAAGCAATATGTTTACACACAATACCAACTAAATGAGTGCAATAAATAGATTGAGGTAACTTTTTTTTTATTCCAGTATGGGGAAACCGAACACCCAATAGAAAAAAACGGTATACGCGCCAAAATCCATACTTCTTGACTAAATAATGTTATCTTCTATGTTTACGCATAAAATTACGAATTTTGTAGCGTATGAAAATTTCTAGACATTTTAAAATCTGAAAAATTAATTATGCTATGAAATAATTGGCTGCTATTAGTGCTAATTTTTGTTCTAAAAAGTTAATGAAGGTTAGCCGAAGCGGAAATTTCTTTAATGAACTTACCTAAAATATTATTGGCTTTCTCAAAAATATTTTTCTATACTAACCTCTGCTTTATATCTGAAAACTATTGTTTATGTATATTTTCTTCTATATTCTGCATTTATAAAATGTAATCTATGGAAGTATTTATTATATTAAGAAAAACAAAAATATGTACGTAAAACTCATTAATTTTTTTCATTATTAGCAGCATTTTTATTAAACATACCCTTCAAACAATAATAAGTAAACTTGAACTTTGGTAACTAAACATTTTTAAGGAATGAATGAAAATTATATTTTGCGTTAAACTGTGGGAATTCACAAAAAAAAATTCTGTACGTCAACAATCAACATTCATGTCGATTACTTGATCTATTGAATGAGTTGTGCATGAATTCAGAACGATTTTAAGACGTTTTCATTTTGTGATATATGTCAAAATTTGTTTTTTATTTGCTCTGCATTTATTCAACAGGTTCGCTATAATCGTTCTGATTACTTTTTTAAAACATTGGTGTTCCTTTGATGCATAGTTTTTTTTTGATACATGTACATATGCTTCCATCAATCAAGAATGTTATGGATAAGGTATTTTTTGATTATAACTATTTTTTTTAAATATAATATTTATTAATCGAAATGGAATTCAAAAATAGTTGCAAGATTAAATCATTAAAAACAAACTATAAATACATTTGGATTAATTAAATTGATACAGATTTTAATTACTTGCAAAAAAAATATTTGGGCCGTTCATTAACGAAAATTTATTAGAATTCAATACAAAAATTGCGCTCGCACCCTTAACTTGATGTATCTTCGAACGCATCTTTGATACAAAAATCCGAGGTTAATTTTGAAATTTGAAGAATTTCGTAGTGATTTTTGTAAATTAGTGAATTAATTATAATAAACTAATGTTGAACATGCTTTTTTCAAGACAAAAAGTTACATTGGTTCACTATCCACAAAATGCCTGCAAAATTAAAGCTTAAAACTGACTTCTTCATCGAAAAAAAGTAAAAAGAAAAACCTGAAAAAAACTTATTAACACCTTCATTTTGTTTTTGCTGTGCAAAATGCCGCTAGCCCACGGCATCGTTTTTTTTTGTTTGTGCTCACATCTATTCATGGATTAATTGTCAAAATTACAAATACAACAATGTAAACAAACGGGTTTTGGAGAGTGAAACGTACGAAAGATTCCGGTCTTGGTAATGGAGTGTTTTTGCTTTACACAAAGCAGCTTATTTTTAAAACATGGTTCCCTCAAATTTGTATTCCAAAATCTAACTATCGGGTGATTTTTTTGAGGTTAGGATTTTCATGCATTAGTATTTGACAGATCACGCGGGATTTCAGACATCCTGTCAAAGAGAAAGATGCTCAGTATGCTTTGACATTTCATCATGAATAGACTTACTAACGAGCAACGCTTGCAAATCATTGAATTTTATTACCAAAATCAGTTGGCAGAAAATCCGCTTTTTTATCGACAAATTTTGGTCAGCGATGAGGCTCATTTCTGGTTGAATGGCTACGTAAATAAGCAAAATTGCCGCATTTGGAGTGAAGAGCAACCAGAAGCCGTTCAAGAACTGCCCATGCATCCCGAAAAATGCACTGTTTGGTGTGCTTTGTACGCTGGTGGAATCATTGGACCGTATTTTTTCAAAGATGCTGTTGGACGCAACGTTACATTGAATGGCGATCGCTATCGTTCAATGCTAACAAACTTTTTGTTGCCAAAAATGGAAGAACTGTACTTGGTTGACATGTGGTTTCAACAAGATGGCGCTACATGCCACACAGCTCGCGATTCTATGGCCATTTTGAGGGAAAACTTCGGAGAACAATTCATCTCAAGGAATGGACCGGTAAGTTGGCCACCAAGATCATACGATTTGACGCCTTTAGACTATTTTTTGTGGGGCTACGTCAAGTCTAAAGTTTACACAAATAAGCCAGCAACTATTCCAGCTTTGGAAGGCAACATTTCCGAAGAAATTCGGGCTATTCCGGCCGAAATGCTCGAGAAAGTTACCCAAAATTGGACTTTCCGAATGGACCACCTAAGACGCAGCCGCGGTCAACATTTAAATGAAATTATCTTCAAAAAGTAAATGTCATGGACCAATCTAACGTTTCAAATAAAGAATCGATGAGATTTTGCAAATTTTATGCGTTTTTTTTAAAAAAAGTTCTCAAGCTCTTAAAAAATCACCCGTTACAAACAAAATTCTAACTCTAACATAGTCTCTCAAAAAGAAATTTTCAGGAATATTTCTGCAACAAACAAAACTAAAATTTGGTCTTGCAATTATCGAACTGTTTAAATGATGAAAATACTACTCTAATTGAGGAATCTGAACTAGCTAGAGTTGGCAATGGAACTTCACAAGTATGCTTCTCGTACCATTGTCTGTACAAAAAAAATACGGAGGCACCCGCCTATTGTTTCCACCTGAACTTCTAACGTCGCCAAAAAATGCTCTAACAACATTTATTTGGATTGAAGTTAAAAAGCTATACAAATCTTCCAATCTAAGACAATGTCAGCACTTCAGATTCTGTTGGTAAGGATTGTTTAGTTTTTGAACGAGGCCATGAAACATTCAAAATAAAGCATTTAGATGGGGCTGATTACTATAATAAAGCATTTTGATGGGCCGAAACACTTAATGTGAGAATGTGTTTGGTTTTTTGTGTCATTTCACGCACACTTTCTCACATTTAGTGTGTTGTTAGCTTGTAGGCAAACCGAAATGTCAGTCCGAGATTCCGATCTTGGTAATGGAGTATTTTTGATCCTGACCTACTCAATACAAAAATTCCACATGAATTAAGAGTAAAGTGAAAATGTCCGTCCGTCGTCCTCTGTACGTTTGAATATAGGCACTAGGCATGAAAACAAGATCTTTTGTTCGCGATTGCCTGCTCTCTGAACAAGAACCTCACCCACCGACGTTCCTAGCCGCGCCCTGCCGCCAGCATGCCTAGTCCGGTTCAGATAGAGTAGTATGACCAAATCCTTTTAATCCAATATCACGCAACACATCGAAGCTGTAAATTATCCAACTGAGTTTTTGAACTCATTGGATCTACCAGGCATGCCACCGCATAATTTGAAACTGAAGGTTGGATCTCCGGTAATTTTTCGTCATAATTTAATTTGAACCCACCACGGTTGTGCAACGGCACGCGGTTATTAATTCAAAAATTGATGAAAAATATTATCGAAGCCATAATTCTAAATGGCAAATTCCGAGGTGAAAATATGTTATTACCGCTAATCACTATTATACCCAGAGGGCCACAGATGTGCCAATTCAATTTCCAATTAGATTGGTATTTGCAATGACTATCAATAAGTCTCAAGGCCAAACGATGTCTGTCTGCTGCTTAAATTTTTGCGCATTTCATGTTTTTCACACGGATAACTATACGTGGCTAGCTCCCGAGAGGGCAAACCATCCAGTTTGTTCGTATTGGCAAAAGATGGCATCACAAAAAATATTGTACACTCTGTTGCATTAAGGGATTGTTATTGTTTTTTTTTGTAGTATTGTCATAATTAGCGATATGTACATATGTATATGTATATGTAATTTTAAAGAATTCATTTTAACAAAGTAAAAAAATTAGTTTGGTGATTTGTTATTTTAATATTTTGTCAACGTTTACAGCTCTATCCTATCACACTTACAATAAGTTATTTATTTCTAGCAAAATATACATACTCTAGAAATTATTTTTATGACAGAGCAGCGTTTGTCGGGTCAACTAGTTTTTACTCTAAAATTGGTACACCCTATAGTCGGTACCCGTAGCATGATGGTTAGTGCGTTGGACTGTCATGCCAGATGTGTTGGGTTCAATTCCTGCTTGTGCCAGCTTAAGTTTTTTTCAAGGGTATTGCTTGAATACTTGCTAGAAATTGACAAGTCCTCTAAGAGTAATTCTTTCAATGAAAAGTGCTTTCTCAAACTAGCCGTTCGGATTTGACTTAAAACTGTAGGTCCTCTCTATCCCTGACAGCAGTACTCGCACACAGGAATGGTTAAGAGTTGTAAGTCACTAGGCCCTAGTTCTCAACGGACTGTTGCGCTACTCAAAAAAAAATAGGCATCAACAAGTCACTTTTGATTAATTCATTTTTATATATGCCCTTGACCTACAAATAAAGAAAAGAAATTCTCTTAGAACAAAACTTACCTCTGCCTTTTTAAGGCTACGTCTCCATATAAATACAAATATTCTTATAGCCTTCTAAAATGTCTCACAATATGTGCTT
This sequence comes from Eupeodes latifasciatus, assembly GCA_920104205.1. NCBI lineage: Eukaryota > Metazoa > Arthropoda > Insecta > Diptera > Syrphidae > Eupeodes > Eupeodes latifasciatus. Next base: position 117,197,302 of record OV049925.1, on the reverse strand, counting down.
CAGGTATTAAAATGAGTCTTCTCAATTTCTGTGTGTTCCCATTTTCAGGTGACATGACATTCATAACAAAAGTCACATTTTCAAACCAAATATAAGACATTCAAATGTTTCATTGTCCAAATGATAATAAGAACACCTAAAGCAGAGAATGTTCAGCATCCTCAGAGTTTAATTTAACATTTTTGAAGGTTTCTAGGTTGATTAGTTGAATTTTCAACCTGAATTTTTTGGTTAAAAATATTCGTAATATTAATAACATAATGTACATGCATACATATAAGAAGCATTCGTACGTTGCCTTGAAATTTCTATGCCTTGATAAAATAAGGTGAGACAGGTATTTGTATTTTAAAGTCGATAACATAAAGAAATACAATAAAATGTCAGAATAAGGTAAAATGCTTATAAAGGATTTTTCAATAAGGGCGGGTAGATTTGAAAGGCGGATGCATGCCATTAAGTGTGAAATATGACATCATTCAAATGTCCGCCTTGGCTTCTTAAAAAATTAGTTATCATCGTTATGTAGCGCTCGCTGTTGAAGGTGTACGCCTCACAAACGTCCTTTTCAAAAAAGTACGAACTAATTACGCTGCCGGCCCAAAATCGACACCAAACGGTAACTTTTTGGGATGCATTTTCACGCCTCATAACTAAAGATGATTTTTCGGCCGAAATTGGGGTCCTCTTCCAAACGATTCGAAGCCCAGTCAGCGAAAAAAAAACGGCGTTATCTATGGTCATGAACTTTGAGCTCCTGGGTCTGTTGGATCTTGTACTGGTGTAGGCCCAAGTCTCGGCGCAAAATTCGCCAAGTTGAAGTCTTCGAAAGGCCGAGTTCTTGTGCACGGGGAGGAATAGACTGCCTCGGGTTCTACTGTACACTTTCACAGACCGCGGTGATGTTCTCGGCCGATCTTGCGTTCCTTGAGTGTTGGATGATTTTTTACTGAACCGGTTGTCTCAAATTTGGCCACCAAACCTTGAAGAGTCGACTGTGAAGGGCCAGCACGTCTACCGACGTTTGCGTTAACGAACACTCATTTTGATAATAAAGTTTTATCATTTGAACGTTCTGTTCAATCGTGTAACCATGATGATTAGGCATAAACTACTGAATAATAAACAAAAGATTACAGATGTCACCAAAACAAAATGGTCGCCACGGGGCGCCAAAATCTGCCCCATACTTTCAAAGAAGCAATCACACCGAATACAAAATCCAAGGATTGTGGGGGAATGTGTGTAATGTCAATGTTGACATTTATAATGTCAATTTTGACATTTGCATTGTCAATTTTGACGTTTGACATATGCAACATCTTATTGCCGCAAATTATTCATCGGATTTTGCAATGGGGTCAAATATGGTTTTTATACTTTTTCAAAAATAAACCTCAGTTTCTCTTCAATTAAAGGAAATTCAATATTTACGATAATTTGCCTCTTCGAAGCCACAAGTGCATTAATTATTGTGGTTTTATTAAGTCGATTGCCATTTTGTTTTTCTGTTAACCACACACTAACGTTCCAAAAAAAAAACAAAGTAATTTTGGTTTTAACGAGCCTAGCGGTAAGAGTTGTTCAATATTTTAATGGGAGCTTATTATTATAAACGTGTTCATGGTCAGTTCGTATAATTTATATTCGCACTTCAACCGCTCTTAACATTTTATTTATTTATTTTTTCGTTTTTGTTTTTCACTGACATTGAAAATCTGAAAATCATATACCATCCATACAGAAAAGTACTCATTTCCAGTATCCTTTCATTTTTAAAAGAAATATCCTTCCTGAATTTGCGGTTCATATAATGCACCTTGCACCTTTAACCTTTAATTCCATGATAAGTTCACCTTTTGTTAACTTTTTCTTGGTGTTAAATAAAAATTTATTAAGGCTCTTACATTTTTATAAGACAGGATATTTCATTTATAACTCTACTGAATCACGAATATTCATAGTATAATTATATAAAAATGTATATAATATAGTAATGCATTTATTTAAAATTCACTGTTTTTCATCGTATTCTGTGTTTATTAATTTATCTCTGCAATTACCAGAGAGCATCAGAATTGAATACGATACGAATCCTTGGTGCAATTCGAGATCCAAATATAGCAACCAGGAAACGGCAAGAATTAATGAAATTTCGACACATAATCCAAATGAACAGAACATACAGTAATAAATTCTTCGTCTGATTCTGCATCTACATATATGGTTAAATATGTAACATATCATGAATCATCGTCATCCTTTTATTTCACTGTTACCAAATATTTGTATTTATTTTAAGTCATAAATAGAATGCTTTAATTTCAAGAGCTCTCAAGGAAAGATTTATTTTAAAGTTAATAAAAGGGGCAACAAAACTGAACCTTGAGGTATTCCACTTTTTTCCTATTTTTTCATTATAAATTCAATTGAAAGAAACTGATGTATAACTACAAGAAAGGTTAACTTCTGCTAAAGATTAAGGATATGAGCAGTTAAGCCTTTTTTAATCCATCGTATTGTCTTGCCAAATTGCGTCCTTCAAAGTTAAGTTTGACAGTCACTTTTTGCATCTCTGTTGGCAACAGTGTTCCTTCATCACAAGGTTCGTTTAAAGACCATGTTCGTGTCTTTTTCAGCGATGGTAAATTTAACTGAAATCTCGCGAAGTAGGTACAACCCATACCACGCATTTATATGCTCTCATCCATGCATCCCCCCAAAAAGCATGTGACCATCAGCATCAGCCCCCTTTTGAAAACCCCCAAGGTTGCGTTTTGTTTGTGATTTCCAGAATTTACACTATACTCCGTATGTATCGAGGCATACATATCTATAGGTATTTTACATATATTTCCAGTAACAAACACTTTTCACTGGATTTATGCTAACGTGACGAAGGATGTGAGATTCACTTTTGAATAAAATATTATAGCGAAGAGAGCTATAACGCCGTTCGTCGCGGTCGCCATTGCCGACAAGCCCGCACACAGTTTTTGATGCTGATGATGGCGAAGGATAGAGGAGAGGCTGTATTTTTGTTTTTGACTGAAAATCATATGTATTTGTGTATTGGGTAAGTCCTACTGCCCGCAACTGCACTCCATTAATGTACATAGGCTTAATTAATGCCATTAGCAATATAGGTAGGTATAGAATTATAATAACCAGCAGATTCCTAAGGACATGGCTTGTTTCGAATAAGGATTAGATTAAAGCGAACGTTGCTTCACGTCGCGACGTTGAAGTGTCAATGCGGTTGAATTTATCGTAACCTGCGGGTATTATGTGTTGGTATATGTTTTGGTTATGCACTTTGATAATAAGGATAATCATAAGGATTGACTTGTCAAATTCGAAGTTAATAGTATGGAGACTTGAATAATATAACACTTAACTTAAATTGTGGGCTTAGTTCGATATACAAAATGGAAAGTGCAAACATTATCGTAATAGCATTTTTTAACTTCCCATAGGAAGTTATTGTAATCGGTCCGATTTGTCGAATCGAAAATTTTGACATTTCTCGACGTTTCAAGGTCCCTGGAGTCGAAATAAAAGATTTTTAGAAAGATGTCTGTGCGTGCGTGTGTACGTACGTCCGTACGTTCGCGACGCTTTTTTCGTCGTCCATAGCTCAAGAACCAGAAGAGATATCGACTTCAAATAAATTTTGTTATACAGATAATACGGCAGAAAGATGCAGTAAGGGCTCTCAAGAAAATTCCGTGGGTGGTTTTTTCACCATAGCATTTTAAAAAAAAGGTGAAAATTTTGGTTAACCCTAAATATCTCATGAACCGATGACGCTACAGACTTAAATTAAATTTTATATTATATTTATATTGTAACGTGATACCAAACAAGTATATTTTTGGAAAAAATCCAATTAACGGTTTTTTTATAAATAAAAAAACTGAAAAAAAAATTGTCCACCTCGAAAATTTTACGACTATAATATGATTTCATCTCCAAAACAATTTTTGTGCAACGAAGAATGATGTTTTTGTCATCTGATAAAATTTTGAGAAAAATCAAATTGACAGTTTTTTTTATAAAAAATAAAAACCTAAAAAAAACATTACTTAAAGTTGGTAAAAATTGAATTTCGACTCAAATATCTTTTCAAAAACTTGAGATTATGGCTTGAAACTTATTTTATCTTGTAAGAAATATTATTTTCAACATTCAGTAAAATTTTGAAAAAAATCGAATTGACAGTTTTTTTTACAAAAAATTAAAAACCGAAAAAAAATGTAACAAAAGTTGGTAAACATTGATTTTCGACTCCAATATCTTTTCAAAAATTTGAGATTATGGCTTCTAACTAATTTTAGCTTATAAGAAATATTGTTTTCAACATTATGAAAAATTTTGAGAAAAATCAAATCAACAGTTTTTTTACAAAAAATAAAAACCTACAAAAAAATTTATAAAAGGTGGTAAAAAGTTGATTTTCGACTCAAATATCTTTTCAAAACTTTGAGATATTGGCTTTAAACTACTTTAATCTTTCAAAAAATATTGTTGTCAACATTCAGAAAAAATTTGAAAAAAATCGAATTCACAGTTTTTTTTTACAAAAAATTAAAAACCTAAAAAAATTTAACCAAAGTTGGTAAAAATTGATTTTCGACTCGAATATCTTTTCAAAAATTTGAGATAATGGCTTCTAACTAATTTTATCTTATAAGAAATATTATTTTCAAAATTCCATAAAATTTTGAGAAAAATCGAATTGACAGTTTTTTTACAAAAAATAAAAACCTAAAAAAAAAACAATACTAAAACTTGGTAAAAATTTACTTTCGAGCTAAATAGCTTTTCAAAAATTACAAATATTGGCTTTAAACTTATTTTATTTCACAGAAAATATTGTTTTCGATATTCAGTAATTTTTTTTATAAAAATCCAACAGTAAGTTTTTTCATAAAGAAATAAAATCTACAAAAAATAGTACGCAAATTTGGTAAAAATTGATACATGTAGGAACCAAGTATAGCCAAGAAGTGAAGTTCCATTGCGTCCGTTAACCTAATGTCCATACTACAGCTCTTTCTCTTTGTATTGAATCTTAAAATCACTATTATTTGAAAAGCCGCAATGTAAAGTCGAGTCAGTTAAGCAAAGTCGTGTGTTATACTTTTTTTTTACATTTTTACAAAATTAATTAAACTAATGTTTGGATTTTTGAACTAAATTAAATAATTAACAACTAACTTTAAGTGTTAAACTTTAAATTTGAACTAAATAAAATGAATCAAACGATCATTGATCGAAATTAATGTGTTCTGATTTAAACTACATACATACATATAGACAAACTTTTAAGCAAGAAAAATCGACAGACGGGATGGGGATGGTTATCAGTGTGGGTCGCATCCCAGCCTCTTTATTTTTAACGATATTGACTTTTGTACCAAACTCACTTAACCAAAGTCAACTACTTGACCAATTTTCTTCTTAAGTGGTTTTCAGAGCGAAGTCATTTGATTCTTCTACCTTATCTCAAACCTATTTCATAATTAAGATATAACCAAAAAGTTATCATTTTTCCCGACCTGAAGAAATTGTGATTCATGTTTAAAAAATTAAATAGGAAAAAAGTAACATTTTGCAAAATATCGGTGTGTTTGAAAAAAACTTAAATTCAAATTATCGAAAATGGGAAAACCCATTAATTCTGATAATTCTTAGGTACATACAGTACATTTTTTTTTTAAATTTAATTTTTAGTTTGAGGCTTCTTAAGCATTAATGTATGTATTAGTTTTAGGGTTTCTTGAATTCCGAGTTTTAGGATATAAGTTTTCTAGATCTTGAGTTTTCTGGATTTTTACTATTGGAGTTTTTTTGATATTTGCCACCTCGAATATTTTACGAAAAAAAAATATATTCCTTCCAAAATAATTTTATGCAACGAAAAATAACGTTTTGGACATCAGGTTATTTTAAGAGAAATCGAAGTTACAGTTTTTACAAAAAATAAAAACCTAAAAAAAACGCTATTAAAAGTGGGTAAAAATTGATTTTTGACTCGAATATCTTGGAAAAAATAGATATTCCCTTCAAACTAATTTTATTTTATAAAATATTTATTTAATATTATTTTTAACATTATGTAAAGTCCTGAGAAGAATCCAATTGTCAGTTTTATTTATAAAAAATAAGAATCTAAAACAAACACACATTAATTTGGTAAAAAAAAAATATGTTTGATTGGAATATTTCGAGAGTTAATGAAAGTATTGACTTTAAAATTATTTCATTTTATGATAAATTTTGTTTTTAACTTAAGAAAAACATAACATAGAAAAATCAAATAGGCAAGAAATACAAATTTTAAAAATGCTAGTAAAATTATACAAAATTGGTTTTCAACTAAATATGTCAGGAACAAAAACAAATATTGAAATCAAACTTATTTCATTATTATTAACACATGCAAAATATTGTTGCTAACTTTTATTTAATTTTTTAGAAAAAATCAATTGACAACTTTTTTTTACAAAACACAAAAACCTACAAAAACAAGAAAAAAAATAATAGGAAATTGTTTTGATTCAAGTATTAGGAGAACAAAGAAAAATATATTGACTACAATTTTATAATTTTCCAAAAAATGTTGTTATTAATATTTTGTTAAACTCTTAGAAATATCGATAGACTGGCACGAACGGGAAGTTATCAGTTTGGATTTTTGAGACTTTGAGTTTTCTATTTTTAAGAGTTTTCGTATTTTTTTGGTTTACTGGATTGTTGATTGATTAATTTTGGAGTTTTGAGATGTCGGTATTTTAGTTCTTAGAGACTCTGAGTTTTCGGGTTATTGGATTTTCGATTTACTGACTTTTAGTTTTCGAGAGCTTGGTTTTGGAGCTTCTGGATTTTTGGTTTTTGAGATAATGAGTGTTCTGTTTACTTGATTTTAAGATTTCAGTAATATTTGAATTTTCTCAAAAAGGAACCTATAGATTTTCATTATCTCTCTTTTTTTTTTTCTTTATTGGCTTCTTTAAATATATACATTTTTTTATTCCTCAAAAAGAGAAGAACCGTTAACTGCTTAAAATTGGTAAAACTTATCTTTTGACTTAAATTTCTTATGAACGAATATCGAATTCAGCGCCTTCAAACTAAGCTTTTATTATTTAGTAATAGGTACTTGAAAAAAATCCAAGGAAGAGTCTTTATAAAAACCCACAATATACGAGGGTGGGTCAATAAGTCCGTGACTTTTGGAATAAAACACAGATTTATTGATAAAAAAAATAATTTAATTTTTGAACGTAGTGTCCCTTGAGCTCTATAGGTACACTTTGTCCAACGCTTCTCCAATTTTTGTATCCCTTCCAAAAAAAAATGATTTGTCGAGGTCCTCAAAATAGGCCTTTGTTTGCGAGATGATTTCATCATTGGAGTCAAATCTTTTTCCACCAAGCCATTTCTTCAGGTTTGGGAACAAGAAGTAGTCGCTCGGAGCCAAATCTGGAGAATAGGGTGGATGAGGGAGCAATTCATAGCCCAATTCATGGATTTTTGCCATGGCAACTGCACATGTGTGCACTGTGCACCCTTGCATTGTGAGCAAACGCGGCACCCATCTTGCGGAAAGCTTTCTCATGCCCAAGTGATCATTCAAAATTGAAACCACTGAGCCATGCGAGATCCCTACAGCTTCCACAATCTCTTGCACTTTCAATCTTCGGTCGGCCAACACCATATCGTGAATTTTTTCGATTGTTTCGGGTGTAGAGACCTCAACTAAGCGTCCAGGACGTTCGGCATCTTCAGTGCTTGTACGGCCACAACGAAATTCAGTAAACCACTTTTTTACCATTGAAATCGATGGTGCAGAGTCCCCATAGCATTTATCAAGCTTAGCCTTGGTCTCGGTTATGGTTTTTTTTTCGCAAGAAATAATGCTTAGTAAGCACAAGAAAATCATTTTTTTCCATTTTCTCCTAAAACTAGTGAGTAGTCTGATAAAAATAGCTGTCAAACACAAACTAACTGACGCAGCAAGTCTAAATTTTGACAGGAGTCAACTGACAGATGCCTGTTGAGAGGAGCAATGTTGCTGTTTCAGTAAAGAGGTCAGAAATTCAAAAAGTCACGGACTTATATTGACCCCTCTATATACATTGTATGTATTTCTAAAAACTAGTTACAATTAATTTTCGACTTGTATATCTTGATAACGATATTGATTGGAGTCTTATTTCATCATATCAAGAATACTGTGGTAACTCTCGTGAAAAAATTGAAACAAAATCAATTTAATTTTTATACAAACAAAATTAAATAATACCATAAATTAAACACTGAATTAACTTACCTCCCCCAATATATCGTCGGTATGCTGCAAAAAGAGCTCAAGTACACTTTTTTATGATTTTGACTTAATAATGCAAAAATTTCCCAAAGTTCATAGTCTATGCTGTGTAAAAAAAATCCCATGTCTATTTACATTAGTTTTGTAGTTATTGTATAAAAACAATTCAGTCTATGTCCAAAACATTCAAACGTGTGGTGCAAAAAGATCTCAAGTGGACCTGGGTTTTTCTTACACAATTTTTTTTCTATTATCTATATTTTTACTGCAAAAAACGCTCATGTCTTATGTCCACAAATTCAAATATTCCAGCAGACAAAATATTTCATAGCCTACTTCAAAAATAGTTATGAGGGGGTTTCCCAAATGCCTTTTAAATAATTTCCTTTGAATTTACATGTAAGGAAATGTTCATTATTGAATGTTCTCAGTGTGAAAAGGTTGAACTTTTAACTTTACGTACAAAAAACTAATTCTTCAAGTGGAAGTGCTGTTCTACTACAGCTTGCATTAAAAAAGTAGTAATTTTTTTAGAATAGTATTTTTTTTAATTTAAAGCCAAAATACCTTTAGAACATTCTGATGAAAACCGTGATAAAAATTTGTGCATTCCCAGTACTTCAAAAGCTTCAAAAGCAAATTCCACAGAATCAAATGGTACTTCTTGACCTTTTAAAACCTTTGATGATGAAGATCTTAATTTCACACTATTCAAGACTGGCTTACTAAATATATTCCGACTCGCACGCTCCAAAAGGCATAAGAGCAAAGGAAGTCCGTATAATATAACCCAAATGAAGTATACTGATTTTCTGGACTTATCAAAACTATCGGAGATAATATCAAATACAAATTTTAACGAAGGTGGAGAAAAAGTTAAATAGTTGAAGGTAAATTTTAGGTACCAAAAGATTAAACCTAGTGTGATTGAATACAAGTACGATCACAATGAAACCTATAAGCAAATTAGGATTTTCGGTAAAGGTAGGCACATAAATCTAAAAGAAGTTAACATACATAAAGTTTATAAAAGCAACCTTCCTATAAGCATTCAAAAGAAAAAAGATTTAATCAATTTGTGTAAATCAGGTGCCATCCCAGATGAGTTCATCACTGGTATAGAAGCTTAAAAACAAGCAAAGCTATCAAAAATCGAGCTCCGGAACCCGATATTAATGATGATACTGAATCAGACCAAGATTCATAAATTAAAAAAAAAATTATGAAAAAAACCCATGTCCATAAATAAATACTTTTTTATGCAAAAAAAGCACATGTCCAAGACATATTTTTCTTTTGTATGAAAAAAATTTAAATAAACTAAATTAAATACAACTTTTTGGTTTCATCTTATTCATAAACGATTTAACTACCGGATTAACCACAATGGTGGGCCTCAGAGCTTGACTCGCTCAGGAAAGAATGCAGGAAACTATTTAACCGAGCCAAAGCCGCAAGACAAGCCTCTCACTGGGATTCTTACAAAGAGGAAAGGATTCTTACAAAGAGAAAAGGAAATTTAAACGATCTTCTTGGCGATCCTTCTGTGGCACGATAGAAGAAACTTCTGAAGCCTCTAGGTTACGGAAAATTCTTTCAACTAATCCAGCGATGCCAAGCTGCTTGAAAAATGCAGACGGCTCCTGGACAAATTCAAGTAATGAATCGCTGAACTTACTACTGGATACTCATTTTCCTGGAAGTTCGCTTACCGAGACTTGCAACGGTTATATACGTTCAAGTCCCAATACTACATATCCACAAGGTCTGATTACAAGGGACAAGCTACAATGGGCTCTCAACAGCTTCAAACCATTTAAATCTGCAGGACCAGATGGAATAACACCAGCCGAGCTACAGAAGACTTCTGACATAATTGCACCAATCCTTGAGGCAATTTTTACCAGCTGTCTTTACCTGGTCCATGTTCCCTCGGCATGGCGAGAAGTTAAAGTTGTTTTTATACCCAAGGCAGGTAAATGCTCGCAAGTCAACCCTAAAGATCTACGACCTATAAGTCTATCATCATTCCTTCTTAAGACCTTGGAAAGATTGATTGATATCCATTTAAGGGCAAGTATTGATACAAGACTTCTGTCTTCGTCTCAACACGCCTACTGTAAAGGTAAATCGGTGGAAACAGCGCTACACACCTTAGTACGCACCGTCGAATATTCCCTCCATCATAAAGAGTTCACTATGGTTGCTTTCCTTGACATCGAAGGTGCCTTTAACAACGTGGACACATCTGCAATCACAATCTCTAAATGTAGAGAGTTCGCTTCGGAAGTTAAATTCATTTAATGCTGACTAGCAGAATAATTAACTCAAAACTGGGCAACTCTTCTGGCAGACGATTCGTTAGTAGAGGGACACCGCAAGGTGGTGTTCTATCCCCTCTCCTCTGGAACCTAGTGGTGAATGAAATCCTAACTGGTCTGGATGCGGAGGGTTTCAGAGTGATAGCCTATGCGGACGACGTTGCTATAGCAGTTTCAGGAAAGCATCTTAACACGTTAAAGGAACTCTTACAAAATGCCTTAGATAGACTAATACTTTGGGCTGATCGGTGTGGACTGGGTGTTAACCCACACAAAACCGATTTGGTCTTATTTTCGAGGAGATACAAAATTCCATTTGTCAACCCTCCCCATATTAAAGGAATCCAATTAAAATTCTCAGACGAGGCTAAATACCTGGGTCTTGTCTTAGATAAAAAACTAAATTGGAAACGCAACGTACAGGAAAGAGTCAAAAAGCTACTGTAGCTTTAACTTTTCTTGCAATAAAGCTATTGGTAATAAACAGTGACGGTGCGTCAATAAGACGTTTTAGACAGTGTCTACCCTTCAGATTTGAAACAATACTTTACTCTCTACAGTACCTAAATACATAACTTTCATGGAAAAAAACAAAAATATGTACCTAATTATACTAATTTCTATTTTGATTTCATTACGAATAATATTTCCTATCCCATAGTACCTACTTCTTTTCATTTTTTGTCTAACCCATTTATATGTGTATCTACAACCTACATTCACACCTATTTCTACTTTTATTTACCTCACATATACCACCATCATGCTATGCTATGATGGATGGCTTGGCTATATATGAATATGACTGACTTCTATTCTATTAACGATTCTCGCGAACGAACGCCGAATACCCAAAGTACGAATGGCACGACACGAGTAAAGACGAAGACAGTGTCTTTGTTTCCCATTAAAGTTTTATGAAGGGAAAAAGGTTAGCTTATCATTCCCAAAAAACTAATTTTATATGGAAGCTAGTAGACATAAGTGAATCTGTCTAATCGCTTGTTTGCTTTGGAAGTAAATTCTTAATTCGAATTTTTCATGAAGAGAACGAGTGTCAGTCAGCACTCAGCAGCACAGGGAATAGCGCAGCACGCATCGGCAGCAGGCAGCTACAGCAGCGTTTTTTTTTTTTGTTGTTTTCATTTTCATATTCTTATTCTCATGTTTTCATTATTCATTCTCATATTGAGCTCTGTCAGAAGAGGTTGCGTCTTGCATGTCAATTGAATTATTTTCATTTCATTCTGATATTGAACTCTGACAGGACAGGTTAAGGTTGTAAATTTTTGAGATTGCCTACCTGTATTGCGCAAATCAATACATATTTGTGAAATGGATTTTTCAGGAAATTATGATATTTTTGAGTATTTCTCAAATAATAGAAATGTAAAGTTTTCAATGCTACCTATAGAAGATAAGATAACTATTAAAAATAAAATTCAAAAACCAGATCTTCAGTTATCAGAGAAGGATGGTAAAATTGTACGCAAATTTCAAAACAAATGGTATTCAAAATACGATTGGCTTCATGGAAGCCAAAATCTGAACAAAGTATTTTGTTATCCATGCTTTTTGTTTGGGCAGGATTCTCCATTTGGAAAAGAAGGTTGCAGTACAGTAAAAAATTTTGAATCCAAGGCTAAGAAACATGAAAGTTCTAAAGGACACATTATTAATACCGAAAATTTTAAAATTTTAGGTAGTATTCGAATTGACCACCAGCTAATGAGTGCATGTAAAATGGCTGCAATTCAACACAATCTACACGTCGATAAGAATAGAGCTATTGTTTTTAGGCTTTTGGATGTGGTCAGTTTTTTGGCTAGACAAGAGCTAGCTTTTAGAGGAAATGATGAAAGTGTTGGGTCGCAAAACAGGGGTAATTATCTCGAACTTTTGGAACTTTTGTCCGCTGGAGAAAATCTAATGAAAGACCATCTAGAGTCTTCATCATTATTTAAAGGCACGTCCAACAGCATTCAAAATGATATAATTGAGTCGCTAACTACTGCTGTAAGCAATTTTATCCAGAATGAATTAGATTCATGCCAATTTATTTCAATTCAGGCAGATGAAACTACGGATGTGTCCTGTAGTAGTGAACTTTGTGTTATTCTTAGATTTGTTAAAAATAATAAAGTCATTGAGCGTTTTTCTGGTTTTTTTAATGTTTCAAAAGACAAAACAGCGAAGGGCATAGCTAAAATAATAAAGGATGTTCTTGAACAAAAAAAATTAAAGACAAACTGATCAGCCAGACATATGACGGAGCCAGTGTAATGGCTGGGCATAAGGGAGGGGTTCAGGCTTTAATTAAGGAAATATTCCCAAACACAATTTTTGTGCATTGTTGGGCACACCAATTAAATTTGGTGCTGCTTTAGAAGTCAAATTATTCGTCTGCAACTTGACTGCATTTCACTCATTTTTTTCTCGCTCCACATCAAGAACGAGTTTGCTAAGGGAAGAAGGGTTTTCTTTGCCCCATCCATCAGAAACAAGATGGAATTACCATTCAAGGGCTGTGCAGACTATAAAAGGTCATACCAATCTGCTTTCTAAGGTATTTTCATTTATCATAGATAGCGACCGTTTTGTTAGCGAAACTATTAATGCAGCATTTGGGTTGCAGCGCATTATTAATGATTTTAAATTCATTTTCAACTTATGTCTTTTTGCAAAAATATTTAGTTTGACTGATCATCTTTTTAACTTACTTCAAAATAAAATTTCCTCTAATATAGCTGTATGCACGAAAGAAGTAAACGCCATCATAGAAAGTTTAAAAAGACTGAGAACAGACGAAACAATAAATGAGTGCATTCTTGAAGCAAAGAAAATAATCAAGGAGTTGGAACAAAATGATTCATATGAAATAAGAACTGTGAGGTCACAAAACGAAGTGGTTTCTGTGATGGCATACGAAATTTTGGACTACATTTTAGTACAACTAGATCTAAGATTCGGTGATCTTAAGGAAATTGTATTCGTAGAATTGTTAGATCAGGACAGATTTGCCAGATATCATAGCAAGTTTCCCAACGGTCCCTACCAAGTTCTGCTTAAAAAATATAAACAATATTTTGATGCAGAAAAGTTAAAAAATGAA